>OY757016.1:152594621-152772121 GCA_963580285.1 Lucinisca nassula
TATCAGTATGCCAAAAAGTGTTTAATTATTCCTAGCGGTTAAGTCACTATCACCAATTTTCACAAATGGGTTACGGACGGACAGACATACAGACAGACCATATATGGCTTGGCGGCCATTTTGGTCATGTGACCTGGACCTCATGAGCAAATTTTGGTTTCTCCCATCCCATAGAGGCTACATATGAAATTTGACTCCAATCGGCCAAACGGTTTCCGAGGAGAAGCAGTTCGAAAATTTTCACATTTTTCGCCTCGGCGAGGCTATACTAAATTGAATGTAATATTTCGCAAGTTCATTGGTTAGATCTCATTGATATCTATCAGTATGCCAAAAATTGTTTAAATATTCCAAGCGGTTAAGTCACTATCACCAATTTTCACAAACGGGTTACGGACGGACAGACAGACTGACAGAATGACCGAATGACAGAATGACACGGTGATTTTAGGGCACTCTTAGAAAATCAACCGACTTCAGTCGGTCGCTTTTTCTGCGGGTCGTGCAATAAACCACATCAAAAGAACCGCGTGGAAATAATAGTTTTTACTGATGGGGGTGGGGTGGTTGGGGGGTGGGGGGGCTGAATAAATCATTTTTCTTAACTACAACAGAACCAAGGCTACGTTCTATCGTTTTAAGTGCCCCCCCCCCCCCCCCCCCCCGTCCCCCACCCCATCCCCAGCAAAAACAAATACGTTTGAATGACCGTTCCAATGCAGTTTTCTGTTGTTTGTTATTGCAATAGACCAGCGACTCCGTTTATTTAGATGACCCACCGTGAAGAAAATCGAACAGAGTGAGTGAGTGTTTGAGTTTTACATCCCACCAACAGCTATCGTCATAAAGAGACGGGACCTCGGTTTAAAGACTCATCCGAAAGTCTGGAGAAGCCCAGGATCGATCCTGCGATCCCTGGTCAACAAGGCGAGTAGCGTAACCACTTCGCCACGGAGGCTTCTAAAGAAACTAGAACATAAAATAAATTTACCATAATGAAAACGTCACAAGCGGAAAGCCAAAAGGACAGTAACTTTCTCATAAGGTATCCAAAGAAAATGATAATAGCAATACAGGATGAACTAAAGACAGAAGGTCCCCTTTGGAACGGTCAGTTAACAATTTTACCGGGGGTGGGAGGAAGGGTTGTGGGGGGAGAGGGGGCTTAAATGGATTGTAAGTCGCCACAATCCCCTCTCCCTTGGTTCTGTTCTTGGTTTAGAATGAAAAATCGGTCCGCATGAAGGACTTCTAAATCATCAGTGCAACCTCTCTGAGAACATAAAAAAATCAAACGACTAGCGAGGTGAAACAGTATGGGGCGCCGTTTTATTATTTAATCCATATTTATAGATCCCGATAATTATTTATGGATATCCATAATTCGAATTATGGATATCCATTATTATTTATGGATATCCATAATTATTTATGGACATTCATAATTCGAATTACGGATATCCATAATTCGAATTATCGATATCCATGATTCGAATTATGGATATCCATAAATCGAATTATGGATATCCATAAATCGATCTGAATTAATGTTAGGAAAGGTCTATTGCCAGTTAACTGGCAATAGCGGTTTTACGATAAAATCGCTATTGCCAGTTAACTGGTAATAGCGGTTTTACGATATAATTGCTATTGACAGTTAACTGGTAATAGCAATTTTAACGTAAAATCGCTATTGCCAGTTGACGTGCAGAATTATTCCATTTACAGTTATGAATGTAATGGCTTAAATGCATGTTTTTGTTTTTCTGCTTTGACCAAGCATTTCCATATTTTGCATATGTAATCCATAATCGCCCCAGCTCATCGGGGCTTCAAGAGAAATAGAATGGGTTGCATAATGCTTCTATGCAGAACTGAAACCAGCCGCATGGCATATGAGTACAGGTAAACCACTTAGAAGTTTAAAGCGTGATGCGAGTCGGACCGCCCATGCATACAAACCCTATTGGTTTCATTGGACGATAGGGCTTGAGATGTCAATTCATCTCAAAGTCCGGTAACAGTCCAAGAATGCGGGTTATTGATAAAACCAGTTCTTTGAAGGGGTTCTAGTGAGTCTAGGGCAGAAATATGAAGTATATCAGTAAATTTAGACAGTAAATGTTTATAGGCGCGTTTTCATAATGAATTGTTATTCCAAACATACATTACAAAAACACGCCTATACAAGTACATTGCCAAATTTTGATCAGAAATGGAAATTTAAGAAGCTAAAAGATATTCTTCATACATCTGTTCAAAACATTGATTGCTGGGACTCGATAGAATCGCCTCGACAAGGCAGTTCTATCGAGTATCCACAATCTATGTTGTTCAACATGTATTTCATGTAATCCCAGCCAGCTAGATTACAAAGACATGTTTCATGTAAGTGAATTCCAGTTCTCGGACAAAAGTAAGACTTCTTACTCGTAGCAAAATAAAGACTGAATTGTTTTTAAATGTGTAAGTTAATGAGGACACATAGACATATTTGAGGGTGCTGCACGTACATGTACGAGTAAGAAGTCTGAAAAGAAAACAACAAGAAGAGAAAGACAGTTGGTTCTGTCAGTTTTATTACAACGAAGCTAGGGAAACTTTGAATATGTAAAGTGAAATTATCCCAATTAAGTCTAACACATTTCCGCCAGTTTAGGACTGTATCCCTAAAAAGTGATGCTAGTCGGACCCGTCCTTAAATTCTAGCGTTTTCTATGGACGGTAGGGCTTGAGATGACATTTCATTTCAATGTCGGGTAAAAGTCCAACGTCTCAAATATGACCTAATTAGTCTTGACGAGGACGTAAAATCTCATCAAACACCAAGCAAAACCCAGCGACGACTCAGATTAATATGCGCATCCACCAGTTTAATCAGTCTAAGATGTATGCGCAAGGGATAACCAAGAGACAACATATACATTCAACTAGCTAATAATCTAAAGAGTCTTTATATTTGAACCAGCACATGACAAAACCTACAAGAATGCTTGGGCGACAAGAGAAGACATAGACCAGCCTGCGCATCCGCGCTGTCTGATCAGAGTCTGCGGAAAGAGACACTCGCAAAAGTTCTTGTCATTGATGGCTGCGCAGGTTAATTTGAGTAACCTGCTTTTCGCACCGGTGTAATTGCAGGTTTTGTCATGCGCCAGTTCATTTGACAAAACATCTGATGTACAGTACCCAAATTGAAGGGGAACAATGTTTGATACTAAGTACTAATGTAATAATAACATGAAAAGGTTTTGCAACCGTGGCTTATCATTACTTCCAGTAAGTTTGCACGTGCGCCCAGCGAAGACTGACCGGCCTGTGCTACAGTGCATTCTGATCGGCCTTCATTGTCAGTGCAAGGGATAGCTAGGCAACGACGACCACCTTAGCTCAGTCGGAAGCACGTCTAACTGGTGATCAGGAGGTTGATGGTTCGATACCTGCTGTGATATCTTACTACGGCCAGTACCTCCCTTCAGTTGATTATAGAAGGGCATTCTTAGTTTCTGGCGAAAATAAGTGTATT
Organism: Lucinisca nassula; assembly: GCA_963580285.1. Classification (NCBI taxonomy): domain Eukaryota; kingdom Metazoa; phylum Mollusca; class Bivalvia; order Lucinida; family Lucinidae; genus Lucinisca; species Lucinisca nassula. Next base: position 152,598,148 of record OY757016.1, read on the forward strand.
GTCATGGTTAGCCGCTAGTGCATCGAACACATTTGAATATGTAGCTAGTGTTTGTCTGGATTGCATGTGCAACATGCTTATCTAAACAGCGAAAATGCAGCCATAAAATATTCGCATATATGTATGTCTACGTGTCAGAAATTCATTCATTTGTTTATTTTCAGTAGTTCGTTTTCATTCATGCTTCAATAACAATAAAAAATTGTCATAAGATATTTTATATTAATCTTTTAACTGGTAATAGCGGTTTTACGTTAAAATGGCTATTACCAGTCAACTGGCAATAGCGGTTTTACGATAAAATCGCTATTACCAGTTAACTGGCAATAGCAATTTTATCGTAAAACCGCTATTACCAGTTAACTGGCAATAGCGATTTTATCGTAAAACCGCTATTACCAGTTAACTGGCAATAGCCACTTCGTTAATGTTATCCATTAATCGATTTATGGATATCCATTATTCGGCTGATTTATGGATATCCATAAATCGAATTTTGGATATCCATAATTCGATTTATAGATATCTATAGATACGGATTAAATAGTAAAACGGCGCCCCATAAAACAGCGATGAGAACTCGACAGCTCACCTATCAAAAATAACTGGCGAAAACCAACAGGTTGACTCTGATGGGCTCGACCAAAGACAGAACATCTGTCGGTCGAATAAGTCTGTCTAAAACCCCTATTTACACTACTGCACAAGTCAAAATTCAATGATAAAGGGTCCATTGCTGAAACTAAAGTGCGAAAGAGATAATTTGAGCCAGCGCATGACAAAACCTACAAAAAGGCTTGAGCGACCAGCGAAGACCCAGATCAGCCTGCGCATTCGCTGATCGCATGTACCTCCTATAGGCTTATATCTAAGCAAGGATACATAAGCAAACGGTCTTGTCATAGCCGATAGGTGCGCAGATTAATTTGAGTTTCTGCTGGTCGCACCAGTCTTATTGTAGGTTTTGATATGCGCCGGCTCATTTCTTTTTTCTTTTTTACTTCAGGTCTTTGTGGTTGTTTGTGCTGCTCTTTCGCAATGCACTAGTTACCGAGACTGCTCAGGAGATGATCTAGACCGGCAGAAAAGGTCCAGTATGTCTTTTCCGTCCATAGACATACGTGATAGCAACAGTAGGTTAGCTACAGGGTTACACAGATTAAACACCCATCAGACAAGAAATCTAGAACCATTTTCAGTTGACACAACCCTTCCTTGGGAGTGTACATCTAATGTGACTTGGCGAGACCTGGGAGACATGTATTTCCCCAGGTATATAGCTGAAGTGGTCTGTCTGGGAAGCAGCTGCTGGTATGGACACTACAGCTGCAGACCTGTGCTCCAAACCGTCAAAGTCTTGAAAACGAACGACGATAACTGTAGAGACACGACGTTACCGCCGACTCTGAGACGCCGATGGATGTTAGCAGATGTTGAAACGTCAGCTTTCTGCCAGTGTTCCAGATAGATCCGTCTTTACATTTTGGAGAATATTAAAATTTGCTCATGGATTACTAGTAGCGTATAAATAAGCTTATATTTATTACTGTTTTCATTAATATATTAAATAAATGTAGGTCTATAAATGATTGCATGACAGTGGACGAGCATGATTGCTTTCTTCCAGGTGGGAGACTTCGAAAATTCCAACACGGATAGCTCGTTTACTATGGTTAATTCGAACATGTTGTTTAGTTCCTAGTGAATCAATCCCAATGAAAAAACGACTAGCACATTAAGAACCTTATATTAAATTATTACTGTTAAAATGATTACTTTAAAACATGATAATAAATGATTGATTAAGAAACAGATCAGCTCTAGCTATGCTTTGTTGAGCAATAAATCACAGTTTGGAGGTCAGTTGTAAAGTAGACAAATCACGAGCGCGTAGCGCGCGTGATTTGTCTACTTACAACTGACCGACAAACTGTGATTTATCACTTAACAAATCACAAATTAGACCTGATCTATTTCGTTTCTAACAGGCTGAAAATCGGCAATAATGCTTTTTTTCCATAAAAATCTCACAATTTTTCGCAATTGTTAGAAGAAATCCCACTAAAATTATCGACTGAAACGCATGCATGTATATCCTTTTCTAACGTTTTCGATGCGAGAATATTACGTTAGAACGTCTAACGTCAAGGAAATCGACTAGTGGCGTCATAAATTGGCAGTTTTTAATGACGTCACTCGTCACGCTCTTCCTTGCCGTGATTTGTTGTAGAATAAAACACAGTTATTTTCCATTGCCTATATGGGCGCGCTGTGTTAGAATTCGTGTTTGCAACTGATTGAAGCTTTAACTTTCTCCAAGTATTCCTCACATTTCCTCGTGAATTACAAGCAGCATGCAGATAAGTTTTATTTCATTGGGTCGTTGGATTCAAGTATTGCAGGCAAACAGAGAAGACCTCGAATAGAAGACAAGTTCCGTGGCGTCTGATCTGTGTTTATACTACTTAACAATGTCCCAGCACATATGAGCCTGAAATTGTTTGACTCATCTGTAGCCTTCTTTATATAGACTCTGATGTCACAATGACCAGACCAGTGCGGTTAAAAATCACCGATAACTGGATTTTTTACAATTATGTTAGTCACGTGGACATTAGCAACGTCAAGATACAGCGCTTAGTAGCTTTGTGTCGATTAATTAACAATCGACCGGAAAAGCAAAGATTGCATAGTAATTAGAGCTTTTGCTTTTTCACGACGCATTTCAATCATAACGGACCCCGCTGCATAAATTAATTTAGCCACACCACACCGCTCAAATTCGCAAACTGAATTACAAACAAGTTAGATTTTCAGAAGCCATCTGGTCTGGATCTGCACTGTTTCTAAAGGATTTCTGTGAACAGCAGGATAAGTGTTAAAAGCAAAACCGGTTACAGTGAAAAATCAACTAATGGGTCAGTTCTCTTTGCCAAAAAAAAACGGAATACCAAAATATCAGACTATAATGCCTACCCCGTGTGATAATATCTTTCACAATACTTTATAAAAGTGAGGACTGACTATGTCACTACACACGCTCATTAACACATGTAATTATTTATTGGCCTGCTTTTCAAAGTTATAAATCTGTGTTTCTGAAACGGGTTCGATCCCGGGCCGCGACATACCAAAGTCGTTAAAAATGGTACTAGCTGCTCCTCGCTTGGCACTCAGATTTACGGGGTAGAGCTAGGACTGGTCGACCCAGTGTCAGGATAATGTGACTGGGTGTGGTATTATGTAATGTTTCTGGGACATGATACTTCAGTGAGGCAGCACTATGAAAGTGAGCATTGAGCTCCCTGTCGCAACCAGACACCGTCGTGATATGACTGAAAAATTGTTGAAAGCGACGTTAAACTCGAATTCACACACACACACACACACACACACACACACACACACACACACACTGTGTTTCTGGCTTTCTGTCCAAGACTAATTTCCCAGCTATTGACCCAACGGTGCTTTCAGTTCTTAGATTATATGTCTGCCTGCTGCCAAAAATATTCAGTTGTCGAAACGTCATACAAATCAAATGGGCCCCGTCAAGCGATTTTGGTACTTATCGCCTATGCGAGCAGCGAAAGTTCAGGCGAGCCTGCGCATCCGCGCAGTCTCGCCAGAACCTTCGCTGCTCGCTCATACAAGCAGTGAATCAAGAGGAACCTTCAGACAGAAAGCCATATCCCTGGCCCCTCTGAATGGCTGGGCATGCGCAGTTAAAATGTGTCATTACGGAATGCTCGAAGACACAAATTTGCTTGGTGGGGCTCAAATAAGCATGAGCTAACAGTATACAGGGGTAACAACCTACGTCAGAGCAGTGATGTCGTAACTATTAGCAGGTTTTTCCGCTTACTACACAAAAGGCATTTGTCACAACAAGTCGGTGCATTAGGTCATAAGAAATCAAACAAATAGAAATGTGGCTCTTTCTTTAAATAATTCGAAACAAGCTGGTTTTGCAATGATGTTGGAACTATCGTTGTTTAAAGCGCCGAATCAAATCTTGTGGCGAAGCTATCGAAGCGTTTTCAATGTTTCTAGGTAAATTTAGCTCACAGATGGGATGCAAATATTGTTCGTTACCAGCTGAAGTATGTTTTCTGAAGACTCGTAATGTACATATCTAGTTTGATGCATTTTATCTACTCTATTTACACCAATATGGCCGCTACGAAGCGACCCCCGCCTATCGGGGCTTGAAGAAATAGATGGGCTGCATGATGCTTCCACGCAGAGCTGAAACCGACCCGCGCACGAGCACTGGTTAACTGCTTAGAGGATCTATGCCTGCCCAGGCAAAGCGGTGTATGTCGGTCCGTCCATGCTTATAAACCCTATTGGTTTCATTTGGCGACAGGTCTTGAGATGTCATTTCATCTCAATGTCGGGTAAAAGTCCACAAAATTGGAAGCAACGTCTCCAAAATGACATATACAGTGTTGACGGGGACGTTAAACATCAAATCAAACAAATCAAACAATGGCCGCTACGAAAATGGGTATGACATCTTCTCTGCTATGACGTAGGTTGTCACCCTTGGTATAGGCTCTTATTAGATTTACCAGATCCTGGTGGAGACTACTCGCTGAAGGCATGTAATGAAACAATTATGAAAATACGGGGTTAATCAATCAAAGCACTGTTTTGGCTTGAGTGGGGGAGCTGTTTTCAGTTAAAATGTAGATTGTGGGCACTCGTTAGAACAGCCTGACGTGGCCTTAACTATTGTCTCTGAGTGCATCACGCAAACATGTCCGTGAAATGAGCACCCCCAATACCCCACTTTATATAGGAAAAACTGGGGTTTACGGAGGTATACATTAATTTTCTTATTTCTTCTCCAAGACATAGGTTGTGGGTACTCGTTAGAACCGCCTCAATGAGGTCTAAACATATGGGCACAGTAACGTTTTTACGGATAAACGGCCTTTTTATAGAAGCCTCAGTGGTGTAGTGGTTACGCTACTCGCCTTGTAAACCAGGGATCGCAGGATCGATCCCGGGCTTCTCCAGACTTTCGGATGAGTCTTTAAACCGAGGTCCCGTCTCCGTATGACCTTATCTGTTGGTGGGACGTTAAACTAAAACTCACTCACTCACTCTTCGTCCGCCATTAATTTTGACGTAACCGACAGCCGACCTTGACCAAGCAATCACATTGGATATAGTATGGTCTCTACCGTATTTCTTTTTGTAAACCTCTTTCTGATTGGTCAGTTTTCCTTTATAAGCGCGTGTTTCAAGTTGTTTGTCGCATTGTCTTGCTGTGCCACTATGGGGCAAGTCCGTGGGACCATGGAGACGTAAAACACCAGAACATTACTACTACTACTACTTGTTTGTCGCATCGTCTTGCTGTGCCACTATGGAGCAAGTCCGTGGGACCATGGAGACGTAAAACACCAGAACATTACTACTACTACTACTTGTTTGTCGCATCGTCTTGCTGTGCCACTATGGGGCAAGTCCGTGAGACCATGGAGACGTAAAACACCAGAACATTACTACTACTACTACTTGTTTGTCGCACCGTCTTGCTGTGCCACTATGGGGCAAGTCCGTGAGACCATGGAGACGTAAAACACCAGAACATTACTACTACTACTACTTGTTTGTCGCACCGTCTTGCTGTGCCACTATGGGGCAAGTCCGTGAGACCTTGGAGACGTAAAACACCAGAACATTACTACTACTACTACTTGTTTGTCGCACCGTCTTGCTGTGCCACTATGGGGCAAGTCCGTGAGACCATGGAGACGTAAAACACCAGAACATTACTACTACTACTACTTGTTTGTCGCACCGTCTTGCTGTGCCACTATGGGGCAAGTCCGTGAGACCATGGAGACGTAAAACACCAGAACATTACTACTACTACTACTTGTTTGTCGCATCGTCTTGCTGTGCCACTATGGGGCAAGTCCGTGGGACCATGGAGACGTAAAACACCAGAACATTACTACTACTACTACTTGTTTGTCGCACCGTCTTGCTGTGCCACTATGGGGCAAGTCCGTGAGACCATGGAGACGTAAAACACCAGAACATTACTACTACTACTACTTGTTTGTCGCATCGTCTTGCTGTGCCACTATGGGGCAAGTCCGTGGGACCATGGAGACGTAAAACACCAGAACATTACTACTACTACTACTTGTTTGTCGCATCGTCTTGCTGTGCCACTATGGGGCAAGTCCGTGAGACCATGGAGACGTAAAACACCAGAACATTACTACTACTACTACTTGTTTGTCGCATCGTCTTGCTGTGCCACTATGGGGCAAGTCCGTGGGACCATGGAGACGTAAAACACCAGAACATTACTACTACTACTACTTGTTTGTCGCACCGTCTTGCTGTGCCACTATGGGGCAAGTCCGTGAGACCATGGAGACGTAAAACACCAGAACATTACTACTACTACTACTTGTTTGTCGCATCGTCTTGCTGTGCCACTATGGGGCAAGTCCGTGGGACCATGGAGACATAAAACACCAGAACATTACTACTACTACTACTTGTTTGTCGCATCGTCTTGCTGTGCCACTATGGGGCAAGTCCGTGAGACCATGGAGACGTAAAACACCAGAACATTACTACTACCACTACTTGTTTGAATCACTGGACTCAATACCAGATGTTCGTTCAAGTCTCTTGTCCTTTCTGTTCTCGGAGGCACGCACACTTCCGAACTTTTTTGTAATTTTATTTTGTTTGCCTCAAAGGTCTAAAAAGGGAGGGTGGATGTATTTGTTTTTTGAAGGCCATACATTTTCTTAGGATAGTAATAGTAAATAGGGGGTGGTTTATTGTCTTGTGGTCTCAGACCTACTCAGGTCGAACCTCAGACTGTGCTCCGTTTCACTAGTCCTTCTACAATTTATAAGCATTACGAAATCAAACCTTTACCTCCGAAAAATCGAATGTTTTTAGATGAAGAATTGTGATATTTTTCTTATTTATGCTCAAAATATAGATTGTGGTTGCTCGTTAGAACCGCCTCATCGAGGCGGTTCTAATGAGTACCAACAATCTATATTTTAGAGCAGAAATAAGAAAAATAAGGTTTACCCCTTTACTATATAAAACTGGGGTTTTAAAATTACATAGGCGTGTTTTCGTTATGGCTAACTTTTCAATTTGCTGAAATGTTTGGACTGTAATATATTTGCTAGGGAAAAACCATAGACATTTTTTTCTCGTTTCACTACTGCTTTCCAAGACTGCGTCTTTCTCCTAGTAGATCGAGCCTGGGTACACACAGCGGGGCAGGGGTAGGTGTCAGTAATCTGTCGCCTGACCCTGTTCAGTTGATAGTACGGACCGTATCCCGATCTGGGTATACTGGAGAAGTCAAACGGTGGCCCGGCCCCGTTACAATACAATGCATATTGTAAATATGGGTTTGGGTCCGATCCACTCGGAAGACAGACAATGTTCTTTTGCGGAGTTTGAAAGTGCAATGTTTTCGATGGGCATCTCAGATTAAAGAAGGCTAGCTGTCTCCAGTTGACATAAGACTGTTCACTGTACTTATTATTTTACACCCCTTAGCATTAACAAGGCAAGGTTATGATAATCCTTAAAAAAACACCTTAGAAACCCTTTTCTGCGCAGTGAAGCAGTTCCAGCGATAATCCAAGCCATCAAATTATGTCGAGCCAAAGTCGGGCCGACAGCGATACGATGTGTCAACGTCGTATCGCTGTTGGTCCGACGTTGGATCGCTGTTGTGTGCTACTGAGCTGGTATCCACATTTATGCTTGACGTTAGTTACAAAAGTCCAGTTCCTCAAAGCATCATTTGCTTACGAGCTTCAAGTGGCCAAACTGTTAATTTATGCATAATATCTACCCAGCCGGCACATGACGTAATTGTGACGTCACATCAACGTCGATGCTACGTCATGATGTATGCACAAGGTCACATCTACGTCGGTGCAACGTCATGACGTTGCGCTGACTCGATTTGACGTTGCCCTTGCGGTGTATGCCTACCGGGTATACACTGGTATATTTGCTGAAAAAAAAAATAAATAGAGGATATTTACTTTTTTGAGGGCCATGGATACCAAACATATTTCATCGAGTGTGTTGAAAACATCAAAATTTTCACAAGTGTGAAGCACGAGTTAACAATTCGGATGTTTTCAACACACGAGAAGGAATACTTTAAAGAAAGTTAATGTTCTTTTTAGTTTATAATTTATTGGATACATGACGCCACAACTGTCAGTTTCAAAGCATAAACGAATCGCCATTTTGAATTCAGAATTTTTAGTTCAAAGAATGCTTTTCGAGGTATGTTGTGTAATCGCATTAGTCCCTGAGTGCGTTGTGCTTATTACAGATCCATTTTATTTTTGAAGGCTCTAAGCGACATGCACCCAGCCACTGTATAGATGTGTGTTAAACCCGGTTTTAACATCGCTGATTTGAGCACAGATTTCCCTAGAAACTACTCCCCACAAACTCGAACTCAGCCATTCAGTGAACTGGTACGCCTTGTCGACCATTTGTAACAAAGACAGCCAAGCCTAAATCTGTGAGGGAGCATTTAAATTGTGCCCGAGATGTGTGTCGGCAAAAATCACAGCGCTCCTGTTGTCAGATATAATTATATGGCGCCTGTTCATTCAATTGTAATGCCACACTTCAAAATAAAGGAAATAAAAGGAAAATTAACCTCTTTTTTTCGACCAGAACGAAACAAAAAGTAGTTCCGCACGCTACAGTGAAATGATATAAATGGTATCAGTCACAAGTGAAATGATGTCATACGATATCATTTCACTTGTGATTGATGTTCCAGATATGCATTGGTTTCACTGCTAAGTATAAAATAATAGTAGCCAGTAAATCATCAGCAAATTAACCATATTAAATGATAAAAATTATAACGATACATCAGCTCATGACATCGTTAATCCCGGGTGTTCAAAACTAACGACGTGGGAATACATCATGTGAACAAGTCCGAGAAATGAAGACCCCCTAGGGTTTACGGGGGTATACATTATTTTTCTTATTTTTGTTCCAAGGCATATGTTGTGTGTTCTCGTTAGAACCGCCTGTTTCGTTAGAACCGCCTCAAACAGGTGGTTCTAAATGGCACCCGCAACCTATGTTTTCAGTATTTATAAGAAAAATATCAAGGATTTTCAACAGAAAAATGGCCATTTTGGAAATGCGAAAAATGCACTATGTCGCACGGGTGTGTTATCGCAATGAGATTGGGACGCGTGGTGCTTCCACACGCAGAGCTGAAACCGACCGCATACGAGTACTGGTAAACCACATAGAAGGGCTAAGCCTGCCCAGGCAAAGTGCTTTCATGCATATAAACCCTATTGATTTCACTGAGTGGCATGAAGGGCTTGAAATAACATTTCGTGTTAATATCGGTTAAGACACATGAAATTGGAGGCAACGTCTCCAAAAATGACCTAAAAAGTGTTGACGGGGATGTTAAACCTCAATTCAAACAAAGATAGCTAAAATAAAGTGAGAGGTTTGAACACTTTATTTCTGCCTTCAAAAACGATGAGAAGCTTAACCTTTATTTTTTATTTTTTTTTTTTTTACTTTTTACTTTTTAGAAAAAAAAAAATCGATATTTTAATAGTTAACTGTGCCCAGACATATACGATAATTGTGTGTTTGAATTGAAGTTTAACGACTTCGTCAATACTAGTTAGGTCATTTTGGAGACATAAGAAATAAGATATATTTAGGGGATAACTTGACGCTAAAAAGTAATTTTGGGAGGTATATTGTCTGTCTGAAACAGCGTGTTTCATGTGGCGAAAATACAGAGAAAAAACATCATATTATAAAGCAAATGCCGCGAATGTGGGCCACGCCGATGTGGGCTTGGTAACTACGTAGTATGACCCATCTTCTTTCTTATGAATGTTTTCATTGCTTTTAAAGGAACTCATTTTGATTTTTATTTGCCTTCACTGCAGCTGGTGTTGTGCCGTGTGGCGGCCGTAAAACGTCTCCCCGTACATCAACCATAGTGCAGTTTATATTTTACTTTTGGTCCTTTGAGATCAGCGTGAATATTCTGAAAAATCAGAAATAAATTATTGGTTTAGACTCATATTCTGGACGGGTTTTTAATTATTTGGACCCCATTTTGATTTGTATCAGTCTTTGAATCGACTGCCTATTCGAAATTCGTAAAATTGCAGTATGTTTCCTCTGGCTTTCTTTGCCGGATCATTACAGGGTCACTGATGAGGCTTTATTAGCCGAAACTACGTAGTATGACCCATCTTCTTTCTTATGAATGTTTTCATTGCTCTTAAAGGAACTCATTTTTTATTTTTATTGGAGAAATAAATTGGACTGCATTATGCGTCCACGCAGGGCTGAAACCGACCGTATCGTATGTGTATTTGTAAACCGCTTGGAGGGTCTATGCCTGCCAAGGCAAAGTGGTGTGTGACGGACCGTCCTTTTTATTTGTTTGGGCTGAAGGGCTTGAGATGTCTTTTCATCTCAATGTCGGGTAAAAGTTCCACAAAAATGGAAGCAACGTCTTCAAAATGACCTAAACAACGTTGAGGGACGTAAAACCCCAAATTCAAAGTAGTTATTGTTGTTTTTGCATATGAGCCAGTGCATGACAAAACCTATAATAAGACATGTGCGCCCAACGAAGACTCAGATCAGCCTGCGCATCCGCGCAGTCTGAGCAGTTTTCGTTGTGCGCTCTAAGGATAGCTAAGGGCCCAATGCTACTTCGTGCAGCAAGAGAAGTCACTGGTTAGACTATATGGATGCGCAGGCTGATCTGAGTCATAGGGGCGCACGTCTTGTTGTAGGTTTTGACGTGCGCTGGCTCATATGAAAATTACGAAACCGACTAAGGAGCACTGTGATGCAGAGGCATTACGAATACATGCCTTACAAATACACTGTAAACTTTACCGCCGAAAAAAAACAAAAAACAAAAAAACACTAAAATTTTAAGATGAAAAAATTATGATTTTTTTTTATTTTTTCCTCAGAATATCTATATTTTAGAACAGAAATAAAAAAAATGAGATTTACCCCTTTACACCCAGTTTTACTTTACTATATAAAACAGGGTTCAACGGGGTCAAAATTATATAGACACGTTTTCGTGATGAAAAGCATCGGATTCGAGATCGCATTACGCAAACACGCCTATACAAATACATTGCCACCTTTATCGCCGAAAAAATGAAAATTTTATGATGAAAAATTTCGATATTTTTCTTATTTCTGATCAAAAAATAGATTCTGGATACTCGTTAGAACCGCCTCGACGAGGCGGTTCTAACGAGTACCCACAATCTATATTTTAGAGCAGAAATAAGAAAAATAAATTATACCCCCAGGAACCCCCGCTTTACTATATAAAAGTGGGGTTCAAGGGGGTCAAAATTATATAGGCGTGTTTTCGTGATGGAGAGGTAGCCGGTTAGATCTCCGCAAACGCCAAGTTTTTTCTTTAAGTAAGAGACTTTATCAACATTGCTTAGTACTGATTTCTATCCAGGAGGAAAAAAAGAAGGGCCACATGGAAGATTAGTACCAGTTTACTAAATGTGTTACCCCCTATAAATAGAGTCGATTATTTTTTCAGTGACCCTTCTTCTGATATTCTCTTACATATGACTTACGTCGCGAGTGCTGTCGTAACTTCATTTTGTAGTTGTTTTTGTGTTCCGTCAACACTACTGAGGTCATTTTGGAAAAGTTGCTACCAATATTGTGGTACATTAACCCGAATGACATCTCAAGCCATACCGCCAACAAAACTCAAATGTGCGGTCCGACTAGCACCACTTTTCAACCTAAGCGGTTCACCAGTTCTCAAGTGCGGTCGCATCACGTGAACAAGAACGTGAAATGGAGACCCCCTAAACCCCACTTTATATAGGGAAAACTGGGGTTAACGGGGGTAAACATTATTTTTCTTATTTCTGTTCCAAGACATAGGTTGTGGGTACTCGTTAGAACCGCCTCATTGAGGCGATTATAACGAGCACCCACAACCTATGTTTTGAGCATTTATAAGATAAACATCATGGATTTTCTTCAGATTAGCAGCCATTATGGCAGTATGTCGCACGTGAGTGTTATCGTAATGGGTTTCAGCTCTGCGCGGAAGCGTCATATAGCTAGATCTAATTCTCTAGTAGTGCAGTTTGTAAAATGGAACCAGTGCTTCAGCTGAAGTGCACGACCCGCCGGATGCTTTTAGCTTTATGAGTGTTACCATATATGGGTATGGCGGCCATTTTGGTCATGTGACCTGGACCTAAAACGGTTCCCCCAATAAATGCGCCTTATCGTAAGGAACAAAAATATATCTTATACTTTAGTACTGTATTCTGAATCGTTTGCAGGATAAAATGCATTCTTACTTTTCCAGTACAAAAGCATATGTGTCAAAGTTTGACCTAGGCACAAAGAATGTCAAAGTCAACCCAGGGTCACCATTTTAGCACTTTATGATGGGCCTACGTCCCAGATGCGATTTATCAATCTTCGTGGAAATCTGCCCAGTGGTTCTGGAGAAGACTATTTTTGAAGGGTTTTTACCATATATGGCTTGGCGGCCATTTTAGTCATGTGACCTGGACCCCATGAGCAAATGTTGGTTTTACCCATCCCATAGAGGCTCCATATGAAATTTGACTTAATCGGCCCAACGGTTTCCGAGGAGAAGCAGTTCAAAAATTTTCACATTTTTCGCCTCGGCGAGGCTATACTAAATGGAATGTAATATTTGGCAAGTTCATTGGTTAGATCTCATTGATATCTATCAGTATGCCAAAATTATTTAAATATTCCAATCGGTTAAGTCACTATCACCAATTTTCACAAACGGGTTACGGACGGACAGACAGACTGACAGAATGACACGGTGATTTTAGGGCACTCTTAGAAAATCAACTGACATCAGTCGGTCGCTTTTTCTGCGGGTCGCAATTCCGCTATTAACCCTTTTAGTACCAAACGGAATCTTCCTCCTTTTATATAGCGGGAGTCCATTTCATTTAGGGCTGTTAGGTTGTGTTTTCTTCAAAATCTCTTCCACGCCCCCGCCCACAGGGGCTTGAAGAAATATATTGGCTGCATGATGCTTCCACGCAGAGCTGAATCCGGCCCGCACACTAGTACTGGTAAACCGCTTAGAGGATCTATGCCTGTCCAGGAACCCGGTTCGAGGCGGACCGTCCATGCTAATAAACCCTTTTGGTGTCATTGGGCGACAGGGCTTGAGAAGTCATTTCATCTCAATGTCGGGTAAAAGTCCCACAAAATTGGAAGCAACGTCTCCAAAATGAGCTATACAGTATTGACGGGGACGTTAAACCTCAAATCAAACAAACAAAATCGAGTTTGCAGTATCGAAAGAAAGAAAAATCAAAATCTCTTCCACGCCTACGGAACGATAGAATGCGTAACCACTGGGTAAAAACGTGAAGCAATTAGAGTGACTTGCGGTTAGGAATTAGATCGCTAACAAAGGTAAACAAACTTTACATTTTCTGTGTTTTACAAGTTATATTAATTTTACGAGGAAGTTATTCAAAAAACGGGGAATTGCATTCAGGAGCCCATTGATATTGGCGTCTTTGGAGTAAACAACAAATCCCGCACTTCACGCATTTTGGCTAAATTTAGTTTCTCGTGCTGAAGGTGAACTCAAGCTTTTGAAAAACGCGTGATTTTTCGAGGTGTTTGCTGCCTTATATTTAATATTGCGCTTTGCTACAAGTTCAGCGTATTAACCAGCAAATTTTGGCAGATGAGGAATTATTCGCAGAAATTAAAACTCCAATACCTGTTTTATTTCATTTAAGGCAATTACAGGACCATTGATAAAACAAAGACAGCGAAAAAATCAGTGAAAATCATTCGGTACTATATGATTCCGGAGACTGAAAATGTGTCCATTAAACACTATGTCATTTTCGCTTCAATAGCGCACTTATGAGGTTGGCTAAAATTTGTTCCGCAGAACAAAGTGCGGGTGATTCTGGAGCCATGAAGATGAAAACAGATCCCCTTTATAGTTGCAAGTTTTGTTATCATTTCTATAGATCTAATGCGTAACCAACCATTTTCAACCTTTACCGTGGTGATTATACGCCAGTGCTGCATTGACAAGCAAAATATCCATAACACATATAACCATATTATGTTTATTGTGTGTGCATGCTAATACGCTGAACTTGTAGCAAAGCGCAATATTCAATAATAAGCAACAAACACATCGAAAATTCACGTATTTCCTGAGGCTTGAGTTCACCTTCAGCACGAGAAACTAAATTTAGCCAAAACTCATGAAATGCGGGATTTGTTGTTTACTCCAAAGACGCCAATATCAATGGGTTCCTGAATGTAATTCCCCGTTTTTTTAAATAACTTCCTTGTAAAATTTTTATAACTTATGAAACACATAAAATGCAAACTTTGTTTACCTTTTTTAGCGATCTAATTCCTAACCGGATGTCATTAATTGCTTCACGTTCTTACCCAATGGTTACGCATTCTATCATTCCGTAGACGTGTATTTGGAAAATGGCTGAATCTTTTGCGAACAGTGTAGGCCCTGATCAGACGCCGCGTTCTGCGGCGTCTGATCTGGGGCTGCACTGTTTGCTAGGGTACCCGTTTTGGGGTTTCTGGTGCATAATGGGTTAAGAGTACATACAATTACGACTAATTCTGCTTTAGAAAGCTTATTATAATATTTCTCTTTGAGTTTTCCGCCCACAATGGCCTCTGATCAGCGTCCAACGACCTCAGCAATAAGCAGTTTGAGCCGAGTCAAAGTAACACCTGCAAAAGGATATGTACACACAACGAAGACTCGGAGTTTACCGTTGTCGCTAAATGGAAAAGGAAGCTTTTCAATAAAGAAAGCTCACGCGAACGTTGAAGGCTCTGATCAGAAGCGCAGCTTGATCTGAGCCTTTACTGGTAACACATGAAAGGTATGGATATGCCCCGGCTTTATGATTATGGCATCATTGGTATAACACTCTAATCTCACCTGTACTACCGTAAAAATCTAAAAAGAAATTCTCCCCTATAATTTTAACAAGTCTGTTTCGCGATCCAGCAAGGAGTCCAAAAAGTGGAGACGAAATGGCAGACGGTGGAGACCCTGGTCAGACTGCAGTCTGGTCTGTGTCTGCACTGTTAGCTTTGGCCGGTCAGTCCCTTATTTAGGATCATTTCGGTATTAACCCATTTCAGACTGGAAACCCTAAACGGGTACCCTGGCAAACAGTGCAGGCCCAGATCAGACGCCGCGTTCTGCGGCGTCTGATCAGGGCCTCCACTGTTTGCGGAAAGTTTAGCAATTCTCCTAATTAATTTTGAAGAAAGCACAACCTGACACCCCTAAAATTTGAAATGAACTCCTGCTATATATAAGGAGGAAGATTCCATTTGGTACAAAAAGGGTTAAAGGAGGTTGTCGGAAGGCATATCTGCCCTAGGGCCTCAGCATTTGATAAAAGTACGATCCACTTAATACGAGCACTCCTGGTGAATGAATGTCGGAGTAACCATTCTGATCTTGTGCTGGAAGCAATATGCATGCTCATTTTGAGATTAAGGGAAATGGAAACACTTGGCCATTTACGGTACTACGGTACTAAACACTTCCGCCATTTTTCAACTTTCGGGACTTCCTGTTCGCTTTTCTATAAACCCTGTCCAATTCAAAAGGGGTCAACTCTTAAAGGAAATAATTTGCTCTTCATGAGCAAATTATTTCCTTTAAGAGTTAACCCCTATTGACATGGGAGAGAAAAATACTTTCGCAGGAGTTGACTCCCTTGAAGGTGTTCCCATTCTCCTTAAGTGGTGCCAGAATAAGCCTAAAAATGCCAATCACAACAATTTCCGTCGGCTTTGCTGCCTGCTGATTAATATAAAAGTCATTGTTGCAAACAGTGTGTGTGATTTGTTGGTTTAACGTCCCCGTCAACACTGTATAGGTCAATTTGGCGACGTTGATTACAATTTTGTGGGATTCTTACCCCACACTGAGGTGAAATGACTTCTCAAGCCCTATCGCCCAATGAAACCAATAGGGTTTATAAGCAAGGACGGTCCGACTCGCACTGGTTTGCCTGGGCAGGCTTAGATTCTCTAACTAAGCGGTTTACTCGTGTGCAGCCGGTTTCACCTCTGCGTGGAAGCACCAGGCAGCCTATCAATTTCTTCAAGCCCCGATGGGCTGGGCGGAAGTGTGTGTGTGTGTGTGTGTGTGTGTGTGTGTGTGTGTGTGTGTGTGTGTGCGTGCGTGCGTGCGTGCGTGCGTGCGTGCGTGCGTGCGTGTTTTACGTTCCACCAACAGCTAAGGTCATATGGAGACGGGACCTCTGTTTAAGACTGGCGAAGCCCGGGACCGAATCCTGGTTTACGAGGCGAGTAGCATAACCACTACACCTGAGGCTTCTTGCAATCAGTGTGGACAAAATTATCTAACTGCTTCTCTGGGAGAAGTCCGATAAGGGTCCACAATATTTACCTGTAAAATAAAAGTATTAGCCAGCGCATGATAAAACCTACAAGAATGTATGAGCGACCAGCGAAGACTCAGGTCAGCCTGCGCATCCTCGCAGTCTGATCAGAGTCTTCGCTGATCGCATGTGCGTACTATAGGCTAATATCTGTGCAAAGAGACATAGACAAAAGGTCTTGTCATCGTGGATGAGTGCGCAGGTTGATTTGAGTCTCTGCTTGTCGCACGGGTCTTACTGTAGGTTTTGTCATGCGCCGGCTCAAATATCTATCTATCTGTCTATCTATCTATCTATCTATCTATGTTAGATTTTAGAAGAACAAAATGTGTCAGTAGAGAGGAGGTTAAAAGCTGGTAAAAACAATATTTCATGGTTCATGGCATTGGACGTTGTCGAGATCGGAAGATCAGCCTGAGAAGGTGGTAAGAAACCGTTTTTCAAATAACTGGGAATAGAAGGAATTTGTACAAAGTGCATACCGCAATAGGGTGTATGTTTTTAGTGGTTCTGATTGGGTGGCAGATATATGGAGGCAGTGGTATCTCAACAAGGCCATAAAATATCTTTTTGAACAATATGAGGCGTATTTGAGCACGTTTCTGTATCAAGGATCTCCAGCCAAGAGCATCTAGCATCTGGGTCGCACTACTGTATGAAGGATAGTCATTTTTACCCATCTAGTTTTTGTTTGTTTGAATTAGGAATTAACGTCGCCGTCAACACTATTTATGTCATTTTGGAGACGTTGCTTCCAAGTTTGTGGGACTTTTACCCGACATTGAGGTAAAATGATATCTTAAGCCTGCCGCCCAATGAAACCAGAAGCCTTTAATGCATTAGACGATCTGACTCACACCGCGTTGCCTGGGCAGGCTTATAAGAATCTTATATGGGTGTGAGGGGTGGATGGAAAAATCCGTCCCGAAGGCCACTGTCCGACATCACGAGGTCGTAATCAACCAGTGCATTTTTCAAACACGCGATTATATTCGATTTTGGGTCGGAATACCAGGGTCAGAACATACATTTCTATCCCAGGGTAAAATCACGGATTTCCTTGTCTGGTGTGCAAGAATATAAGAATCTTATATGGGTGTGAGGGGTGGATGGAAAAATCCGTCCCGAGGGTCACTGTCCGGCATCACGAGGCTTGCCGAGTGATGCCGGACAGTGATCCCGAGGGACGGATTTTTCTATCCATCCCTCACACCCATATAGTATTCTTTTTCTTGCATACCTTCCATTTCAATTGCGAATTTTTAATGCTGCTGTCACTTTAGTCCGGGATTTGAGACCAGATTTCGAAAAATTTAATGCACCCAAAATTCTCACGCTTTGTTTGTGTTGTTTCATTGAGATAGAAGCCTAATCTATATGACATGTGATTATTTAGCAAATTTGATGGGGAAAAGGGGTTGAAAATTACATGTGTTTACACCCACCCCCATGCGAATGGCATAGTTGGATTAAGTTTAGTTATGTGTAGCTTGCGCTTACAACTGAATGTTGATTTATTGCATCAGCCAACATATTTGACAATACCCGAAGATACCAAAATTCATGATATGACGTAACTACAACCGGTGTCACCATAAATTTTGACCACTGAAATTTTACCCCCAGAAATTTGGTAAATTTTACACTATTTTTACGCTAAAGAATTTTTAGTATGTTTTGAAATAATTTCTTTTTCGTCAGTATGCAGGACGGTTATTTTTGCACATGCATGTGAAACTTGATGACTCTGTGTCAATCTGGGCATGAACAATTGACTCAGATACCTAGGGACCCTTTTGCTGGGTTTTTCCTGCTGAGTCAGAGATCGTGATAAAAATCCATATTAAAACATACATAAAATAAATATTTTTTTTCTGGCTGGTCACAGATGTATCAAAACAGGGGCCAACAGATATAGTTTTGAAAAATTACCGATGTCCATTTCCTTCTGGTTCTTATTTAGTGAGGTGAATATACATCACCAAGCATATTTGTCAGCGATGAACTATCAAGTGATTCTCTAAACTGGTGACTTGAATCTATCAACATTTAATAAATACATTGTATATTTCAAGCTTCATTATCCATAGTTTCCAGTTTGTGCTGAAGGCTCCCAAACTAACATCGATATTATTATATTTTAAACACCTAAATGTTACTTGCCACTACAAGGTCTCTATTGAAATCTTACTGGGTACCTTATTTTCTGGTAAGACGCCCGATTAAAAATAAATAGTAACCGAGCTTTAATGTAATGTAAAGCCACCCCTTAAATATTCTTCCTTCTTCCCTTTTCCAAGGGTAGTGGTATAACCTGCAAACGTGCATCTTACTTTCTACCTTTACATTGCCTTCGATAACCTTGTCCCTTTATTCACCATTAGGTCTTAATTATCCTGTGTCTCTTGTCACACATTACGATAACTCACCCGTGCGACATAGTGCATTTTTCACTTCTCCAAACTGGCTACTTTTCTTATGAAAATCCTTGATATGTTTGTTATAAATGTTCACAACATAGGTTGAGAGTGCTCGTTATTACCGCCTCAGGCGGTTTTAACGAGTACCCACAACATATATCTTGGAACAGAAATAATGTTTACCCCCAGTTTTCTCTATAGAAATATGTTCTATAAAAGGGTTATCCTTTGGAAGCAAGGAATACATCACAGAACTGAAAAATATGGAGTGTATATGTTTTCTGGGCCAGACTAGCTAGTTTCGGCCAATTAGGCCTCATCGGTGACCCTCAGATATTTTCATGATTCCACAATGGAATCATTGATCCCAAAGGACAAGAAAATATAATCTACACCATGATGTAGGGCAGGGAGACGTTTTACCGCCGCCACACATTCCCACACACCAGCTGTAGTGAAGTTAAATATGTTCTATAAAAGGGTTATCCTTTGCAAGCAAGGAATACACCACAGAACTGAAAAATATGGAGTGTATATGTTTTCTGGGCCAGACTATCTAGGTTCGGCCAATTAGGCCTCATCAGTGACCCTAAGATATTTTCAAATTTCCACAATGGAATCATTGATCCCAAAGGACAAGAAAATATAAATTACACTATGATGTAGGGCAGGGAGACGTTTTACCGCCGCCACACATTCCAACACACCAGCTGTAGATAAGTTAAATATGTTCTATAAAAGGGTTATCCTTTGGAAGCAAGGAATTTGGGTTTAGGTTGGGTTAAGGGGTCTTCATTACACGGACTTGCTCACATGATGCACTGATTAACCTGTTCTTCATGTACTTTTTTACTGATAGTTGTCCCATATATTGATTTTTTTGGTTTAAAGGCACGTCCACCCTTGTTAGTCTTTTTGTGTCCTTTCCCAGAGAAAAGCAATAGAAGTGATAGTAGAGCAAATGAAAGTGAGGGACAGAAGAGAAAGAAGAAAATAAATATAAGTGCAGAAACAGAAGAAATCACAGTACCCCCCTTTACCATTACCTGTTGTAAGAACAGCAGGTCTTGTCCAGCTGTAAGCCAATATCAGTTGGACGCCCTATTGACGCAAGATAAACGTCATCTTTGCCTCACCCAACCAACCTAATGGTCCCATACAGATTTGCCAAAAGGGCCTTCTATGTCAAGCCATCAGAAATTATCATGATTTGACAAACAGAGTGTAGGCAATGATCAGGAACCTATACAAAATATCTCGCAACTCCCATTCAAAACACCAAAACGAAAACGTCACGAATGGAAAGTCAGGAGGACAGGTATCTCCCCACATGGCCAAACAGCTATCCAAAATACAAAAAAGCATTAGCAATACATACATCTTAAAGACCAGCTATAAAAATAAGAAACCACAAAAGAAGGACCGCCTTGGAATGGGGTCAGTAAGAAGTTTTACGTATGTTGGGGTTTGGGGTGGACACTTTAATTGATTTAAGGTGGCCTCAATCCTCACCCTTGGTTGTCTTGGTTAAAATTCATTAGTTGTTCAGTCTGCATGATGGATTTCTAGCTCATAAATGCAACATCTCCGCGAACATAAAATCAAACGAATAAGGAGACGAGACAACGACGAGGACTCAACAGCATGGGATAGCTAGAATGCTGCAGCAAAGGAAACCCATAATTAGGCTCCGGTTAGCCCTACCAGAGACAGAGCATCAGGCACCTACCTTCAGGCGTTCTGGTGGAAATCAATTCGTACTTATGAAAGGAACTGAATGACAGGTTAACTTATTTGAGAATGACACCTTATAGGTCAGATATTTTGAACAGGGACGATGTTTGGCTTAATAAATGTAACGATTTCTATGTAAATCAAGCTTCTTCTTCTACACTTTTGTCAAGAAGGGTGGGAACATCGGGTTCAACACAGACTCTCGACTGACCTTTTCTGCATCTTCATGTAACGTGGTCCCCACAATTTGCGCATGTTTGCCAAAATACAACCAAAACCAGAGTCATTCAATCAGCAAATAAGCTGAAGTATATCAAAACCGCAGTTGGAGAATTACATGCTGATATTCAAATTTAGTAGAGTATCTTTTTCTGCAGCAAGTTAATGATAAAAACCAAAACAAACCTATAAAACATTTATGTAAAATCGTCGTTCAACCATGCAAATACTATGTAATGTTTCTTTTTGTTTGCAGACACATTTCGCAGACCCTCAGTCAAAAGGAGGCTGGATTATTCAGAGGCGTAAACTGAAAAAAAATCGTCTTTCCTTCAGTTATATAATACTTGACCGTTTGAAAAAAGACTGACATAGGGTCGCGTTGTTCACTGAACTTTGTCGTCTTTCAGAGGTATTGCCGTCATGGTAACTTCATACCAAACTACAACTGTTTATCGAATTAATGGTTTATGAAGGCTGGAAAATGCAGCTAAGCCTTAAAGATAACCAAACAAGCGCAATCAGTAAAACAGAAAACTGTGGCTGCTGTATCATGACAACGCCAATTAAATATGGTTTACGCTTGCCATCAAGCTTACGCGACTTTTAATAACTACCCTGAACATAAAGTTATAAATAAGAAGCCCATGGGAAACTACGCTCACCAGAGCTCAAGTGGGCATAAATTATCCCACCTTTGGTGGCCATTTATTTTAATCCACCATAATGGTTTAGTGGAGGCCAATCGAAGGACCATTGCTACCAAATTATTTTTTAAATCAACCATTGTTTTTGTCGCCGTCGCATACATTCTGGTCAGCTTTGAACAATCTCAGCAGGTCTAAAGTCCAAAATGTTGCAAACCAAGGTCTTGTATTTCCTGAGATGCAGAATTCAAAATCACTTTTGGCCATATGTTGGTTTGATGGTTTGACAATCACACAGATCCCTCAAACAAACTTTGCTTTCTCGACCACACTGATGCAGTATATGTAATTTGGTATTGGTTAGCACAGTAGTTTTGGAAAAAATAGTAATATGTAATCTTATGGCCCCAGGATCATTTAGCTCGTTGCAAATATCAACTCTGATGTCATTAGCTGCAACAGAACCAGAAAATCCTGTCTTTGCCATACAAAGCCCTAAGTGACCGTATGTGACCTTGACGTAAGAAAGGTCAAGGTCAACCAAATGTCATCATTTGAACAAATAAGAAAGGGACCGGGTTCCCTATATTGTATATCAAGTTTCAAGGTCATCGGTCTATTGGTTCTTGATAATGGGCGATTTCAAAGGTTTTTTACCATATATGGGCATGGTGGACATTTTGGTCATGTGACCCAGACATTCAGAATATATGTTTGTTCTTCCACCCCATGGCGGCTTCACATGTAATTTGGTTCCAATTGGCCTTGTAGTTTCAGAGTAGAAGTCGTTTGGATTTGTTTGGATGTTCAAATGAGAAAAGAGGGTAGGTACATTTATCTCCCCTTTTTATGTCTTTTTCCCCACTTTTTTGATTTTCTAACTCCATTTTCAAGATGCTGAGAGACCTCTCAATAAATTCATATCATAGTTAAGTGTGAGAAAATAAGGTGCATTAAACTCCTTAAATACGGGTGCTACGAATTTCAAATCCCTGACTATTCGGTTACCGACGTCCGCCATTTTGTGATGACACAACAGGAACGTTTAGTGACGTCACGCATGACGACGCCGCGCATGAGGTTGTAATCAACCAGTGCATTTATCAAACAGGCGATTATGTTCGATTTGGGGTCGGAACACCAGGGTCAGAACATAAATTTCTATCCCAGGGTAAAATCGCGGATTTCCTTGTCTGGTGTGCAAGAATAGTCCTTCTAAGCGGTTTACCAGTAATCGTGTGTGGTCAGATTCAGCTCTGCGTGGAAGCATCATGCAGCCCAATATATTTCTCCAAGCCCCGATGGGCGGGGGCGATTTACTCATCTAGCTTAGGCCCCCGCCCATAGGGGCTTGAAGTAATATATGGGCTGCATGATGCTTCCACGCAGAGCTGAATCCGGCCCGCACACTAGTACTGGTAAACCGCTTAGAGGATCTAAGCCTGTCCAGGAACCGCGGTGCGAGGCAGACCGTCCATGCTAATAAACCCTCTTGGTTTCATTGGGCGACAGGGCTTGAGAAGTCATTTCATCTCAATGTCGGGTAAAAGTCCCACAAAATTGGAAGCAACGTCTCCAAAATGACCTTTACAGTGTTGACGGGGACGTTAAACCTCAAATCAAACAAAACAAATACTCATCTAGCTGCTCTTCTTTTGACTCATTCTATTTTGGTAATGTTTGGCTGGGTGAATGGGCTCCACACAGGGGAGGCATACTCGGATTGGGGTCCATGGTTGTGTTTCGTATGCCTTGGTGTTTGGTGAGAATATTTCTACGTATGAAAGCCAGGGTCCTATTGGCCTTTGTGGTGAGAATTCCATGTTAAATGATAGGTGATAATAAGTCCCGGGTAATCGGTTTGGTCAGCCTCCTGAAGGACGTGAAGAATGTAGAGGTGTTTGATGGGGTGTCTGGAACGAGAAATGTGCAGGACCTGTCATTTACCCGAATTGAACACCATTTCCTAGTTCCTTTCCCAAGTTTCAAATTTCTGGAGGTCCGTCTGCAATTTCGTTTTTGAAAGTTTGCAAGACGACGCAGCAGAAGACATAAACATACAACATTTTCAAATTTATTTTCCTTTGCATAGTAAGGATTAAGGAAGAGTCTGGAACTTATATAAAGTTTACGTTTATCCCGGTTTAGAGGGAACACCCTTCCCTTCTAAACTGAATGAAATGTCATCTTCATCTAGTGTGTTGTTCACGGATTTGCAAAGGTCGTTCGTTAAAGCAAAAATGCCCAAAACGGCCAGAGAACCCATATTTCTTGTTTCATTTTATAGGGACCCCTATAAATTATCTAAGGCTCACCAATTATATTTTATTAATATTATTTAAGACATTAATCATGTATTTACTGTATCTTAGAATATTTTTTGGAAATAAGTATATGATAAAAAGAATATAACGCGGTTGTTTTGATATCGGCCCTGGGTTAATTTTATAGGGACCCCTATAAATTATCTAAGGCTCACCAATTATATTTTATTAATATTATTTAAGACATTAACCATGTATTTACTTCATCTTAGAATATTTTTTGGAAATAAGTATTTGATGAAAAGAATATAACGCGGTTGTTTTGATATCGGCCCTGGCCTCGGCCCTCGGCCTGTCTCAGCCCGAGCCGGAACGACTGGGGCTGAGACAGGCAACTCGGGCCGAGACCAGGGCCGGTATCAAAATAACCGTGTAATATTCTATATATCCCACAAAGAATGAACAGCTTCAACCTACCCATGCCATTATGAAATAAAACGCCAAAGTGTCCACCCCTAAAAACACGACTTTCCTCTCCGAAATTTTTAGCATAAAAGAAAGATCACATGGCCACAAATATCCCATCATTCCACACTGTGGCGGGAATTGAACAAGAGAAAACAATGAAACTCAAATACCAAAACAGAAGTGAATGCAATGATCAGGAATCGATATGTAATTAACCCACAGCTCCCATCAGAGACATCAAGGGAAAGAAACACAGGCATAAAACTATACCCTAATGGAAACATTCATAGCGGAAAGCCAAAAGGACAGTTACTTGCCCACAAAATGGCCAATTGGCTATCCAAAGCAAAATAGTATAAGCGATGCGCACACTCAAAGACAAGCCATAACAAAAATAAACCACGACAGAAGAACCGCCTTGGAACAGTCAGTGAAACGAATTCCACTGGGGAGGGGGGGGGGGGGGGGGGGGCTTAAATTGATTTTACGTGGCCACAATCCTCGCCCTTAATTCCGTCCGATTTAGACAAATGATTTGTTCAGTCCGCATGAAGGCCTCCTAACTCAACAGTGCAACATCTCCGTGAACCCAAAAATCAATCAACCACAGGGATGAAACATCGGCAAGGACTCGACAGCAAGAAACCACTCAAATGCTGGAGCAAAAGAAAACCAACAGTTAGACTCCGATGGGTCAAACCAGAGACAGAGCATAAACACCAACCAACATTACATAAAATTAGATTCTCTCTAATTCTCAATAAGCCTTTATGTTACTGGTCGAAGGGAGATAATCAGCAAAATGTTATGGTAGAGGTCAGCTAAATTCAACCAGGTTACATATACATAGACGAGTACATAGACAGTTATTTATAGTTTGTAAAGGTTAGTGTGCATGTAACTGTCTTAACACATACGCATGCACACACACGCACACACACATACACAAACATGCACGCACGCACATAGCACACGCATAAGCCCAAACACATTATACACTTGATTTTCATAAGTCTTTTTATTTTCCTTTCCTGACAGCTACGTGTGTGTGTGTGTGTGTGTGAATTCGGGTTTAACGTCGTTTTCAACAATTTTTCAGTCATATCACGACGGTGTCTGGTTGCGACAGGGAGCTCAATGCTCACGTTTATAGTGCTGCCTCACTGAAGTATCATGTCCCAGACACATTACATGATACCCCACCCAGTCACATTATCCTGACACTGGATCGACCAGTCCTAGCTCTACCCCGTAAATCTGAGTGCCAAGCGAGGAGCAGCTAGTACCATTTTAACGACTTTGGTATGTCGCGGCCCGGGATCGAACCCGAGACCTCCCGTTCCCCGAGCGGACACTCTACCAACTGAGCTATCGGGGCCGGTTGACAGCTACGTACCATACCTGTATTTATTTTAGATGTATAGACCGATGACTGTTTACTGAACACTACGTCATACGGACCATTCCATCGGAAACCGTTATGTAGGGGTTACCAACTTTTATCTCGCTTAATTCACAAAATCTTTGATATATATTATTCTGATATGACATCGTTGCAGCAATACGATGTGGCGGTATTGGTTAGATACATAAACTTTAACAACCTAGTTATCCAAAGGTCACAGGTTCGAATCTCAAATTTTTGAATAACATTTTGTTTTTCGTACTTTTTTTTTCCTTTAATACAGTTTTATGCAGTCTGTGGCAAGAAATGTTCAAGCCTGATCTTTTGAAACTTTGCAAACGAATAAACCACGGGCACACAGTTCTGCGGCTTCCACCATACCATTCTGATCTGAATGCCAAGTTTTGACGATGATATGGGGGAAATTCGAAAGATTATATTGGCCAATCAAATATTCAGCTTCACATGCCAGATATCAAGGCTCTGATCGAAGAAGGCATTGGAAGCATTGTTGAAAAAGAATGGTCTGCTTGCTTAACGCATGTCGAAAAGGCTGAACAGGACTATTGTTTTGTTTGATTTGAGGTTTAACGTCCCCGTCAACACTGTATTGGTCATTTTGGAGACGTTGCTTCCAGTTTTGTGGGACGTTTACCCGGCATTGAGATGAAATGACATCTCAAGCCCTGCCGCCCAATGAAACCAATAGGGTTTATAAGCATGGACGAGCCGACTCGCCCCGCTTTGCCTGGGCAGGCTGAGATCCTCTAAGCGGTTTACCAGTACTCGTGTGCGGTCGGTTTCAGCTCTGCGTAGAAGCATCGTGCAGCCCATCTATTTCTTCAAGCCCAAATGGGCGGGGGCCTGAACAGGACTATTGTAAAAGTGATATCGCTGTTGAGGCTGAAACGGAGCGAACAATTAACCACATGGCCTCTGACAGTGGCGTTAGAGATGATAGCGACGAAGGTACAGAGACTGCTTCTGAGGATGATGAATCTACCGACACTGCCGAAGAATCAAAACTGTTTTTGTAATGCAATTTCGAAATATGAAATTCCGAAATTATGAAATTCAAGTTAATGTGAATCGCTGGAGTTTGAAAATAATGTATCACATACTAATATTAAAAGAAAACAAAGGAAAAAAGAAAGAAAAAATCTTAGAATAAAAAAAATATATATTTATACATTTTATAATAAAAACATCAAAACTATATGTAGAGTTGTAGCAATGCTCAAAATATACATGTACGAGATAATAATACAGAAAAAAAAGTTTTAAAATAATTACGCCGTGGGTGTGTCTCTTCCAACCCTCGTCCTCACCACACTGAGGACTTTAATGCTGTAACCACTCGGCTATTTGTTATTCACGAGCATTGTTGCGTATAGTAATCTTACATTCAAAACGATGCCTACCATCAAATTATTACGTAAGCTATTTGCTTTTATGTTTTCAGTTTTTCTGGACAATTTTTGTCGTATTTTTATTTTCTATCTTTTATAATTCAAACAATAAGTTCTATTGTTGCGGATGAGAATGAGTTTCAGCTTTTATTTTAGAAGTTTGCATTTACTGACGACATTGACATCCCTAGATAACGGTATCAGATGGACCGACCCGTGTGACGTAATGTTCAGTAAACATTCATCGACCTGTACTTGTATGTTTTAATACTTGTGTAAATATTTTACATGTGTCGAGGGCCTTATAGAAGATTAGCTCCAGCATTCAGTTCTCGGAGATGTTGCACTGGTGAGTTAGAACTGAACAAATTATTTGTTTAAACCACGACAGAGCCTAGGGCGAGGACTGTGGACATGCAAAATCGACTTCACCTCCCCCACCCCAATACAAGGAAAAGTACTTTGGAACCTTCTAGAAAGTTCAGGTTTGCATTATTTTTAGAAAATTACATCACTTTATTCCACAGCCCTGTGGAACATTCTAGAGAAATCTTGGGGTCTATAAAAGAGCTTGATTTTTCTCATTGAGTCAGACTTTGGAGTTTGAAGTTTGGGCTTTTAAGAAAACTTATTTCTCAATTCTGTGTTGGATTGTTATAGGATATTATAGTTAATTGTGTGGGATCAAGGAAAATAGATTCATTCAGGATATTTCATAGCAGAGCTAAGTTCATTTAATTTTCTTACTTCAACGGTTAAAGATAACTTGTAAATAAATTTTGTTAATTTTTTCCAAAAGGCTTGTTTGCTTTTTCTTTCTGCTACGCCTGGCTCGTAACACGTTATAGTAACAAATCCATTCGCAGAAGGAATAAGATTCATGCAAAGGCAAAAAAGACGGGAAGTCGTAAACTCCGGAAAAAATTTGAAAACTTGAGACGAGAAATCAAGACTGATATGAAAAAAATCAGCATGATTTGTTTGTGAATAACTTGGTAGGTTATGTAAAGGCAAATCCCAGAGACTTCTACATATATATCAATAGCCAGAAGAAAGACAGACAAGGTACTCCGCCCCTTAATAAAAGAGGAGGGAACGGGGTTGCTGAATCAGACTCTGAAAGGGCAGAGGAACTAGTTGGTCAATTCAATGATGCGTTTAGTAAAACTGAGTTCACGGAGGTTCCATTGACTGGAAGATCGGTCCCATTCATGAATAATGTTGTTGTGACAGCTGCAGGAGTGATCAAGCTACTTCAAGGCTTAAACCCCAGTAAGGCCTTAGGACCTGATGAGCTTCATCCTAGAGTCCTGAAGGAACTAGCAAATGAGTTGGGTCCAGTTTTTGCACACTTGTTTCAAAATTCTCTTGATACGGGTGAAATAAGAATGGCTCTTAGCAAACATCTGTCCACTCTTCAAAAAAGGAGATAGGGCTCTTGCCCGTAATTATCGCCCTGTGTCTCTGACTTGTGTTCTGTGTAAATTGCTGGAACATATAGTCTGCTCAAACATCATGGCCCACTTGGACGAACATAAATTTTGTCAGACAGACAACATGCATTTAGAAAAAGGCACAGTTGTGAAACTCAGCAAAGCACAGTTATTAATGACTGGGACAAAGGGTGACAGGTGGACACATTTATCCTGGACAGCGAGAAGGCTTTTGACACCCCTCCTCATGAACTACTTAAATCTAAGTTATTTGGTTATGGAATTGGGGGAAAGACCCTTAAGTGGATAGATTCCTTTCTTTGCTACAGAAAACAGCGGGTTGTTGTTAATGGTGAATCTTCAGAGTGGGCTCCGGTTTTGCCTGGTGTCCCGCAAGGGACCGTTCTTGGTCCACATTTGTTCTCCCTGTACATCAATGATATTTCCACTGACATCGACTCGGAAATAAGACTGTTCGCAGATGACTGTGTTTGTGACCGGGAAATTATAGATATAGATGAAACGTTGAAACTTCAGGCTGACATAGTGTTACGAGCCAGGCGTAGCAGAAAGAAAAAGCAAACAAGCCTTTTGGAAGAATTTAACAAAATTTATTTACAAGTTAACTTTAACCTGTAGAAGTAAGAAAATTAAATGTACTTAGCTCTGTTATGAAATATCCTGAATGAATCTATTTTCCTTGATCCCACAGAATTCACAGTCCAAAATGAAAAGTAATATCCTTTGACAATCCAACACAGAATTTAGAAATAACTTTTCTTTTAAGCCCAAACTTCAAACTCCAAAGTCTGACTCAATGAGAAAAATCAAGCTCTTTTATAGACCCTAAGATTTCTCTAGAATGTTCCACAGGGCTGTGGAATAAGATGATGTAATTTTCTAAAAATAATGCAAACCTGAACTTTCTGGAAGGTTCTGAAGTACTTTTCCTTGTAAACATGTTGTTTACAAAAATGAAATTAATCTGTGACTCAGTTTTCTAGAATCTTCTATAAGAAGATTAACAAGATATTTATAGCACTATTAGGTCAACAGTGGGGTGAAAGCGGGAATCAGAAAAATAAATTCTTATGCATAACACTCCCCCTCTTCGAGGAAAAGAAAGATTTATGTAATAAAGCTTTCTTTTGCTTTAAGAATAATAAAATATTGAGCATAGCATATAAAATTACATGTATCTACAATCCACTTTAGTAGGAAAGAAAAACACAACTTCTGACACTGCTCAAGCTCTTGAAAGGGCATCAGGGATAATGTTATCTCACACTCTGATATGTCTTATGTCTAAATTATACTCTTGTAGCATAAGACTCCACCTGAGCAACCGCTGATTTTTGTTTTTCATTTTATATATGAAAATCAGTGGATTGTGATCACTGAAAACAACAATCGGTGCAGTAGTAGGGGTAAGATAAACTTCGAAATGTTGCAGAGCAAGAATCAGAGACAAGCACTCTTTCTCTATGGTAGAGTTATTTCTCTGATGCTTATTAAACTTTTTGGAAAAGTAGCAAACTGGATGATCCACACCATTTTCATCTTCCTGCAACAAAACACTACCTGCACTTACGTCACTAGCATCTACAGCTAGCTTAAACTCCTTTTCAAAGTTTGGTGCTAAGAGAACTGGTTCACTCTTGTGTATGGCTTTAAGTTTATCAAAAGCATTTTGGCATATTGCATTCCAATGGAATTTTGTTCTTTTGCTGAGCAAATTTGTCAAAGGCTCAGCAATGACAGAGAAATTATTACAGAACTTTCTGTATTAACCAGCCATACCAAGAAATCGCATCAGCTGTCTTTTGCACGTGGGTACGGGAAAATTTGAGATAGCCTCAACTTTAGCATCAATGGGTTTCACATGACCTTGACCTACAACATGACCTAGAAATGTCAAACTTGCATGGCAGAATTCACTTTTAGCAAGATTGATTGTCAATTTGGCATTACTCAGTCTATCAAAGAATGCTCGGATAGTCCCATGATGTTGATTCCACTGGTCGTTGTATATGATAGCACCATCGATATAAGCACTGCAGCCTTCCAGCCCCGCAATTACCATGTTTATTAAGCGCTGAAATGTTGCCGGAGAGTTTTTCGTTCCAAATGGCATGACTTTATAGTTAAATAATCCGTCTGGTGTTTTGAATGCCAAAACCTCCTTTGCTCTGTCTGTAAGTGGAATTTGCCAAAATCCTTTCAGAAGGTCGATTTCGTTATGTATTTGGCATTCCCGATGTTATCAATGCAGTCATCCATTCTTGGAATAGGAAAGCTATCTGTTTTACTTAAAGGACACGGGAAATCATTCTCAAATAAATAACATCTTAAAATCGCCAGTTAACACACCCTGATGCTGAAATTCCGAGATTTATACACAGCGTAATAAATAAACAGTAGCCAGGTGAACATGTGGATTTGTCTGCTAGTGTAGTGTGCGTGAGAAAATTCCGATAATTAATCAGCTGCCGAATCACGTGGTGTAGTGACGTCAATATTCCCACTTTGCTATAGTAAACCAACGAAGATGTACATAAATTCTGCTAGAAAACAAAGATTTAAAAAATAAATAAATAAAAAAATAAATAAATAACAAAATGCAACCGAGCTTGAAGCGCCTGCCATTGTAATGATACCAGAAATACAGCCATATATATATATAATCGCAGGCCCCTAGGCGCACTTAGAAAAAAAATTCTATAGAATGTATGATAATTTCCAAATAAGTACGGGGGATGCTTTTGCATCCTCGCAACCCCCTCCCAGCGCACGTGTCTGGTTTGATCCCACTGAGTTGCAGCAGGACGAAGCCGAGGACTCCTCTTGACGGCCTTAGTGGAACACAGAGGATGCAAAATACAAATTGGTCAGTATGGCACTGCCTTCTTTGTACAGAATTGTCGATTTGATTAATGCAGCGTATTGAAAAATATATATATTTTTGAACGACATGTTCGGTCATATGTTATGTTTTCTATACAGTATTTTTACATTCATCCAACATCGATATATTTTAGTAAAAGCAAATATAAAACAAAATAATAGTATACGGATATTTTGTCACGTCGTCGCATCAATGTTGACACGAAGTCATTTCAAATTTATATACCCGCTTGAAAGTTTCCTCTGCAAAGGGCTCACTATAGGCGCCGTTTTTTTTTTTTTTTTTTTTTTTGGCATTTGTTTATTAACATTTCTGGTCTCCACTTGATTTGCGAGCTCTAATAACTGACGTAGATACAGTGTTATCAGTGCCATTTATAAGACGCTGGCTGTCATTATGGGCCGGTCTCGGTAGCTCAGTTGGATGCGCGGTGATCAGGAAGACGCGGGTTCGATACCTGCCGGGGTCGGCAACATTCTTTCGTGGAGATTGATCATGAAATCTTTTCTACGGTCATTCTCTCCCTTCCGATGGTTCCAGAAGGGCAGTTGTCAGTTACTGGCGAAAGAATGTGCACTGTACTGGTTAACCCCTTACGTATAAGCCTGCCCAGGAAGTGTGTTGGGTAAACTGACCGGCTCAAAATGACCTAAAATAGAGTTGACTGGGCCGTTAAACTCATATACAAACAAACAAGCAAAGACTGTCATTATGCCGCCTTTCCACTTCAGGCTGTACATTAGCAAGTAGTATACCAACAACCGAAGATACGAACACATGAGATGTTAAAGTAATAATAATAATAATAACTACAAATTAGTGAGTTATGATGTTTGTGTGCATTCGTGTTTAACGTCCAACCAACAGCCAAGGACATACTGGGACGGGACTTCTGTTTAAAAAATCCGAACTCTACAGAAGCCAGGGATCGAACCCGCGACCCCTGGTTTCTGAGGCGAGAAGCATAGCCACTACGCCAAGGGGGCTTCAGTGAGTTATGATAAAAAGAATGTTAGAATTCAGATTAAAACATCACGTAACACCTCAGCGGACATATGATTATTAACCCGTTTTGTTCCAGAAACCCCAAAACGGGTAATTGGCAAACAGTGTCGGCCCATATCAGATGCCACGGCCATAAAATAAGTGAATATTCTGCGCTAAACTGAAGGTATTCAGTTGTCGGCTAATCTTCTAACCATATCCAAAAACAAAAAAAACAAAAAACAAAAAAAAAAAAACACTCGGGGTGAGGCTATCTGGGTCTACTTCACTAACTTGGCGTGTGAGCAGCCTGAGGCAAAGTGGGACCTCTTCTACGGTCAGAAACCTACACACACCTACTTAAAGCATCGGCCTGGCATTTGGCTATATATGGGCTGCATGATGCTTCCACGCAGAGCTGCATCCGACCAGCACACGAGTACTGGTAACCCGCTTAGAGGATCTAAGCCTGCCCAGGCCAGGCACGAGTCGGACCGGGAACGGGAGGTCACGGGTTCGATCCCGGGCCGCGACATACCACAGTCGTTAAAAATGGTACTAGCTGCTCCTCGCTTGGCACTCAGATTTACGGGGAAGAGCTATAGGACTGGTCGACCCAGTGTCAGGATAATGTGACTGGGTGTGGTATCATGTAATGTGTCCGGGACATGATACTTCAGTGAGACAGCACTATAAAAGTGAGCATTGAGCTCCCTGTCGCAACCAGACACCGTCGTGATATGACTGAAAAATTGTTGAAAGCGACGTTAAACCCGAATTCACACACACACACACACACACACGAGTCGGACCGTCCATGCTTATAAACCCTATTGGTTTCATTGGGCGACAGGGCTTGAGATGTCATTTTATCTCAATGTCGGGTAAAAGTCCCACAAAATTGGAAGCAACTTCTCCAAAATGACCTTTACAGTGTTGACTGGGAAATTAAAAATCAAATCAAATCACTTGAAAAATGTACTCTTCGGTCGTGCTTCTGAGAAGTCTTGTCTTTTACAATAAAACACCCATTGTTGTCGCAGTTTAGGATCACTTGGAAAAACAAAGAAATGAATCCCACATCCTTTTGAATGTTTACTAGTGCACCCGAATGCTACACAATACGCCATATTAATGTATTTGTTTCCAGAAAATAAAAGCGTAATGCAAAGGTTTACACATTCTTCAATGAAATGGGAACAGTGACGTCACTCCCCGATAAGCAGCGTAGAGTGGCGGAATACATGCATATTGGAGGTATTTTTATCTCTAAGCGGTTTACACAGGTAGCAGTAAGGTTAACAGACTAAGCTCTGCGGGGATGCGCAGGATTCTTATGACTGAACAATATTTGATTAAAAGTAAAATTGTTTCCATAGTCCTTTAAGGAATTAACTTTCCTAAAATCTGTACACATACGATATGTCCCATCAGGTTTTGGTACAAGAATACAAGGAGAACTCCACTCACTTTGGCTTGGTTCAATAAAGTCATTGTCTAATAGATACTGAACTTCTTCTTTAAGATATTTTTGTTTCACAGGATTCATCCTGTATGGGTGTTGTTTTACAGGTTTAGACCCATTTATGTCCACATCGTGAAATATTTTGTCCGTCCGTGTTGGAATGTCAGGAAATAAGTGTTCATATTCAAAAATCAGCTGTTTCAGTTCGTTCCGCTGATTTGGCTCTAGATGTGACAATTTCTGGTCAAGATTCCGTAGAATGTCAGAATTCTGAAGTTTTGATGATGTGGGATCCGACTTCACTGAATTAATATCCTCACAGTCATTGTCACATGAATTAAGTGGAACAGAGCTAACTAGATTGACTGATGTTAAAGATGTATTGTCCCTATCTATGTATTCCTTAAGCATGTTAATATGACATACCTGCTTTAGCTTGCGCCTCCCAGGAGTGTTTATGGTGTAATTTACGTCACTGATCTTTTTGTCTACAGTGTATGGACCATAATACCTGGCCTGCAACGATTTTCCTGGAATAGGCAAAAGAGCTAGAACCTTATCACCTGGTTTAAAATTCCTTTCTTTTGTCCCTATGTCATATAGCTGTTTCATTTTCTTTTGGGCTGACTGAAGATTGGTCCGAGCAGCCTCACAAGCTTTTGAAAGTAGAAGTAAAACAAAGATCAGGAATTGATACAATTAACTTACTCCATCCATAAAAGACACCAAAGGGAAAGAAATACAAACATTAAGCGACCAGACCATAATGGAAACCTAAACAAAGGAAGGCCATATGGACAGTTACTTTCCCACAAAATGGCCATATGGCCATCCAAAATTAAAAGACACAAGTGATACACACAGTAAGTAACAAACAACAACATAAATAAATCGCCACAGAAGAGCCGCCTTGGAACGGTCAGTGGAAGATTTCCACTGGGGGGCTTAAATCGATTTTACGTGGCCACAATCCTCGCCCTTACTTCCGTCGCGATTTAGACAAATAATTAGTTCAGTCCGCATGAAGGCCTCCTAACTCATCAGTGCAACATCTCCGTGAACACAGAAATCAAAGAACCACAGAGGTGAGACAACGGTGAGGACTCGACAGCAAGAAACCACTGAAATGCTGGAGCAAAAGAAAACCAACAGTTAGACTCCGATGAGCCCGACCAGAGACAGAGCATCAGGCACCAACCAACATTATCTCTTTAATTTTCAATAAGCCTTTACGTTGGAGCCGTCATAGAATCTGAGGCCTGACCCACCGGCGTGCAATTAAAGAGGGAAGCAAAGTTGCCAACCGTGATTGGGTTAACTACCATGCATGCAGTCTGTCGTATAATATCCATGTTGTACCCAATCTTTTTATATCGAAGAATGATTTTACGAAATTGGGTGCTGAAGTCATTGCGGTTATATATTTTTCTGAATTTATATACTAAGTCACCATAAAATTCGGGTTCCGATAGACCTTGTTGCAGAAGAGATTTAAGTCCAATATTGAATTTTGAAATTGAATCCGAATGGCGTCTATAAAATTTTGAAAAGGCTTTGCGTAGTTTATGGTACGGATAACCCTGATTAAGGAGTTTAGCCGTTAATAATTTATTACGAGTCTAGTCTAGTTTTAAAATCAGACACATACTGAAGTAAATTCAAGGAAGCGTCATCATTAGAGAGAAATTTCTCTTTCAGAACTTTCAAGGGACCACGAACAGTATGGCCAAATACCAATTCAAATGGACTGAAGCCTAGAGATTCTTGCACAGATTCTCTAACAGCAAATAAAACCAGATGGATGCCTTCATCCCAATCCTTCTCTGTGTCAAAGCAATATGATCTTATCATGTTTTTCAATGTTTGATGGAATCGTTCAAGGGCGCCTTGACTTTCAGGATGATAGGCCGATGACTTATACTGTACAATGCCTAGTTCATGCATTACTTGTTGAAATATTCCAGACATAAAATTTGAGCCTTGGTCTGACTGAATAGATTTAGGAAGCCCAACAAATGTGAAAAACTTCACTAAGGCCTTGACGATTGATTGTCTTAGTTTTGATATTTCTTAGTGGAATGGCTTCAGGAAAACGTGTGGAAGCACACATAATAGTCAATAGATATTCACAACCAGACTTTGTTCTGGGCAAGGGACCCACACAGTCTATAATTATTCGACTGAAAGGTTCATCAAAAGCAGGTATAGGCTGCAAATGAGCCTTAGGTATAGTCTGATTGGGTTTTCCTACCATTTGGCATGTGTGGCAGGACCTACAATGCTGAGAAACATCTGATTTAACCCAGGCCAGTAAAAATGATTAAGAATCTTGTGATAGGTTTTATTTACACCTAAATGTCCTGATATGGGAGTTTCATGTGCAAAGTTTAATATTTGGGAAAGGTAAACCCGTGGAACCACTATCTGGTGGTTGACAGTCCACTCGTCTTCTGCTGAGACGTCTGGTGGATGCCATTTTCTCATAACAATGCCATTTTTGACATAATAACAGACTGGGGCCTGAGATACTTCCTGCTCATCTAAAGCCCTTTCAAACAAAGGCGAAATTTCAGGATCCTTATGCTGTTCTATAGCTAGTTGAGACCCGGACATTTTGTCATGGCCTAGATCGAAAGATGAGTTATTCTCATGAAAATCTGTCTGCTTATCAGGCAGGCTTGAAGACAGAGACCTTGTTATCTCGTCATTAAAAGACTGACCCAAAAAGGTATCAGTGAAATCAAAATCCTGTTTCCAATCAGTTTGCTTGGCCTTACGTGCCATAGCCCTTGTGACTGCACAAGACGGATAAAGATAAGGAATTTCCTGCTCAATGGGATCAGGCGGTTGGTCTATGCAAGGATTAGTAGTCAAAAGTGGGTTTACCACAACCTTATCTCCAGCTAAGTCATTGCCTAGCAACAAATGAACACCTTTAAAATGTAAAGAAGGTCTAATACCAACAGCCACTGAACCGGATACCAAGTCTGATGACAAATAAACGTTACGAAGCGGAACATTAACAAATCCACATTCCACACCCTGAATAAGGACACTTTGGCCCATAGAAGTCTTCTCAGAAAAAGGCAGAGTATCTGCTAGAATAAGAGATTGAGAAGCTTCGGTATCTCGTAAGATTTTATTAGGGGTAGGATGGGCATAACTGTCACCATTTAGTGACACAAACCCATCTGATAAGAATGGTTCATAACACTCCATAACTGAATCAGTCTCAGATAATTTGATATCAGAAAGAGTTTCCTCCCTTACACAAGACTGTGGTTTTGGCCTTATAGAAGTCAAGCCTGTAGGCTTAAGTTCCTCTTGTCTTTCTCTTTCTTTCCTTCGCTTTAATTTTAAACACTCAGAGATCAAATGACCTGTATTTTCACAATAATAACAAACTACTTGAGATTGAGATAAGGGATTCTGGTCTTTGTTTTCACCAGAAGGTTTGGCGAGGATTGTGGCCACGTAAAATCGATTTAAGCCCCCCAGTGGAAATCTTCTACTGACCGTTCCAAGGCGGCTCTTCTGTGGCGATTTATTTATGTTGTTGTTTGTTACTTACTGTGTGTGTCACTTGTGTCTTTTGGTTTTGGATGGCCATATGGCCATTTTGTGGGAAAGTAACTGTCCTTATGGCCTTCCTTTGTTTGGGTTTCCATTATGGTCTGGTCGCTTAATGTTTGTATTTCTTTCCCTTTGGTGTCTTTTATGGGTGGAGTAAGTTAATTGTATCAATTCCTGATCTTTGTTTTACTTCTACTTTGGAAAAATTCTGGCTTCTGTTTTCACCAGAAGGTTGGAAGGATTCTGGCTTTTATTTTCTCCAGAAAGTTTGGGCATGTATGGCTATAACTACCAGAAGGATTACTGGGATAGAATCTTAGACCTGTCTGTGGATTATAAGGTTTTCGAGGATAAGGCCTGTTCACAAATGAGACAAAGGCCCAGACAGGCTTCAATCACGGTTGGCAACTTTGCTTCCCTCTTTAATTGCACGCCGGTGGGTCAGGCCTCAGATTCTATGACGGCTCCAACGTAAAGGCTTATTGAGAATTAGAGAGATCTAATTCAAGGTAATGTTGGTTGGTGCCTGATGCTCTGTCTCTGGTCGGGCTCATCGGAGTCTAACTGTTGGTTTTCTTTTGCTCCAGCATTTCAGTGGTTTCTTGCTGTCGAGTCCTCACCGTTGTCTCACCTCTGTGGTTCTTTGATTTTTGTGTTCACGGAGATGTTGCACTGATGAGTTAGGAGGCCTTCATGCGGACTGAACAAATTATTTGTCTAAATCGCGACGGAAGTAAGGGCGAGGATTGTGGCCACGTAAAATCGATTTAAGCCCCCCAGTGGAAATCTTCCACTGACCGTTCCAAGGCGGCTCTTCTGTGGCGATTTATTTATGTTGTTGTTTGTTACTTACTGTGTGTATCACTTGTGTCTTTTGGTTTTGGATGACCATATGGCCATTTTGTGGGAAAGTAACTGTCCTTATGGCCTTCCTTTGTTTGGGTTTCTATTATGGTCTGGTCGCTTAATGTTTGTATTTCTTTCCCTTTGGTGTCTTTTATGGGTGGAGTAAGTTAATTGTATCAATTCCTGATCTTTGTTTTACTTCTACTTTCCTACACTATACTGGTTACCAAAACTTCATAAAAGACCTTACAAAGCACGGTTTATTGCAAATTCTAGCTCTTGCACTACCACTGAACTTTCTAAATTATTAACTTCCTGTCTTACTGCTATTAAAACGCATGTGATTAAATATTGTGATAAAGTCTTTAGAAAGATCAGGAAGAAATCTGTTTTGGTCTATAAAAAATTCGAAGGAGGTTTTAAATAAATTGAAATCCAGACATTTTCGTGCTTCAAGTCTGTCTACTTACGATTTTTCCACTCTGTACACTACACTTCCTCATAATCTTATAAAAGAAAAGCTTAATGATTGAATTGAATGGGCTTTTCACAGAGAAGATTCTCTCTATCTTGCATGTAATGTCAGAAATGCATTTTTCACTTCTAAAGAGCATAAGAATTATACACTTTGGTCATGTCAGAAAGTGTGTGATGCCCTCACCTTTCTACTTGACAATATTTATATTAGATTCGGTACTAAGTTATTTAGACAAATTGTGGGTATTCCGATGGGTACGAATGGCGCACCTCTTGTGGCTGATCTTTTCTAGTATTGTTATGAAAGAGACTTCATAACAC
Organism: Lucinisca nassula; assembly: GCA_963580285.1. NCBI lineage: Eukaryota > Metazoa > Mollusca > Bivalvia > Lucinida > Lucinidae > Lucinisca > Lucinisca nassula. The sequence goes on from OY757016.1 coordinate 152,637,259, forward strand.
TTGTGTCTTTTAATTTTGGATGGCCATATGGCCATTTTGTGGGAAGGTAACTGTCCTTATGGCCTTCCTTTGTTTAGGTTTCCATTATGGTCTGGTCGCTTAATGTTTGTATTTCTTTCTCTTTGGTGTCTTTTATGGGTGGAGTAAGTTAATTGTATCAATTCCTGATCTTTGTTTTACTTCTACTTTTCATGTTGTTGCTTTCCATTGATAATAAATCTGAAATTATTGAAGCTTTTAGCTCCACTTCTAGATATTTAGATGATTTATTAAATATTGATAATACCTATTTCGATGGTTTGATCAGTCAGATTTACCCCCCAGAACTTCAATTAAATAAAGCAAATTCTTCTGATACCGAGGCCCCGTTTTTCGATTTACATCTATCTATTGTAGATGGATTTGTTTCGTGCAAAATTTATGATAAACGCGATGACTTTGATTTTTGAGATTGTAAATTTTCCTTTTTTGGATGGTGATGTTCCTCGTGCGCCATCCTATGGCGTTTATATTTCGCAATTAATTCGATTTGCTAGAGTGTGTAGTCATGTAACTGACTTCAACACTCGTAATAAATTATTAACGGCTAAACTCCTTAATCAGGGTTATCGGTACCATAAACTACGCAAAGCATTTTCAAAATTTTATAGACGCCATTCTGATTTAATTTCAAAATTCAGTATTGGACTTAAATCTCTTCTGCAACAAGGTCTATCGGAACCCGAATTTTATGGTGACTTAGTATATAAATTAAGAAAAATATATAATCGCAATGACTTCAGCACCCAATTTCGTAAAATCATTCTTCGATATAAAAAGATTGGGTACAACATGGATGTTATACGACAGACTGCATGCATGGTAGTTAACCCAATCACGGTTGGCAACTTTGCTTCCCTCTTTAATTGCACGCCGGTGGGCCAGGCCTCAGATTCTATGACGGCTCCAACGTAAAGGCTTATTGAGAATTAGAGAGATCTAATTCTTGGTAATGTTGGTTGGTGCCTGATGCTCTGTCTCTGGTCGGGCCCATCGGAGTCTAACTGTTGGTTTTCTTTTGCTCCAGCATTTCAGTGGTTCCTTGCTGTCGAGTCCTCACCGTTGTCTCACCTCTGTGTTTTTTTTTTTTTTTTTTTTTGTGTTCACGGAGATGTTGCACTGATGAGTTAGGAGGCCTTCATGCGGACTGAACAAATTATTTGTCTAAATCGCGGCGGAAGTAAGGGCGAGGATTGTGGCCACGTAAAATCGATTTAAAGACAAATGCTACGAATTCGCAATTTTTTGTATGGTCATCAAAAATGAAAGTTATGCCAGAGCCAACATTTTACCGTTCTTGGGTAAGGAAATGGTTGAAATTTGTGGAACAGATATTGTTTTGGGTTCATTTCATTATTTAACATGTTCAGCTTGGCTATAAACTTCACGAAAACAGTAACATTGCAACTTTTGGAAATTATCATTTTTCGGCATTTTCCCAAGATCAGATCAACCTAAATGGTTACAGACTTACTTACCGTAAACGATTTGCTGTAATGCATATTATGGCCAGCTACTATTTACAAGTAAAATCCAAGTTATCTGTCAATGATTCACCATCTTTTCATAGAATTTATATGTATTTTTACCATGTATTTCACCTGGGGGTAGGGGAACGGTTTGTTTAATAAAACAGAAATTAGCACGGTAACCCCTAGTTTTCTTTTAATTTTCTATTCTCTGATAACATCCCCTAGAGAAAAAAAAAAACTTGTTTTATGAAAATTTCAATGTAGCATTTTTCTGTATGGTTCAAAATAATGCAGACAATTAATAATTTTAAAGATATTTTGGTTGATGACAAATTTTGTTTTTCAAATAAATTTTCTGAGCTTGAAAAAATTGGCTGAATTTAGGCAGCAGTATCTTTTAATATATCATTCTGACTGAAATAAATGTTTAAAAGCTAGGCAAAAGTCATTTTAGACTTGCCATTTACTAACATGGTAGTTTTCTGATATTTCTGGGAAAACAGTTTGGGGTGGTTTCCTTCTTGTTCAGATTACTTAAGATTCAGCACGGTTACATATGGTTTTTATTTCATATGTGGTGAGCCAGTATATGACACTGAACATATACAGACTCTTAAACAGTTTTCAATGTAGGAAGTATTTCGTAGCATATGCCCTTAAGCCCCACAGTGGAAATCTTTCCACTGACCGTTCCAAGGCGGTTCTTCTGTGGCGATTTATTTATGTTGTTGTTTGTTACTTACTGTGTGTATCACTTGTGTCTTTTAATTTTGGATGGCTATATGGCCATTTTGTGGGAAAGTAACTGTCCTTATGGCCTTCCTTTGTTTAGGTTTCCATTATGGTCTGGTCGCTTAATGTTTGTATTTCTTTCCCTTTGGTGTCTTTGATGGGTGGAGTAAGTTAATTGTATCGATTCCTGATCTTTGTTTTACTTCTACTTATGAGTCAAAGCATAATCATCTGCCAAACGAGAAGCTTCCTCCAAAGTTTCAACCTGTCTCTCATCGAGAAAAGATTTAATGTCTGAATTTATGCACCGTTTGAACTCTTCAACAAGGACAAGCTGTCTAAGTTTGTCATGATCAGAGCCTACTTTTTTAGAAGAACACCACCTGTCAAATAGCTGTTCTTTGGTTCGAGCAAATTCTACATGGGTCTGGGAAATTTCTTTTTTACAATTCCTAAATTTCTGCCTGTAAGCCTCAGGGACCAACTCATATGCCTTAAGAATAAGCTCCTTAACCAGATCATAGTCTGAGCTTTGCACGACAGTTAGCTGAGTGTAAATGTCTCGAGCCTTTCCGACAACAACGCTTTGCAAAAGTAAGGTCCAATGCTCTTTTGGCCATTTTAAATTTTCTGCAACTTTTTCGAAATGCAAAAAATACTTATCTACCTCTTTTTCCTGAAATGGCGGAACTAATCTGATGTGTTTTGTGGCATCAAAGTAACTACCAGAGTCAAAAACAGGGGTAGGTTTCACCCTATCTTGACCCTGGAGTTCCATTTCCTTCATCTTTAATTGAAATTGCCATTTTTCCCTTTCTATTTCAAGTCGCTCTTCTTTTTTCTATTTTTTCTTTCTGAAGGCGTTCCTCCATTTCTCTTTGTTTTTCTTCCTGTTCTAATTTTTCTTTTCGAATTCGTTCTTCCTGGCCAGTTTATAACTTAGGGTGAATCCCCCACTCGCGTGAAACTTCCTCTCGCGAACTAGTAAAACTAGTCTATCAACATAGTTGATAATCCTAGGATTAGCGATCACGTTTGCTGATCAGACGTTTAGTGATCGTCCAAATAAGGTAAGTTGACCTCTTCCATGATCACATTTGTTTACAACGAACAATGATTTAGAAGAATCTGCTTCTATCCTGGTAGGCGCTGATTACGGCGGTCTGTCCGCCCTTGCTGGACCCTAACGCCTAGCGTCGTACCAGTACCTGCTGCTATGAAGCAGGGAGCAGCAGGTCACACATTGTTGTGCCTTTCAATATACTTTCTATTTCCCCGTCACAATGTTGTGTTCACTCTTACAACTTGACCTGCTGCTCAAGTGTCCGTTTTTTTCAGGGTTTATATATCTATGAATACTACCGGAAAATCATGCCTACTCTTATTATCTTGCTCAATTCGTGGCGAGGTGGAGATACCGGCCACAAACAAAGCCAGATAGCAAAAATCGAGTAGATAATGGATTTGCGTTCAAATAGTATATTTCCCATAGGAAAAATTGATGAAACGACCCTATAATCAATGACATGACTCCTGTCAAAACGAACACCCACACAACACGTGACGGGAATAAAAATCATATATGGCACAATTTGGCGGTTGGCGATTTTTAGGCAAATTCTATAGGACTCGGCCTTTTAGCGGCCCCCCTGTATTGTAAAAACAGCTCTCTATAAACCACTCATGCATACATCGTATGATATGTGCATGACTTGTTCATGGAGCCGCATAGTTTGCGTACCATATTTCACCTAAAATATTTCACTCGCACCGCCCTACCATATATCTACTAAAATAATTTAGATGTGCATAAGCACCAGAGAGGTTTCCTATTCCATCTCGTAACAAAGGTTTCCCCTTTTGGAGAAAAAACAATCAGAAATGTTTTTTCTTTGTGTACAGAGATGGAATAGGATGAACCTATCTAAACAAGACAGCTATTTACACAACAACCGTGCGAAGAATTACCTACTAAGGTAGTCTGCCCCCAAATTTTCTTGGCCCCGAATTGCAACAATCCGAAATCTATACGGCTGTAGTTTCATTGCCCAACGCATAATTCGAGGATTGAGAACCTTTGCTGTTTGCATATAAGACAAGGGCTTGTGGTCTGTCTCAAGCAGGAATTCTACTCCGTAAAGATACTTGCGAAATTTCTCAACACCCCAGATAATAGCCAAACATTCCTTCTCTATTACAGAATAGTTTTTCTCACGAGGCAAAAGTTTCTTGCTGGCATAAGCAATGGGAAGTCGTCCTTCCCCTTCAAACTCTTGGAGCAAAACGGCTCCTATACCAACATCAGAAGCGTCCGTCCGGAGTATGAACGGATTCCCATCATGAAAGATAGGAAGACGAAGAATAGGACTAGACGTGAGTCTATTCTTCAGGGTCTGAAAAGCCTTTTCATGATGGTCCTGCCAGTCTGTGATCTTGTTTGGTCTACTTTTCTTAGTTAAATCTGTCAAAGGGGAAGCGATAGACGAGAAATTTGGAATGAAACGGCGGTAGAAACCAGCCAACCCAAGAAATGACTTTATTTGTCTCTTAGTAGAAGGTCGAGGAGCATCCTTTATAGCATGTATCTTGTCTTCTTGCGGTCTAACTGACTGAGCAGCTACACTGTGACCAAGACATTCGATACTGCTATACCCAATCATACACTTGGAAGGTTTTGCCGTCAACTTGGCTGTCCTGAGTCTATCTAAAACTTCACGTAATGACGTCAAGTGGTCTTTCCAAGTTTCGGTAAAGATCCACATATCATCGACGAAGCTATCAACGTTAGAAAGTTCGGACAGAATCTTTCTCATCAACCTGCAAAATGTTGCTCCTGAGTTTACCAAACCGAAGGGCATAGTTTTGAATTGAAACAAGCCTTTGGGGTTTCGAACGCAGTTAGGGGTTTTGCCTTAGACGTCATTTTTACCTGCCAATAACCTTTTGACAAATCTAATTTGCTAAAGTATTTGTGCCCCGACATTCTATTTATAACCTCCTCCATATTTGGCATTGGTTCTGCATCGAACTCCGTCACTTTATTAAGTTTACGGAAGTCAATGCAGAACCGCACCGAACCATCTTTTTTAGGGACAAGTACTACAGGGGATGAATATGGAGATATTGATGGCTCAATAACTCCTAAATCTAACATATCTTGAATTTCCTTTTCCATTACATCCCGTACTTTATATGGTATGGCATAACCTTTTGACCTCACTGGTTCCGCCGTCAGCAACTTTATGTCGTGTTCTATTTGGTCAGTTCGTCCTGGTACACTGGACAGTACGTCCGGGTATTCTTTTATCAACGTCTCTATTTCTTTACGCTGATCCTGCGTTAACATTTCTGAAATATTGACGTCCTTAAACGTCTCTGGTTGCTTTGCAGTAGGAAAAGCGCAATCTTCCAATGAGAATTCGTCAACGTCATCATTTTCAGTTGACGGAGTGGACTCTACAGAAAGCAAGCAATGTGACGTCACATTTTGACGTTCCACATATTGCTTCAGTATGTTAGCGTGATATGTGTTAACATTTCCATTGACGTCAATCTTATAATCCATTTTGTTCACTACCTCAACCACTTCATAAGGACCTTTCCATTGAAGCAATAATTTATTACTGTCTGTCGGTAGTAACAACAGTACTTTGTCGCCGACGTCAAATTTACGCGACCTCGCGCCTTTATCATAATAAGCTTTCTGCTTAATCTGAACCTTCTTTAAATTATCACGCGCTAATTTGCATGTCTGCTCTAACCGTTCCCTAAGCTCAATAACGTATTGATACGTCGAAAGAACTTGCTCATCGCGTACCTCTTCAGCCCATAATTCTCTTAATATTGCCATTGGACCTCTGACGTTACGTCCATATAACAACTCAAAAGGGGAGTATCCTAAAGACTCTTGTGGGACTTCCCTTACCGCAAATAATAAAGCTGGAAGATATTTATCCCAATCTTTTGGACGTTCAGCACACATGCGACGTAACATCTGCTTTAACGTAGCGTGGAAACGCTCTATCAGTCCGTTGCAAATTGGGTGTCTCGGACTACACGTTAACTGTTGAAGAGAAAGAAGTCTGCTGACTTCCTTCATTACCTCAGCAGTAAACTGTGTTCCACAATCAGTCAACATTTCATCAGGAATGCCAACCCTACTAAACATTTCAATAAGCGCTTCCGCGACACGTTCCGTCTCAATACTCGGTAAAGCTATCGCCTCTGGATACCTTGTCGCATAATCTATCATGGTTAAAATATACCGAGATTTCCTATCAGATCGAGGCTCAATTGGACCAACTATGTCCACTGCCACCCTCTTAAATGGCGTATCAATCAATGGCATTTTTCCTAGAGGTACTTTAGTGACCCGACCTTTCTGAATAGTTCTCTGACAAATATCACAAGATTTACAAAATCTAGCGACATCACCGCAAATACCGGGCCAGTAAAACTCAGTTACAACTCTATCCAATGTCTTCCTAATACCCATATGTCCAGACATAAGCGTTTCATGAGCCAGTTTCAACACCTTTCCTCGGAAACTTTGAGGGACCACAAGTTGGAAAGAGACTTTGTTACCCTTGGTGAACTCCCTATATGCCAAACCTTTTTTCTCAATAAACCTAGTTTCACCTCGGTTTAAACCACGACTCACAGTCTTGTTCCCAGATACAACCCTTTTCCTGAAGTTTTCCAAAGTTGGATCATCAACCTGAGCTTGCTTGAAAGCCTCCTTGTCATCGTTAATGATCTGATCGGGAACCTTAAGTTTTCTGTAAGGCTTCTCATCCTGCCTAGTTTGAGACCTAGTTACAGCCGCAGCTGAGAAATGAGACATATCAGGAAGTTTTGATCCATCAATGTTACCGATAACCAAATCGTACAACGTATCATCCATACACAAAGCTTCAGTTTTCCCAGTGAAAAAAGGACAATCAATGTCAATCATTGCCAAAGGATACCTTTGTGTGGATTCATCAATCAACGTAACATTTGATTCCTTTCCTATTAACTGACTATCCGAAACCAAACTTCTCCGAACGACACAGCCTGTACACCCAGTATCTCTTAATACAACCACCTTTTTATTATTAACCAATCCTTGTGCCGTCGGTAACCTTGCCTTTAAGAAGTAAAAGACACCTTCCCTAGTTTCCTTACTACACTCCTCCCTATCCGAAATCAAAGGATCACCAACCTTATTTTCAAAAATACTTCCAATCTCATCACCTTTCCTAGTTACTTCCGTCTGACAAAAACTAACTTGGTGTGCTGCGCCACGTGGTGTGCTATTATTCTTACCGCGTCCGCGAAAAGACCCTCTAAAATTACCACGACCACGTGTATAACCACGACCTACATTCTGCGTATTCTCATTCTTAACCTGAGAACCTTGAGTCTCTACGCGCGTGTTAAAATTTTCCTTAACACCGCTATCCCCAACACCAGTTGCTCCTACCTCTGCGCTATACAATTGTTTCCTGTCGGGGTTCTTAAAACATTTAATTGTTAAATGCCCCTTACCGCATATGCTACACTTGATATCCGGTCTACCACTCGGTTTGTTCGAGTCAACTTTGTCCTGTTTCCCCTGCGCTGCGCCTCTATTATCGCGTTGCCCCTTATTAATGCAACTATATACGCCCCCGCGCGCTTCTGCAAACAAATCTGCCTCCCTAGCCATTTCATCTAAATTACCAAACTGTTTTGGCTTCAGATGTACATACAGTTCTCTATTACATGACTCCAGGAACTGATCCCTTGCCATGAAATCACAGACAGCCGGAAAAGATTTTTCTATCTTTGCCATATTAAGCCATTTTTCTAAATAACTTCTCAGTCTACTACTGAACTGTATGAACGTTTCTGATTTCTCGGGCCTACTATAACGAAACTGCTTCCTAAATCCGCGCTCTGTCATGTCAAAATTCTTTAATAAAGCGTCCTTTAACTTTTCATAATCCGCCGCATCCTCATTTGACAACCGGTCATATACATCAAGTGCGCGCCCTTTGAGCAATGCACTTAAATACGCGGCCCAAACACTCTTATCCCATTTATTAGCCGTAGCATATTTCTCAAATCTAGATAAATAACTATCCATTTTATCCTTACCCTCTTCAAAATAAGGTAACTTAGGATCCCGGGCATGAGCCACCTTCTCAGCTTTTTGCTTTTCAAATTCTAGCTCGAGCTTTGCTCTCTGCATTTCTAACTGATTCCTTAATTCTTGGTGCTGTAGCTCAAACCCATGTTTAATTTGTTCTAAATGGGCCTCACTAACCTCTTTTGCCTCCCTTTCAGTCTGAATGCGTGCCATTTCAAGTTCCTTATTAACATTCAACATAGCTAGTTCATGTGCCCTTTCCTTTTCCTTTTCCCTTTCCTTTTCTTCTAACTTAGCTAGTTCATGTGCCCTTTCCTTTTCCTTTTCTTCAGACCTTAACCTTTCTAAATCCCTTTGCTCTTGCCTTTCCGCCCGCTCAATATCTTGCTGCTCTTTAACAAAACCTTGTAACTCCTTCCCCTCATAACCTAAGTCCTTTCCCATTTGCATTAAACGCTCCATTATTGATAACGTAAATCTCACGTTACTATCAAAACCACTATAAACTGATCAGTTATGATCAGTGATGATTGAATGGGCTTAACTAAAGCGTTAAGATATGTGTTATACGCGTTAATCTAACTAAAACTTTAGTTATTAAAGCACACGCGATTTGAAATGTCAAATGCTTTCAGCAAAGTTTGACGTTGCGTACTGGTAGTCTAATATGACGTCATAAACTGACGACGTTTACAGTAAAATGCTACAATCCGAAGTTTTATCACATTACAAAACTCCGATCATAACAAGTCACCATTAATGTTTCTATTACGTCATACCTAACCTCAAGCCACAGCGTAAATATTAACGCTACCGTTATGTCAACGTCAGTAAATTGTTAACGTCACTACGTCAGAACCATGTGTGGGTAAGATCAATTAGTAGCTCCAATTTAACTTAGTAGAATGTCAGGTAACACAATTAAGTGGGGTCTACTTAAATTTTTCGTTACCAAGAAAAAGTGGGGTTTGCCTTGCCTTCCTGCTCAGAAATTATCGACTTGCCAGTATCCATTCAGTTGAATACATGGGTTTCGCACTTCATCAACGCAGGAAGGAAGATTAAAGTTAATTTCTAAATGTGGCTGTCAATGCATTTTTTTTTTCTAAAGTTGATGATTCAGAGTATCAATGTGCTGTTCCACAGCCGGGAACACCAGCCAGAGATCAAATCCCACTTCTGACACCAAATGTTACATGTGGGTTTACGGCGTCCCGCAAACCCCCATGCTGACAAGACAACCGAGCGTGATCTCTGACAGGTGTACGGGCAGCTGTGGGGTAAGGCACAAGAAAGATGTTAAATGAATGACATGAATTATTTACAGTATCTACATACAACACTCACTAACACAAAACATCACAATTTGTTGCTTCTGTAGCCAACTCACGACGTCCGCTCCGAAGGCAAAACACTGTTCTGTGCTCGGAACGGGTGACGTGAATACCTGCAGAAGCAAACAACAAAAACAACAACAAAAACAAAAAAAGAAACAACACAAGACGCGACTGGCCAGTTTATAACTTAGGGTGAATCCCCCACTCGCGTGAAACTTCCTCTCGCGAACTAGTAAAACTAGTCTATCAACATAGTTGATAATCCTAGGATTAGCGATCACGTTTGCTGATCAGACGTTTAGTGATCGTCCAAATAAGGTAAGTTGACCTCTTCCATGATCACATTTGTTTACAACGAACAATGATTTAGAAGAATCTGCTTCTATCCTGGTAGGCGCTGATTACGGCGGTCTGTCCGCCCTTGCTGGACCCTAACGCCTAGCGTCGTACCAGTACCTGCTGCTATGAAGCAGGGAGCAGCAGGTCACACATTGTTGTGCCTTTCAATATACTTTCTATTTCCCCGTCACAATGTTGTGTTCACTCTTACAACTTGACCTGCTGCTCAAGTGTCCGTTTTTTTCAGGGTTTATATATCTATGAATACTACCGGAAAATCATGCCTACTCTTATTATCTTGCTCAATTCGTGGCGAGGTGGAGATACCGGCCACAAACAAAGCCAGATAGCAAAAATCGAGTAGATAATGGATTTGCGTTCAAATAGTATATTTCCCATAGGAAAAATTGATGAAACGACCCTATAATCAATGACATGACTCCTGTCAAAACGAACACCCACACAACACGTGACGGGAATAAAAATCATACATGGCACAATTTGGCGGTTGGCGATTTTTAGGCAAATTCTATAGGACTCGGCCTTTTAGCGGCCCCCTGTATTGTAAAAACAGCTCTCTATAAACCACTCATGCATACATCGTATGATATGTGCATGACTTGTTCATGGAGCCGCATAGTTTGCGTACCATATTTCACCTAAAATATTTCACTCGCACCGCCCTACCATATATCTACTAAAATAATTTAGATGTGCATAAGCACCAGAGAGGTTTCCTATTCCATCTCGTAACACCATTTCCTTCATCTTTAATTGAAATTGCCATTTTTCCCTTTCTATTTCAAGTCGCTCTTCTTTTTTCTATTTTTTCTTTCTGAAGGCGTTCCTCCATTTCTCTTTGTTTTTCTTCCTGTTCTAATTTTTCTTTTCGAATTCGTTCTTCCATTTCTAATCTTTCCATCTGCATTTGTCTCTGCATTTCTCTTTCTTTTTCCTTCTCTCTTTCTTCCATTTCTCTTTGATTTTCCTTCTCTCTTTCTTCCCTTTCTAATCTGAACTTCTCTAATTCAATTTGCCTTCCTATTTCAATTTGTCTCATTTGTAATTCAGTATGTGAAACCATAATGAGAGACAAAGCATGAATCGAAAAGTTCTTCATCAACAAAAAACTGCACCAAAATATTCTTAATTTCATGCTTCTTCATGCTTGTTTTGACGGCAGTGACCCCATAATGGGAAACAATTTCTAGCAAATCTGTCCTTTTGGCCAGATTAAACAACTCCTGAGTAGGCTGAGCCAAAAAGCTTCTCAAATCAAACGACATGTTTGCTTTTTGTTTGTATTATAAAGTAAGTATGGTAATTCAGATTAAGGTTAATTTGACATTTTTTTTTTTTGGAAATGACAAGCCCAACCAAAATTTCACATGAAATGACAAGTACTATTTCACCTGAAATGACAATTCACATGAAATGACAATCCCTTATATGCCTATAGGGAAATACCAATCCTGTGAAGCAACTGCCAAGTCTTTATTTGATAACAAATGACAATTACTTGCATACAAATAAAATGTCAGTCCTAAAAAGCTCAAGATGTTTTAATCCCGGACGAGCCCCCAATTTCTGTTACGAGCCAGGCGTAGCAGAAAGAAAAAGCAAACAAGCCTTTTGGAAAAATTTAACAAAATTTATTTACAAGTTAACTTTAACCTGTAGAAGTAAGAAAATTAAATGTACTTAGCTCTGTTATGAAATATCCTGAATGAAACTATTTTCCTTGATCCCACAGAATTCACAGTCCAAAATGAAAAGTAATATCCTTTGACAATCCAACGCAGAATTTAGAAATAACTTTTCTTTTAAGCCCAAACTTCAAACTCCAAATAAAAAATCAAAAATGAGTTCCTTTAAGAGCAATGAAAACATTCATATCAAAGAAAATGGGTCATACTACGTAGTTTCGGCTAATAAAGCCTCATCAGTGACCCTATAATGATCCGGCAAAGAAAGCCAGAGGAAACGTACTGCAATTTTGCGAATTTCGAATAGGCAGTCGATACAAAGACTGATATAAATCAAAATGGGGTCGAAATAATTAAAAACCTGTCTAGAATATGAGTCTAAACAAATAATTTATTTCTGATTTCTCAGAATATTCACGCTGATCTCAAAGGACCAAAGGTAAAATATAAACTGCACTATGGTTGATGTACGGGGAGACGTTTTACGGCCGCCACACGGCACAACACCAGCTGCAGTGAAGGCAAATAAAAAATCAAAAATGAGTTCCTTTAAGAGCAATGAAAACATTCATAACAAAGAAAATGGGTCATACTACGTAGTTTCGGCTCAAAGTCTGACTCAATGAGAAAAATCAAGCTCTTTTATAGACCCTAAGATTTCTCTAGAATGTTCCACAGGGCTGTGGAATAAGATGATGTAATTTTCTAAAAATAATGCAAACCTGAACTTTCTGGAAGGTTCTGAAGTACTTTTCCTTGTAAACATGTTGTTTACAAAAATGAAATTAATCTGTGACTCAGTTTTCTAGAATCTTCTATAAGAAGATTAACAAGATATTTATAGCACTATTAGGTCAACAGTGGGGTGAAAGTGGGAATCAGAAAAATAAATTATTATGCATTACAATAGATAGATTAGGATGTTGGGCCCGAAAATGGGGCATGAGATTTCAGCCAGTTAAATGCAATATTATGCAGATACCTAGGAAGAGATCTAATAAAGTTGAGGCTTCTTACACCTTAGAGGGAACGGTCCTCGAGAATGTGGACTCCATTAAATACCTTGGAGTGACAATCTCACACAACTTGAGATGGAATACTCATATCAGCAACATGTGTACTAAGGCAAATAGAACGCTTGGTTTCCTGAGGCGAAATCTTCATCAGTGCCCCCAGGATGTAAAAGAGGCAGCATATAAAGGTCTTGTTCGCCCAATCTTGGAATATGGTAGTTGTATCTGGGACCCCAGTGGAGTGGTCCTTAACGATGAAATTGAGAAAGTTCAGAATAGAGCTGCTAGATTTGTAACAGGCAATTACTGCTTTGAAACTGGGAGCATGACGGGAATACTTGGAAAATTAAAATGGGAGTCTCTCAAGAAAAGGAGAAAAGACAGTAGGCTAATCCTTTTATACAAAGGTCTAAAGGGTGATGCCAGCATCCCAACAGATGACCTTGTTCCCCCAGCTAGACACTGTAGAAGTCACCATTTGTTGGCGTTTCAGACCCTTACTGCAAGAACTGACATTTGTAAAGAGTCGTTCTTCCCCAGAACCATTAGAGATTGGAATGCCTTCCCGATTCGATTATTTCGACAGCTGAATGTGCTGATGATTGTGTAGCTAAATGTACCTCTTTGGTTAGAGCTAGGGACTAACTTCCCACATCACAGGTCCTGGTGTATGTGTAGCGTGTACCGGGTCGTCCACGAAGTCAAGCAACGCGGTCACCCATCCAGGGGCTAACCGCGATCTCCGTTGCTTAACTTCGCGAATAAGCCAACCACTCTACCCGCGTCGCTAAAAGAGCCAGCTCCTACAGCAAGGCTGTAGAAGTGGTATTTATCCATAACCTTTACATTTCTCCCCCTCATCTCTTGACTTCGTCCCGAAGTCACACATGCCTCACAATGCTAATACCGAGGGCGGAGTCTATGTAACAAGCCAGTGGCACTGTTTCTATCCCACTGCTGCCACCAATGTAGCGTGTACCGGGTCGTCCACGAAGTCAAGCAACGCGGTCACCCATCCAGGGGCTAACCGCGATCTCCGTTGCTTAACTTCGCGAATAAGCCAACCACTCTACCCGCATCGCTAAAAGAGCCGGCTCCTACAGCAAGGCTGTAGAAGTGGTATTTATCCATAACCGTTACATATGAATGTCATTTGACGTGTCACCAGTAACAATTCTGATTCTGATTCCATGCGGTTCGGTTAACTCTTTATGCCCTAAACAAAAATTTCCATATTTAGCAAGGTATAAAATGTGACGTCATTGTCAGCCATTAACACTTGTAAAGAAAACCTGGAAGTGCCCAATTTAACTCAATATTTTTCGCTTTCTCCTGCTGATTACCTCATAATTTCTGTAAGTATGTGATTAGGAGCAGCGAGAACAATGTCTTTAACAAATCCAATTGTGAATAATGCTTGCACATTTTGTAAATTATAAAGATAATCAAAGTATTGTTTAGTAGTCTGTGTTTACAAAAGTGGGTGGGGTAAAGATATTCGGATTCGTCAATGAAATATTTTAGGATCGGTTTTAGAATTCTATCATAGTAAAGCCGCATTGCTTGAAAATATAAACAGAAGACTATATATATATTATTAGTAAAGAAACAACAGGTGCGTGATCAGGCCCAGGAGAAGTGAAAAATCGAGGTACTATACCTAAATCGACGTTTATAACCTCGACCGAGGTTTCAAAACACCCTAAATATGTGTAAACAATGTAGTGCGCATGAAAACTGCACAAAATTGCAAGGAAGTTCCCGGTGTCAATCGTAGTCTTCAGGCCAAAAAGTCTGAAGAACGAAAAAACAACGGTATTCACCTGAGCATTTTTTGCAAAAATAACTCCTTTTGAACTCTGAAAGTGCGAAGATTTGAGATTCAACACGGAAACAGTACGTATTATTGATAGTTTTGATGTTTAGATTACATGTTTCCTTTGCAGCTTTCACTTTCTTGAAATCGCCCGCAAAAGACCGAAAGTAGGTCGCTTAGATCCATGCAAAATTAAAAATATTACACTCAGCATCCAAATGTACGGTGGACAATAATGATCTTAAATGATTAGCTGTTTGTTGAATTTAGCTTATATATTTATTTATTTTTGGCTGGGGATTGGGGTTGGCCCTTTCAAGAACATTTAACTTGAATCTAGCCAACCATCTAACAAACAAAATAATGACTACCAGATAAACAAATTACGAACCAAACAAAACATAAGTGCCATTTATTCTATCACCTGTAAAGTTTTCATCATCAATGATAATAAATTTTATTTTGCTTCAGAAATGCCAAACTTCCAAAAGGTTGTGTCAGGCTTCAGGACAAATCACCCCAAAGATAACTCACCCCAAGATAATTCGCTCACCCAAGAGAAAATTCGCCCCTAGACAACTGCCCCACCTATTTTGTGCAAATTGCCCCATGGTTAAAACAAATCGACAAACGGTATGAACAACTGGCCCATAGTAAATACAACTCTTCTCAATTTTTTGTATAAATACATAACAGTAAGTGAATGGATATAACTGATAAAATATGCCATATATCTAAAACATGACGATGACTTGATACATGTGAGTGATCAAGAGGGCCGTATGTTTGTTGTGCAGCTGTTGATTGGAAGGTGCTTTAGTCAATAAAAACTTTCTTTGTTAATGTTAAGTGGTTAATAAATGCATAAAATAGATACCCTAAGATATACCGTTTATGGATAGATTGATTGGACAACTGTGTCTTTTCTACTGAAACACACAACTACAATTTTAGCAAACAACTTGTGCATATTTTATTGGTGTTTTTCAAAGAAAATAGTGTAGATTTTGTAAAATTGGACAGTGTTGTCTTGGTGGATGTTGTCTTTTAAATGTGGAGGAGGGGGAGTCGAGTTAGCTTGGGACGTGTTGTCGGCATTTCTTGCAGCATTTAGCAACTTAAATTCTTGCTCGTGGTGGGTTGTTAACCGAAAACTTCTTAATTAGGGTGATCTGTATCATAGACTGTGCGGAGTCTTTTTGGGGGTTTATTGACGTCGTTCCAATTTGGTTTCGGAATTCGGTGTTGGGCTTGGGTCTCTTCTGGAACAAGGTCTATTAGAACTTGAAATTTATGTTGACTCAGCATATAAATTAAGAAAATGTATATAATTGCAATGACTTCGGGGCCCAATTTTGCAAGGCCGTTCTTCGATGTGGCATGCATAGTGGTTGGCCCAATCACGGTTTGCTTCCTTCTTTAAATGCACGCCTGTTGGTCCGGCCTAAGATTCTATGACGGTACCAGCATAATGGCTTAGCCTAATGGCCATTTTGTGGGAAAGTAACTGTCATTTTGGCTTACGCTATTGATGGTTCCATTAGGGTCTGTTGTTTGATGTTTGTGTTTCTTTCCCTTTGTTGTCTCTGATGGGAGCTGTGGGTTAATTGTATCGATTCAAGATCACTGCATTCAATTCTATATTATAATTGATAAACATGGTGTATACCTAGCAAAAAGGTTGTAAAACGTAGTAAAACATAGTAAATCATTGATTATGCATAATAATACTTACAGGACTTCCAGATATAATGCTTATCACGTTTTAATACATGAAGGTATTGAATATATTTCCCCTTGTTTTAGTTTTAGTACGTTTGACTACGAAGCGATACCTAGCAGTACATACTAAAACCAAATCAAATGTAATCAAATGTACAATAACCTATAGCAAAACGTGGTTAGACGCAGGGAACCGGAGGTAATGCACAGAGGGTGTCTAGGTGTACTGCTTTTTACGTTTCTGTACGTATTGAATGCGTTTCGTCTACGTTTTAATGTTTTATAACATTTACTACCTAGGTTATAGAAATGCGTGTAGATTTTGAAAATGTCAATACAAATGTAGCTGGGACAGTCAGCAATTATACACAATTAAGTGAAGACAAATTATCTTGATTGTAACATGGTATGAAAAGTGAAATTAATCCATTCAGTAAAGGCGTAATACTAACTTACTAACAATCCTGTCCACTGTTGAAAGTACAGAGGATAGTGTAGCTAAGTGTTTCTCTTTGGTGAGAACTAGTTACCCTTGGAATATGGGACGAGTTGTCTTATGAGGGAAATGTCATGAACCCCTTACAATAGCTTATGATCAAAATGATAGTCTCGGTATGGATGGAAAGAGCAGAAATAATTTGTGATAGCTTAGGAAACTTTCTTTCAGTCTAATTTAGTAGAATAAAAACCAGCATTTATGACCAACGCGTATTTAAATTTACACCATTGCTATTTTTTAGACTGTCATTATTGTCCTCCGTAGATAACGACGTTGATGCGGAAAATAGCGATTGATGAGGCTGTAAGCGACTAAATGATCTCCCTTTCCATGCGTGAAATCTACTTTGACACCGATGAAACTTTTCCAACACAGAAACATTTGTTAAACAGATTTTATAAAGATATTTCAGTGTTTTCATCATTTTTTGTAATTTTAGGTAAGAAATAAGTGTTTTTTACAAGAAAACGCTCGGGTGAGTTCCCATGTTTTTGGATTATTTCAATACCAATAAAGGTTGTAATGAGTTTTCGCAACTCATAATTTTGCAGATTGACACAGAATGGAATGCACACAAGGTCTTGCAGTTCTGATCATCAAAAGAAAACCTCGATCGAGGATAAAAACTTCGATATAGGTACAGTACCTCGATTTTTCACTTCTCCTGGGCCTGGTGATAGCTTAGTGAATCAGAATTGTTACTGGTGACACGTCAAATGACATTCATACACCAGGACCTGTGATGTGGGAAGGGCTATATCCCGGTTTAGGTCCATTTGGACTTAAACTTTTGCGACATTGATCAGGGTTCTTTGGACGCTTGCAAATATGAAAAATGCGTCATTTTTGCACGTTTTCCAACTTGCGATTTATTCCGTAAGTGATAAGATATCAAATGCTTCAGTTTAAAATAAGAAATTTAACGGAATTAACTGCAAAACCAATTGAAACATTCCGTTTGTTTGTTGTTGTAACCTACACCCACTCGGCTCATTTTTGGCATGTTCGGCTAGATCCGCATTAAAAAGTTTGACGCACGGATTACTGCATTCTTAGCATAGACGGGTTCTGTTTTAGATCAAAATATGACCTTGCTCTGTTTCATGGTTGCGTTTTGTTCAGTAAAGAATCGGATGCCAGATTTTCCAAAACATTTTGGCAATTTTAAATGACATTTTTACGGAATAAATTGCAAACTAATTTAAAACTATTTTATTCCGCTGGTATACTTATCTTCATCCGCTTAGCCCATTTTTATGTTGAGCTAGATCCGCGTATATTATTTTAATGCACGGATGACTGTATACGGTGAGCGATTTTAATACAAGTTTTATCAACATATACATAGAAGTTAAAAACGGACAAAGATAAACACATACCTTTGTATTATTCACCAACATTAACACATTTTTGCAATAAAGCGTCTTCTGAGGAAATATTTCGTCGCTATATATACTACCGGTTTAGGTCCAGAATTAGATAAGTATTAAAAACATAAGCATTTTAAGAATCATACCTACCCCAAAATATGCCAAGCCCCATTTTCTTTGGAATGTATCCCCCAAAGAAACCCTTTTCCCGGGAATACTTCCCTTGCAAGGCAAGTAAAGATTCTTGATACGCTCTCCTGCTCTATATTATACTACCGGTTTAGGTCCAATACAGTATATTGAAACTGTTCATCTCCAGTGTATTTGGACTTAAACCGGGAGTATATATACAGCAGAGCAAAAATGTTTCAGAGAATCTTTCGTGCCTTGCAATTGAAGTATCGCATTTCAATAGTTCTTATTTGTGTTTTTGGACCTAAACCGGTAGTATATATATATAGACACATAAATCTTTCTTATAATATTTAATGCCTTGCAAGGGAAGTTTTCCCGGGAAAAGGGTTTCTTTTGGGGATACATTCCAAAGAAAATGGGGCTTGGCATATTTTGGGGTAGGTATGATTCTTAAAATTCTTATGTTTTTAACACTTTTTTTTCTAATTTTGGACCTAAACCGGTAGTATATATTTCGACGAAAACTGAAAATAGGCTAGTGGCATTCACCAGTGCATAATATGCGGACATAGTCAGCTTTAAATGGGGTAGTGATTCAAACAAAGTTTGTTTTTAGTGGTTTATTCTTATTGGCCAGAATTGTTTTCGCACTCATATGAAATAAAAATATTTACGGAATAAATCGGAATAAACCGTCTAAGTAACCTTGATCTATGTCCTGAAACTTTAAGTCCATCTGGACCTAAACCGGGATATTGCCGTGGGAAGTTAGTCCCTAGCTCTAACCAAAGAGGTAAATTTAGCTACACAATCATCAGCACCTTCAGCTGTCGAAATAATCGAATCGGGAAGGGCATTCCAATCTCTAATGGTTCTGGGGAAGAACGACTCTTTATAAATGTCAGTTCTTGCGCTAAGGGTCTGAAACGCCAACGAATGGTGATTTCTACATTGTCTAGCTGGGGGAACAAGGTCATCTGTTGGAATGCTGGCAGCACCCTTTAGACCTTTGTATAAAAAGATTAGCCTACTGTCTTTTCTCCTTTTCTTGAGAGACTCCCATTTTAATTTTCCAAGTATTCCAGTCATGCTCCCAGTTTCAAAGCAGTAATTGCCTGTTACAAGGTCGGGTATAAAAGCCAAGCCGCTGAGCCAAAAAATGCCGATCCAAAAATTTTATATTTCGTCTCTTGGCACAATGAAGCTATATACTGCAGTCAGTTTGGTATAATATTATTATGAATAACATATTTGATAACTACACGAAGGTTCATCTCTCTACATTGTTTTATTTTCTTGTAATAACAATTTTTTCCGAAATCAAGGGGTATAAAAGCCAAGGCCGGGAAAAATGGAAATATTTCTTAATTTCTTACGATTTTATCGGTTAAAGAAATTCTATTTGCCCTGATGTTATTTAAATTTGATAATTTTTATCATGTGTACATAGAAAATATAATAAACATATCAAAATCACCTCAAATGATCTTATTTCTTATTTTCTAATGGTTTCTATTTTTAGATTAACTTTACTAAAGGAAACGACCGTAATGTACCGAAAAGGTAAAACAAATATTGTTACTGCTAGCTGGAATTAAAGAAATATAAAAATTGATTGTTGCATTTGCTAACATGTATGTGTATATTAAAATGATAAAGAAAAAATGTTATTTTTTATTAATCTTTAATTCCAGCTAGCAGTAAACAAAACTTTCTTCCCGTTCGGTCCTTTTCCGTCGTTTTCTTTATTATAGTCAATCTAAAAATAGAAACAGTTAAAAAGTAAGAAAATTGATAATTTAAGGTAGTCTTATATGTTTGTTATATTTTTCTATGGACAAGTGATGACAATAACCAAATTCAAATATTTTCAGGACAAAAAAGAAGTACTTGAACCTGTAAATTTGCAAGAAATTAAGAAATATTATCATTTTTCCCGGCCCTGGCTTTTATACCCCTCGATTTCGGAAAAACGGTTATTTCAAGAAAATTAAACAATGTAGAGAGATAAACCTTCGTGTAGTAATCAAATATGTTATTTATAATAATTTGATACCCAACTGACCTAGATATATATCTTAATTATAACAAGAGAAGAAATATAAAATCTTCGAATCAGCATTTTTGGCTCGGCGGCCCGGCCCGGCGCGGCGTTGGCTTTTATACCCGACCCTGTTACAAATCTAGCAGCTCTATTCTGAACTTTCTCAATTTCATCGTTAAGGACCACTCCACTGGGGTCCCAGATACAACTACCATATTCCAAGATTGGGCGAACAAGACCTCTATATGCTGCCTCTTTTACATCCTGAGGGCACTGATGAAGTTTTCGCCTCAGGAAACCAAGCGTTCTATTCGACTTAGTACGCATGTTGCTGATATGAGTATTCCATCTCAAGTTGTGTGAGATTGTCACTCCAAGGTATTTAATGGGGTCAACATTCTCGAGGACCGTTCCCTCTAAGGTGTAAGAAGCCTCAACTTTATTAGATCTCTACCTAGTTATCTGCATAATATTGCATTTAACTGGCTGAAATCTCATGCCCCATTTACATGCCCAACATCCTAATCTATCTATGTCAGCCTGAAGTTTCAATGAGTCATCTGAATCTCTAATTTCCCGGTAACAAACACAGTCATCTGCGAACAGTCTTATTTCTGAGTCAATGTCAGTGGAAATATCATTGATGTACAGGGAGAACAAAAGTGGACCAAGAACGGTCCCTTGCGGGACTCCAGACAAAACCGGAGCCCACTCTGAAGATTCACCATTAACAACAACCCACTGTTTCCTGTAGCAAAGAAAGGAATCTATCCATTTGAGGGTCTTTCCCCCAATTCCATAACCAAATAACTTAGATTTAAGTAGTTCATGAGGAGGGGTGTCAAAAGCCTTCTCGAAGTCCAGAATAAATGTGTCCACCTGGGGTTCATGACAAAACATAGAAAGACAAAACGTAGTCTGGACATAACATAGACGGGACAAAAGACGGAACGACACATCATAGAAAAAAAAATAGAAAAAAACGTAGAAAAAAAAAACATAGAAAAATTTCAAAAACAAGAGAAAATTTTATTGACACGATTATATATATTGATCCGAGTCGGAGCAGCAACAGCAGGCTGACTAATTCCATCCTTGTTTGAAATAGCTCTTCCTCGGCATTCGGGATAGCGTACACATTTCCAATAAATTTTACTGTCTTTAAATGGCCAGTCAAATAACGGTTTTCACATCAATAATGTAAAAGGAAGGAATGAATGAAAAAGTGAACACATAGTACAGGTACTCTTAACTCATTTTATTTCAATAAAAAACAATATAGGTACTCTGTATCACAAGCAATGTTACAATAGACATAATAACTATAAGCGGACACCCAATAACTAATTAATTAAAAGGTTGTTTGCTGCAATACTGGTCAGGTGCGACAAAAGGTAGATAGCTTTCTTTCTTTTGTCGTTCTACTAATTGTCTTTCTATTAATGGTCGCTTCTGCCTTATGACGCGTCTATATTATGTTGGTTCATCTTTTTGTCTTTCTATGTTTTGTCGGATACCGGTCCACCTGCCCCCCTTTGTCCAAGATTTTTGCCCAGTCATTAATAACTGTGCTTAGCTGAGTTTCACAACTGTGCCTTTTCCTAAATGCATGTTGTCTGTCTGACAAAAGTTTATGTTCGTCCAAGTGGGCCATGATGTTCGAGCAGACTATATGTTCCAGTAATTTACACACAAGTCAGAGACACAGGGCGATAATTACGGGCAAGAGCACTATCTCCTTTTTTAAAGAGTGGACAGATGTTTGCTAAGAGCCATTCTTTGGGGATTTCACCCGTATCAAGAGACTGTTGAAACAAGTGTGCAAAAACTGGACCCAACTCATTTGCTAGTTCCTTCAGGACTCTAGGATGAAGCTCATCAGGTCCTAAGGCCTTACTGGGGTTTAAGCCTTGAAGTAATTTGATCACTCCTGCAGCTGTCACAACAATATTATTCATGAATGGGGCCGATCTTCCAGTCAATGGAACCTCCGTGAACTCAGTTTTATTAAACGCATCATTGAATTGACCAACTAGTTCCTCTGCCCTTTCAGAGTCTGATTCAGCAACCCCGTCCCCTCCCCTTTTATTAGCTCACCTGTCACGTAGTGACAAGGTGAGCTTTTGGGATCACTTTTTGTCCGTGCGTGCGTGCGTGAGTGCGTCCATAAACTTTTCTTCAAACGACATCTCCTCCTAAACCACTGATCGTATTTTGACCAAACTTCACAGGAATGATCCTTAGGTGGTCCCCTTTCAAAGTTGTTCAAATGGTTCCGGTCCGTTGCACATATAGGTCACAGTAGCCAAAAATAGATTTTTTTCACCGCAAACTTAAAAAATCTTCTTCTCTGAAACCGCAAGGCTCAGGTCTTTGATATTTGGTATGAAGCTTCATCTAGTGGACCCCTACCAAGATTGTTCAAATTATAGTGCTGGGGCCAAAAATGCCCCCGCACGGGGGCCCTTTGGTTTTACATGGGCTTATATAGGGAAAATCTTTAAAAATCTTCTTCTCTGAAACCGCAAGGCCCAGGTCTTTGATATTTGGTATGAAGCTTCATCTAGTGGACCCCTACCAAGATTGTTCAAATTATAGTGCTGGGGCCAAAAATGCCCCCGCACAGGGGCCCTTTGGTTTTACCTGGGCTTATATAGGGAAAATCTTTAAAAATCTTCTTCTCTGAAACCGCAAGGCCCAGGTCTTTGATATTTTGTATGAAGCTTTATCTAAGGGACCCCTACCAAGATTGTTCAAATTATAGTGCTGGATCTAAAAATGCCTCTGCACCAGGGCCCTTTTGTTTTACATAGGCTTATATAGGGAAAATCTTTAAAAATCTTCTTCTCTGAAACCGCAAGGCCCAGGTCTTTGATATTTGGTATGAAGCTTCATCTAGTGGACCCCTACCAAGATTATTCAAATTATAGTGCTGGGGCTAAAAATGCACCCGCACCAGGGCCCTTTTGTTTTACATAGGCTTATATAGGGAAAATCTTCTTCTCTGAAACTGCAAGGCCCAGGTCTTTGATATTTGGTATGAAGCTTCATCTTGTGGACCTCTACCAAGATTGTTCAAATTATAGCCCTGGGGCCAAAAATGCCCCCGCTCCGGGGCCCTTTGGTTTTACATAGACGTATATAGGGAAAATCTTGAAAAATCTTCTTCTTTGAAACCACAAGGCTTAGGTCTTCGATATTTGTTATGAAGCTTCAGCTAGTGGACCTCTATAAAGATTGTTCAAATTATAGTCCTGAGACCAAAAATGCCTCCGCCATGTGGCCCTTTGGTTTTACATAGACTTATATAGGGAAAATCTTTAAAAATCATCTTCTCTGAAACACAAGGCTTAGGTCTTTGATATTTGTTATGAAGCTTCAGCTAGTGGACCTCTACCAAGATTGTTCAAATTATAGCCCTGGGGCCAAAAATGCCCCTGCTCCGGGGCCCTTTGGTTCAACATAGACTTATATATAGGAAAATCTTGTTTTACATAGACTTCTATATGCAGGGTGAACCTTTAAAATCTTCTTCTCTGAAACCTGAAAGCCCAGGTCTTTCATATTCGATATGAAGCTTCATCTTGTGGACCTCTACCAAGATTGTTCAAATTATAGCCCTGGGGCCAAAATTGACCCTGCCCGGGGCCCACTTGTTATACATTGGATCAGGTGAGCGAACCAGGGCCCTCTGGGCCCTCTTGTTAAGGGGCGGGATACCTTGCCTGTCTTTCTTCTGGCTATTAATATATCTGTAGAATTCTCTGGGATTTGCCTTTACATCACCTACCAAGTTATTCACATACAAATCATGCTGATTTTTTATATCAAACTTGATTTCACGTCTCAAGTTTTCAAATTTTGTCCGGAGTTTACAGATTCTGCAGTGGTTAGTACACTTGCAGAATCAGAATTGTTACTTGTGACACGTCAAATGACATTCATCGGAATTGTTACTGGTGACACGTCAAATGACATTCATACACCAGGACCTGTGATATGGGAAGTTGTCCCAAGCTCTAACCGAAGAGGTAAACTTAGTTACAGTCATCAGCACCTTCAGCGGTCGAAATAATATTGAATCGGGAAGGGCATTCCAATCTCTAATGGTTCGGGGGGTGGGTGGGGGGGGGGGAATTAAGGCGTAACTATACCTAATTTAGTGACACACAGGCCTTTCTGATATTTAATCTTCATCACATCAGTGTGTCTCAACCCCAAAGTTCTGAAACCGAAACGGATGATGGACAAGACCGGCAAATAAATTCCTGGTGTATGAATGTCATTTGACGTGTCACCAGTAACAATTCTGATTCTGAACTCAGCACATCCCCCGATGAGCACACACCGACTGACGTAGCTCGTGAGACAGGTCAACTGGAGGCATCAGGCAAGAGACGCCCACCCGCTGACTTATAGGCGCCCCCCACTGAGCCAACATCAGCAGACATGGCCCACGCTATCCATCTAATAGTAATTTCAGAAGTTCCTATATGAGCAGTCAAGGACTTTAGTCACGCCAATTAAAACATTTATGTATTGTTTCATAATATTTTTCCTGTAAACTGCAAAAGTATTCCTAAAGTATTTGCAAAACTATTCATGAATACATGACTTTTGAAATGTATTCGAATACAAATACAAATACTTGTATTCTAAAAAATCCACGAAATACAGAATACTTCAGGAATACTCAGAAAATATATTCGAATAGTATTCGAATAAGAATACAGAATACAATTACCCCAGGTCTGTAAATTTTCCCTATATATTTATTGTATTTCAACTTCACATGTGTCGAACTACTTTTAAGTCGACACTTCGGCTATCTCGTCCATCATTTTCAGTCCCTGAATATATTTTTCACTGTTTTTACTACTGCGTATCTCGAACCGGGATTCATGACATAACGAAGAAAAACAAAAAAAACAAACATGTGGCCGGTCTTTCAATTATGTTATAGGCCTTTAGAAAACAATTCATCAATACTCACAATGTTGTTAATTTTCCGGTTTGTCCAGGTGCGTTTGCAATTAAAATAAGCGCAAACAATACCTTTTCGGCTACTAAGAAAATCATGTGCATGTAATAAAGACTGACACACGGTGCTCGACCTTTGATCTTACACCGTCTTGTGTCATTTATTTGCATGATTTCCGTGATAAAAGGCAGCGTTGATTTGTATTCATGTATGATTAGTTACGACACGGTTCTTTAATTGGTTGTTTGGATGTACTCATCATTAGTGTCAAAATTGAGTACTGTCCCTTGGACCAATAAAACCGACAGTACACAAGAGTCCGTCATTAATCATGAATACTGATCAACTAGAGTGTGTCAAGACCGCTGAGCAATCCAGTGAAGGACCCGGACCTAGCTCTTAGGGGATAGCTGGATCAGTCATTGGAAAAAAAAGGAGTGAAGCGAAAGCTGAACAACAAATCGATAGAGACCAAGTATGGAGCTTTCTTTTTAGAAAGTGTATGAATCTGTGTTCTGTTATGTGCTACGCTTTACCTGGTTTACTTGAAAAATAAAACGTTAAAACATCTTTCTTTCTTTGTTTTGCAGAAAGCAAACAGATTTTCACAAAAGTTGTCTTTCTTGCAGAAATATCAAAGAAAGTAAAAAATGTTGTGATAATCTTGGCCTGTTAAAAACGCAGTTGTTCGGAACAATTCAGGTGTAATAGTATCGTTGTTAAATCGTCTGTTTCTTAACCAATGCAAATCCATGTACAAACAGTGAAGATCCAAAAGGGATGGCTCATAACAAGCTTTCCCTGCAGGACCTAAACTGTTTGCCATAGTGACGTTTAATCAGTTTGAGGGGAGATAAGTCAAACTACCATATGACATATAGCATGTACTGCTCTCCGAAGTAATATAAGTGTTGCATTCACAAGCGGGAACCAGTATGTTTAGTATCTATCTATATTTAGCGTATTTGGAAACCCAGATTTGTAGGAATTTAAAAGACAACAAAATACGTGAGAAATCTATCAGTTTTATTTATTTATTAATTTGTTCATCAACAAGCACCAATACTTTCATAAACAAGTTTTAAAAACTCAGTAAACAGTACATGTAAGTGCTATTACCCTAGAATAACCAAGAATACCAAGCATGTCACGGCAATCAATTTGTTCCAACATGCTGTCATACATGTGACATCACACTTTGGTTATCTCGTTCTACGGATAACTCGAACTTTTTATCCAGTCCCGTGAGGTTCGAGATAACGAGCATCGACTATGTATCTCTGATCATTCACCACATGCACAATTCTACTTTCAGAGGAAGATGCGGGAGTATAAACTGGTGGTTCTAGGCAGTGGTGGTGTAGGCAAATCAGCTCTGGTATGTACACAGTTGACCCTTATCTTGCTGTTCACGACAACCCCTATCTTTGGAAACAGTGTAGATCCAGATCAGATGGCTTCTGAAGAAGCCATCTGATCAGGATCTACACTGTTTGGCATTCAGTTTATGAATTTGTAGCAATAAATTACATCAAGTAATTTGATTGGTTGTTAGACGGAAATGGGTGTGGCTTAAATGAATATTCAGCAAGATAAGGGTTAACAAAATTATCATAACTCCAGATAAGGTACTTTTTGAGTCACTAGTTTAATAAACTAAAGTAACATTTGAGGCGACCAGAAAATCAATTGAGGCAGTCATTTTGGCCTCCTACTGCCTCTTAATGAAAACCCTGGAGTCAGTGCTCTTATCCACCAGGCCTCTTATCATAACACTGATAAGAATAGCACACGACTATTTCTAGTAAATTTCTACTAATAGCCTCCAAATCCGATATAAATGTACGGTAGTCACATGGACTCCAGCACTGATAGAGGATTTGTCCTTATAGCTAAACTTTGGGTTGATTGATAAACTCTTATGAAATAGTAGAATTTGGCCGCCTCAAACTGGTGACTGGCCTCTTAAGAAAAATTTTAGTGAAAACTCTGTGACTCTTAATCTTTAGGTCTCTCATCGCTGTGGATTCAAGCCTCGCTCAGGTCACATGTGAGACGCCAAGTTCTGCAACGGAAGGTCAGGTGGTTTTTCTCCGGGTACCCCGGTTTTCGCCCACCTCTGATTAATGATCGGCTCGAAGGTCAAGGCCATACTTAGAGGTCAAAGGAAAAAAAGGGCTTTTTTTGTGTACAGTCAATAACTTTCTTATTTCTCTATGAACTTTTTAAAGTTACTTTGCAGAAATGTTCATCTTCATTAGATGTTGTGTTATACACAAGACGCAGGTCAATACCTCCAATGTCAAGGTCATACTTAGAGGTCAAAAAGGGGGGAGACCAAGGTGGGCAAAGTATTGACCGCCCCCGGGCTGGGCAATACTCCCTCAACTGGGCAATACTGGGTAATATGGTTTTGGGATGGGTTTACTGAAAAGAACCTGTGTGTTTTATTGTATTATTGCTAATTTAAGTTTTCTAAATTCTTAAATGCATTGTGGAGCCATATATCAGTCATATATTGAAGAGGGCATTATATCAGACTCAGATACATTGGTAAAATATAAATGCAAATTTGACTTTTATTTACTGCTGAACATAACAAATATGTTATCTGTCTGTGTATCCTCTGAGCTACCACAACATTTTAGTCTGTGAGCTTTTAGTCTTTCACTTTTTGCACTAACAACCATTTTGCACCCTTTGCATTTGGCAGTTTTTTTCGAGCCATCTTCAGTAATGTCAAAAAAATTCCAAATAGGATCCTTAGGTTTCATGTTTGACAGAGAGAACGACAAAAATTACTGTTTTCCCTGAAGATTAGATTTTTGCAAAAACTGCTCACCAACAGGTATATTAGGTTTATATTGTTGATTTAACAATAGGTATAATTACAGGTAATCCCTGGCTGTAGGTGCATGATCGCAGCCTTTGCAAATGTTAGAATTATACTTTTATACTTTAATATTCTCTTTTTCAGAAGTTTCACTTTTAGTTTTGAACTGGATAGAATAATTTGGGACTTTGGAATTTATTAAGTCCTGATTCATATTATTTTCAGGTCAAACTAATACATTTTTTATCACCCTGACAAATGTGACACCGGTATTGCCCAGTATTACCCGGGTTTTCCCAGTATTACCCGCCGGGCTGGGCAATACTAAAAAAACCCGGCTTTTTGCCAACCTTGGGGAAGACATCTGTGTTTTTGTAGAAAAACAAATTCTAGTTTTAATTGTTCTTTCCTTTCAGACTGTGCAGTTTGTTCAAGGTATATTTGTAGAAAAGTATGATCCCACAATAGAAGACAGTTACAGAAAAGTAAGTTATACCGTTTTCCAATAGTCTCCCTCTAACGGATAAAAACAAATATGAAAGTCACATAAAGGATGTTTCCACATTCCATCTTTGGGGTGGATGGTTGAGGCAAAGGTGTTGTGTCTCATGCCTCACTGTGGCACCCAACTGATATTTGCTTACAGTTGGGCAAGGCCTGCTGTTTTTACAGCAGTTAAGGGTAGGGGGGGGGGGGGGGGGGGCATGTTGTTATTCTTAACTTTCTATATTTCCATTCATTTTCTTTAATTTTTCTTTCCTGTCCCTTGTCTTCTTCCATCTTTTCTACTGTCTCCCCTATCTCCTTTCTATCTTCTCTTGGAGATGACACAAAATGGCCCATAAGGGTTGACATGTTGTTAAACCCCAAACACAGTCAGTCAAATCCACATTTCAACTTGGAATGGAAGCACATTCAGCTCCAGAGGCAGATCATATAATTTGAGCCAGCGCACAACAAAACCTACAATAAGACATGCGCCCAGCGAAGACTCAGATCAGCCTGCACATCCATATAGTCTAACCAGAGACTTCTCTTGCTGCAGACGTAGGATTGCGCCCGTAGCTATCCTTAAAAAAGTCAAGAATAATGGGGTTAGCAGCTAAGTCTGTGCCTGGCAAAGGATTAGCTGCTAAGTCTGTGCTTGGCACAGACTTAGCTGCTAACACCTTGCCAGGCACAGACTTAACTGCTAACCCCGTGCCAGGTACAGACTTAACTGCTAACCCCGTGCCAGGCACACTACAGTATATGTATTCTTGGCTTTTTCAATGGCAGCACCAAAAAAGCACTGCATAATGCACAAATTTTTCTTTGAAAAAAAAAAAAAAGTGCCACTTTCTATGTCTGAAAATACATTCTAGTTTAATTTAATAGGCTTTTAGTAGTATAACAGGTAATAAAGGACTCTTTCCCTTAACCCTTCTCTTGCTGAATATTCACTTAAGCCACACCCATTTCTGTCTATCAACCAATCAAATTACATGATGTAATTAATTGCTACAAATTCATAAACTGAATACCAAACAGTGTAGATCCTGATCAGATGGCTTCTTCAGAAGCCATCTGATCTGGATCTACACTGTTTGCAAAGAATAGGGCTTGTCGTGAACCGCAAGATAAGGGTTAATCCAAGAGACAAATGTTTTTGACATTACTCCAAATTCAAATGTTTGTTAGAATCACCTCATTGAGTTTCTGTATTACATTATTAACCCTTATCTTGCTGTTCACGACAACCCCTATCTTTGCAAACAGTGTAGATCCAGACCAGCTGGCCCCCGCCCATAGGGGCTTGAAGAAATATATGGGCTGCATGATGCTTCCATGCAGAGCTGAATCTGGCCCGCACACTAGTACTGGTAAACCTCAAAGAGGATCTAAGCCTGTCCAGGAACCGCGGTGCGAGGCTGACTGTCCATGCTAATAAACCCCATTGGTTTCATTGGGTGACAGGGCTTGAGATGTCATTTCATCTCAGTGTTGGGTAAAAGTCCCACAACATTGGAAGCAATGTCTCCAAAATGACCTTTACAGTGTTGATGGGGACGTTAAACATAAAATCAAACAAACTAACAAAGATCCAGATCAGAGAAGCCATCTGATCAGGATCTACACTGTTTGGCTTTCGGTTTATGAATTTGTAGCGATAAATTACATCAAGTAATTTGATGGGTTGATAGACAGAAATGGGTGTGGCTTAAATGAATATTCAGCAAGATATGGGTTAATATTCTTAACCCTGTCCAGCTGAGCCTGGATATGCCTTATTTTCCAAACAATGAAGATCCAGATCAGATGGCTTCTGACGAAGCCATCTGATCAGGATCTTCATTGTTTGCCATTCAGATTGTGAATTTGTTGCAATAATTTACATCAAATAATATGATTGGTTGATAATCAGTAGTGGGTGTTGCATATATGAATATTCAGCAGGACAAGCGTTAAATATCTCCATTAAGCCGCCTCATCATGAGCTAAAGATTTGTTCCATTGAAATTGTTATTAAAACAAGTTTTGCTGTTGTATCGAACGTTGCACAGGCCTCATTGGCTTAGTAGATAAGAGCGCTGACTCTTAATCATTAGGTCTCTAACCACTGTGGGTTCGAGCCTGGCTCTGGGCACATGTGAGACACCAAGTTCTGCAACGGAAGGTCAGGTGGGTTTTCTCAGGGTACTCAGGTTGTCACTCACCTGATTAACAATTGGCTGGATTTGAGTGAAATAATCTTGATAGGGCCGTAAAACCAAAACCAAAAAACCTAAGATTGATGGACATTGTCTAGTGAAAAGCTGGTCAGGTCTAGTAAGGTCAGTGGGTGGCTGGTCTGAATTTTCAAGATGAAAATCTGCCACCAGAGTTATTATAATCCATGTTTTTATCCCATTTACCAGAAAAAGAGTTTGTTTTCAATTTGTTGCAGTAGTAAAACTGTGTAAATATAAACAATAGCAGAAATAATCTGATAACGGCAGAACTAAAGGATTTCCAAGATTTCTTCAGTCCAGTTGAACTCGGATCAGGTCCAGTGCATCCCAAGGCTAGACTTTAGAATCTGTCCGCCACTTATTTATCAATCTAATACCAGCACCGCTATGTAGGTAATCGATTTTATCTCACCAAACTATTATTTTAGAGGCCAGTAAACATTTTCTCTCTCACTAATTACGGGGGGTGTGGGGGGCAGAGCCCCCCAATATATTTTATTTTAACTCTGGCATTTTTATATTGAAATTTATGGCCTGAGCTTGGGATCACGGGGGGTGTGGGGGGCGGAGCCCCCAATATATTTCATTTTAACTCTAGGATTCTAAAGGTGCTCCATTTCATTTTAACTCTGGAATATACGGTCCTAAATAACTTACCTTAGAGCTTTGACTATATGCCGATCAATGATTCCGTCCACCAAACAGTGTCACAAAGTAAACTCCAGCTAAACTCCAAACAGCGTCACAAACAGAACGTATTTACAATGTATAATAAACTCAAACTCCAAAACAAAGTTACATCTGGTTACATCTGAACTTCACTCAAGTACAAGTCTGCCACTATGTTATGTAGACTCAGTGCCAGTCCCAGGGTAAATTATCGCAATGTCTTTGATCAGTTCCAAGAACAAATCTTTGCCGAAATGTTTCCTTTTCCACATGAAAACACCTTAGTAGCTTGAGTACATTTCTGGCCTTGTTCCATACCGCGGAAATTCACCTTTCGCGTGTCTCCAATCAGATTCTATCCGGTTTGTACACGTACCTGTCTCAGGGTCCACAAAGTTCTTACTATGGTTCACAGTAGCATGCTTATAGCCCTCGGGCAGCTTAGGAATCCTGTCGTAACTTTTCCAACAATCCAACCAAATAATTGAACCCGGTGCAATCCACCTTTGAATTATAGCAAGAAGTGTGTCTGCCTTCCTGTCAGGTACTGCCTCCATGAACACTTTGGATTTATTGTCCTTCTCACGGCCACCAAAGACCCAACCCCCTTGCACCCTATGTCCCACGTTATACTTCCTTTTAGCAAATTTACTTTCATCGATTTCAACGACTATGTCATTTCCCCCAATTTTTTCACTAGATCGAATAATTGCTGTCTCGCACACTTCCCGGCAAAAACTAGCCCAATCCACATCCGTGCTGGACGATGTCTGTAGTTCATATTGGATTTGATCTTGTTTTAATCCATGGCTCCACAAGTATATAAACTGAAGACATTCTTCTAAGGTCATGTTGCTTTTAGCAAAAAAAGTCCCTGTGCGAAGACTTAAACGGTGTTCGTGTCTATTTTCCCCTTTACGTTCTCTACAATACCATCGGTGACCATCCGACACCTTGGCATCATTTAATAATGTCATTTGTTTTCCACATGTCGGACACTCCTTTTTGTCGGGTAATAGTCCAGTTTTGAAGCAAAATTCTAACGTTTGCTGCTTGTTTGGAATAATTTCAGTAAGCAAAATTCTGTAGTTGATTAGTTCCTTTTTGGCTTCAAACTTTTTTGAATAGCTCACTGCCTTTTCAAATCCAATCTGCGTTGATTTGTCCTTGCTGTCTGGAAGACATTGAACACCAAAGCTCCGTTTTGTTGAAACATTGTTACTTTCACATTCAGAACTAGACAAAGGTAAACAAACAAGGTGGGTAGTTTACTGACTGATAGTTAAATCATAAAATCATGTCATGTGTATTCAGTAGAACTCATAAATTTGACGATTCTACTCAGTACACATTTTTTATGAAACTGAAAAATCTGCCCACCTTTTTTGTTTCACTAATACAGATCCATGTTTTTTCACACTCGAAGACCGTTTCGATTTCTCAAGACCACCAACATTTACGTCGATTTCCGACAACACTTTACGTTTTTTAGGAAGTGTTTGCACCTCGAAATCATCCAACGAATTGTCCAAACTTAATTTATTTTCCATCATAGATTTTCCGCGCAAGAACTTATTTTATTCCAATTATTTTAATCGCCGTCTCTCATGTACAGCAGCTCTCATGTACAATGAGTGTGTTATGATGCTGATTGCGTGAAAGCCTCATCAATCCGGCGCCAATATCACGTCATCAGCACCCAACAATTTTCATTGGATCAACAAGCTTTGCATAATGAACTTCCATGTCACGTACACAAACGGCGGTCATTGATTGGCTGAGGCTCATACCGCTCTGGTCATCCAGCACGCGGCTGATTTTTTATTTTGAATTTAATATTTTTCATAAACTTTATTTTTTTGGGTCAGAAGTCGGTCGGTATTGATCATATCTTTGTTTTCAAATACCAGAAAATTACAATGCCGTAAATCATGACAGATTCAGAAAATCCGGTACTGTGCCGGTCTCCAGTGATACCGGAAAATACTAGAGTAATCAAAAGTAAACTTATCATTATTCGAATTCGTCTGAGCTTGCAACTGTCGCCATAGGCGAGTGGTTATGAGATAGTTAGTTTGTTAGTATGTATTGTGTAATATGTCATGTTCGAATAACTTATGTTTCCAGTTTCTTTCAGTCTAACGTCCGCTAGGATGTACTCAATCAGCGGACAACAAGATATGACAGGAGAGGTGGACTGGAGTGGAGATTGGGGGCCGGGAATAGGGGATAAGGGGCGGAGAGAGAGAAAGTCGTGGGTTCGAATCCCACAGCCGGCCAACTTTTTTTTTTTTTTTTTTCTTTCTTTACGTATAACCCCACAAAAAACCAAGCCCCTCTTTTTTTATCTACCCCACAAAATTAATCCCCTTTAAGACACTTGCAGGGAGAAAAAAAAATGCCTTTTTAGTGGCGGACAGATTCTAAAGGTGCTCCCATCCCAAGAGTTACAGGACCACCTTGTCCACTTCCAGAAAAGTTGTTGTTGAACCCTGAATCTTAGTATAAAGAGGATTGATTGTATCATATTAACCCATTTTGTACCAGAAACCCCAAAACGGGTACTCTGGCAAACATTGCTGGCACAGATCAGAGGCTGCAGAGGTCATGTTCGACTGATTTTTACCAGAGTTATGGCTCTTTGTCTGTTTTAACCATTTATCAACAGAAGTTCTCGTCTCCGCAACTCCTACAGTTTTCATGGGATTTTGATAAATCTTTCCATTTATTGTTCCCATGACCTCAAGATGATCTTATTTCATCAAGGTCATGTTCAACTGACTTTTGCTGGAGTTATGGCCCTTTAATGTCACTTTTAGCCATTTTACCATCTGAAGTTTTTGTCTCTGCATCTACTCCTACAGTTTTCAATGGATTTTGATGAAACTTGCCAGTTATTGTTCCCATGACCTGAAGATGAGCATATTTCATCAAGGCCGTGCTCGAATGATTTTTACCAGAGTTATGGCCCTTTGTCTGTTTTTGCCATTTTATCAACAGAAATTCTTGTTTCCGCAACTCCCAAAACATGGTTTACGGCATATATGTGATAGACATAATCACCACAAACTGACATTTCAAACGTCGGGGACACTTGGCCTGTCGCCTTTTCTTTGCCTTAAACATGTATGTGGTGTTACTAATTAGAATAGCCTTGATGAGGCAGTTCCATTGAGTACACACCACACACTTTTATTTTAAAGGAAATCATAAGGACATCCCCACCAGATTTCTGGACGTGGTGCTGCAATTAACCCATTTTGTGCCGGAAACCCTAAAAAGGGTATTTGGCAAACAGTGCAGGCCCAGATCAGACGCAGCAGAACGCGGCATCTGATCAGGGCCTACACTGTTTGCAAAAGGAAATCAATAAGACATCCCCACCAGGTCTCTGGACGTGGTGCTGTAATTAACCCATTTTGTGCCGGAAACCCTAAAAGGGTATTTGGCAAACAGTGCAAGCACAGATCAGACGCCGCAGAACGCGGCGTCTGATCAGGTCCTACACTGTTTGCAAAAGTTCAGCCATTTTTCAAATAAGTTTTAAATAAAACACAAACTGACACCCCTAAATTTTGAAATGAATCCTCCCATACATTAGGAGGAAGGTTCCATTTGGTACAAAGAGGGTTAAAATCCTCAGTGGCTCAAACAGATTTTCATGGTCCCTTAGGTGTTCAAGCCATTGAAGTTTAACTGTCATTTAACTATTCATCACTGATTTCTACATATTTTGTGATAATTGAAAGATAGTTTTGCTTATTTCTGCATATATGGCAGTTCTAATGAATACCCACAACATAGGTCTTTTATGGAGAATTGACAAAAGCTATCCTCAGTTATCACAAAATACCAACCTTATCTGTTTCTATGTTTCTAGCCTGTGTGATGTTGCCATGGTAGTAATTCCCTTTTTCTTGCAGCAAGTGGAAGTTGATGGCCAACAGTGTATGTTAGAGATCCTCGACACGGCAGGAACGGTAGGTTTATCATCTTTTCTCATTAAGTTGCGCCTGATTTAAGCATGTGTGTGATTATACCCCCAGCATACGATATGTCAGGGGGTATATACTATAGTTTTAGTTGTTCCGTCCATTCGTTAGTTCTTTTGTTTGTTCGTTAGTTTGTTTTTTCATTCGTCAGTCAACATTTATGTCAAAGTTTTGCGTTAAACCTTTTTGATTACTCATCTCTGTTACCACGTGTTATGTTCTATGTTGATGTTAGATTCTAAACCTATGTTGTGGATATTCATTAGAACCACCTCACTGCTAATGAATACTCACAACATATGTTTTTATGGAAAATTGACAAAAAACTATCCTTCCATTATCACAAAATACTTACCTTATCTGTTGCTATGTCATAGTTCTCCTGTTGCACATCTAGACGTAGAGAATCTTACATGAGTGTTTATGTATTATTGAATGAGGAAAAGGGATGATAAGTGAGGCTTAGCTGAGCATTTTATCCTTTTTCCTCAAGTTTAATACATTAACCTATTTTGGACCAAAAACCCTGGCAAACAGTGCAGGCCGAGATCAGACGCCGCAGAACGCGGCGTCTGAGCAGGGCCTACACTGTTTGCAAAAATTTCCAAATAGATTTTGAAGAGAAAAAAACAACCTGACACCCCTAAATTTTGAAATGGACTCCTGCTATATATAAGGAGGAAGATTCCATTTGGTACTGAAAGGGTTAATAATACACTGTACTGGTTAATCACTTATTTATAAGCCTGCCAAGTGAAAATATGGTTAGTTTAACTGACTGGCTTTGTATGACCTAAAGTGTTGACTGGCCTTTCAACACTAATGTAAACAAAACTTTCTTGCCTTTAGTAGTGGACCACTATCAGTTGAGGAGAAAAACAAATATTGTTTACATAGCATTAGATATGAGGGGTTATCCACATATTTGTTTTCTTATGTCTGCATGAAAATATGTGGGTACTCATTAGAAATGCCTCAATGAGATGAAAGAAGTCTCCGTGGTCGAGTGGTTACGCTACTCGCCTTGTAAAGCAAGGGTCGCGGGATCGAACCTTGGCTTCTCCAGACTTTTGGATGAGTCTTTAAACTGAGGTCCCGTCTCCGTATGACCTTAGTTGTTGGTGGGACCTAAAACTCAAAATCACACACTCATTGAGATGAAAACATGTGGGTACTTATAAGATGTGCCTCAAGGAGACACTTATAATGAATACCCACAACATATGATATGTTTTCGTGCAGAAATAAGAAAAATATCAGTACTTTTCTGACATCTGGAGCTATGTGTTAGAAATGCTTTCAATGAAGGTGCATTTATTCCCTTTAGGGGACAGGCCTCATATATTTTTCAGGCATTTGCAGGATTTCAGGCTTTTAGAGCTTGATGTTGTTCTTCATTTCAGGCTTATAGATTTTGATTTCTTGTGCCTTTAGTCTGTTTAAAATACTATTTAACCATTATCCTGCTGAATAAATTTATTAACTCACACCCATTTCTGGCTATAAGTCAACCAAATTACTTGATATTTTCACAAACTGCATTACAAACAGTGTAGATCCTGATCAGATGGCTTCTTCAGAAGCCATCTGATCTGGATCTACACTGTTTGCAAAGGTAATAGTTGTCTTGTTCAGCAGGATAAGGGTTGAAGCTGCAAAATCGGGCCTTTTAGGCATGGAAAAGGGTGGTCAGTATGAGGCCTGAGGTGAACAGTCTCAAAACTTCATTCTCATCTGCTTACA
The DNA here is from genome assembly GCA_963580285.1 of Lucinisca nassula. Taxonomy (NCBI): domain Eukaryota; kingdom Metazoa; phylum Mollusca; class Bivalvia; order Lucinida; family Lucinidae; genus Lucinisca; species Lucinisca nassula. The sequence continues at coordinate 152,674,524 of OY757016.1, forward strand.
AAATTTTATGTTTGATTGGATAATGCAGAAAATTGGGACAGCAAGTTCTATGATGTACTGTCTGAAACCTGGTTTCACCATACAATGTCTTGCAAGTAGTCTTGGTGGTATTAAATTGTCAATTTCTTTGGTCCCAAGTTGCATTCTAAAGCTCTGGTATTGCCCCAGTATTAACTCTTTTTGTACCAAATGGAATCTTCTGCCTTATATATAAAGCAGGAGTCCATTTCAAAATTTAGGGTTGTCAGGTTTTGTTTTCATCAAAATTTATTTGTAAAATGGCTGAACTTTTAGCAAACAGTGGAGGCTCTGATCAGACGCCGCATTCTGCAGCATTTGATTTTAGCCTGCACTGTTTGCCATGGTACTCCGTTTTGGTTTTTTCTTTACCAAAGGGGTTAAATGAAATTTCTGGCAATAATACAATTTACTGCCCCTAATGTCATTATGACGATTTTGAAGATTATTCCATAAAATAAATAAGTTGTTAATAGTGATATGTATGTTTTATTGAACAGGAACAATTCACAGCAATGAGAGATTTATATATGAAAAACGGGCAGGGTTTTCTTCTGGTCTATTCAATAACAGCACAGTCAACATTCAATGACCTTCAAGACTTACGAGAACAGATTTTACGAGTCAAAGATACAGATGAGGTGAGTCGAGATTTGAAGTCCCTACTTAGTGAGTTAACTTTTAGTACAGAGGATCCTCGTTAGAACGACAGTATTTTCTCCCTATTATTGTGCCGTTATAAATGATTTGCTGTTATAAAGAATCCCAGTTAGAATTATGTTAGGTAATAAATGGCCTTTCCCTATTATTACTCCAAGAAACAAATGTTATAGACATTTGTTAGAATCGCCTCGGTGAGGCGATTCTAACAAACTTATGTAACATTTGTTTCTTGGCATATTACATTACCAGACCCTTTAATGACTATGGACTCAATTTGTGCATTTCCAACCCGAGGGGAGCCCAAGCCGCTAGGAACTGAGGCTAAGCCTTTAGCTGTCAGAGTAGACATTCCATTCAAATTGCTGTTATATGGAGTTTTGCCGTTACAACGAATGTCGGTATAAAGAGGGTTGCCTGTATGTAAAGAATCATGCGAAAATGTCAGCAGGTGACCTTCTGAAACTTTGATTATCAAACCCAATGTCAAGCTGTGTAGATACTGATCAGATGGCTGTGGATCCATGACAAACGTTTATAGGGCCCCTGCTCATTGGGACTTGAAGAATTAGATTGGGCTGCATGGTGTTTCCTCGCAGAGCTGAAACTGACTGCACATGAGTACTGATAATCGCTTTGAAGGACTAAGCATGCCCAGGCAAAGTAGTGCAAATTGGACTGTCCAATGCATACTAGCCATATTGGTTTCATTTGGTGACAGAGCTTAAGATGTTGTTTCATCTCAATGTTTGGTAAAAGGCCCACATAATTTGAAGCAATGTCTGCCAAATGACCTAAATGGTGTTCACCTTAATAAAACAAACAAAAAAACACAGAAAGCGGCATCTAATCAGGGTCTATGTTTGCTTACAGTACTGAAATATAAGGTTCAGGCACCACAAAAGGCAGTGTCTGATCAGGGTCTACAGTTTGCATAAAAAAACTAAAATTAAAGAGTTTAAATGAAAAAGATTTAATCTCTGTCCATGACTAGTTTACCAGCCTACACTCAGAGACAAGCTACCCACCAGTACTCTCAGTGCTTTGATTTCAGTTTTCTATAGAAAAATGCTATGTTAGGTTGTTTGTACTCATTAATTTTGGCTCATTTTGGCAATTCTAATGAGTACACACAACCTATATTTTCAAGATGAAAATCAGGGGCCAGTCATTCAAGGCAAGGTTAACTTAACAAGCTCGTTAGTGGTCATAATGTTATTAAGTGTTCTAGCAAGTACAATATCGAAAATTTTGTTATTTTTGCTGAAAAAAATGTGAGCAGCTTTTGCATTTGCAAAAGCTGCTCACATTTTTTTTTTCAGCAAAAATTTTAGCATATAATTTGCCATATTTAATGATCAAAGTTTTAACGATATGTTAATTAACGACGTCGTTAGTTTTGAACAACTGGCCCCAGACAATTATCCTCAATATATTAACCCTTGTTCTGCTGATCCAGGATAACCCCTACCTGAGGTTAGGTGGAAGAAGCCATCCAGTCAGGATCTACCCTACCTTTGCTAACAATGCAGATCCAGATTAGATGGCAACTGAAGAAGACATCTGGTCAGGATCTTCACTGTCATGCAGTTTGTGAATTGAACAAATACATTATATCAAGTAATGTGTTAGGTTGACAGTCAGAATGGAAGTGGCTAAATTAATTTTAGCAGAATAAGGGTTAAGCTTTGATCCCTGCTGATTAGGGATATGTTTGGGGGTTGCCTCCCTTGATGGCTTTTCGGGTCCCCCGTTGGTAATGGTTAGCCCACTTCCTGTTTAATATTGATATACTGGTAATAAAATATTATAGTTAATGGGTATGTTTGTTTGACTTGAGGTTTAACGTCACCATCAACACTACCAATTTTGTGGGACATTTACCCGAGATTGAGATGAAATGACATCTCCAGCCCTGCTGCCCAATGAAACCAATAGGATTTACATGCATGGACGGTCCAACTAGCATCTCTTTGCCTGGGCAGGCTTAGATCTCCTAAGTGGTTTACCAGTACACATGCGGTTGGTTTCAGCCCTGCGTGGAAGCATCGTGAAGCCAAATCATTTTCTCCAAGTCCTGCTGGTTGGGGACCATTGATTGGTCTGTTAATGCCCATGCAACTCAGTATCTTTTTTACCTGTTTATTTAACTACTATCTTGCTGTTCACGACAACCCCAATCTTTGGAAACAGTGTAGATCCAGATCAGATGGCTTCTGCAGAAGCCATCTGATCAGGATCTACACTGTTTGGCATTTAGTTTATGAATTTGCAGCAATGAATTACATCAAGTAACTTGATTGGTTGATACACAGAAATGGGTGTGGCTTAAATGAATATTCAGCAAGATACTACTGTATGATATACAATTTCACTTTGTACCTTATATGTACACAATTCTTTTTTTTTTTTTTTCGGATTTCTACATTATTATATACTGTCTTTTACTACTCCTTTCCTAGCTTTTATTAAGGAAAATGTTTCCATATTTCTTCATAAAAACATTTTCTGGGTACTTGTTAGAATTGCCTTATTGAGGCGATTCTAACAAGTATCCCGAACATAATTATAGTTTACTCTCGTTATCTCAAACTCCAAGGAATTATGGTTTGAGATAAAAGGAGTTGATATCTAATGAACATATAGGAAAACTAAAACAAAGAAAACCGAAATTTACATTGACTTTAGGAGTATTTTGAGAGAGTCAACTGTATGTTTATAGACAAAAAAGGGAAATTGTCCCAAAATAATCCTTAATACTCCTGCTTATCTGAGGCTAGTTGAAAATTTTAGACCTCAAATCAGTGTGTACACGATATGTTATATATATGGATCAGTTGCCTTACCATTGCTATGTAACTACTTGTATAGCGTGTCTTTAACTGTAGTAGTTGGATATAAGCCTCACATTAAGGATGCATATGACACTAATTCAATGCTTTTTGCTTATCTCCATAAAGTTACATTATGGAGTAGCCGGGTAAGACCACTCAGATAACAGGCAACCCATAACATGTTGAGCGGTACAATGTATTAACCCTTGCCCTGCTGAGCCAGGATATGACTGATCTTTTAAACAATGCAGATCCAGATCAGATGGCTTCTGAAGAAGTCATCTGATCAGGATCTTCATTGTTTGTCATTCAGTTTATGAATTTGTTGCAATGATTTGCATCAAGAAATCTGATTGGTTGATAATCAGTGGTGGGTGTGGCATATTTAAATATTCAGCAGGTCAAGGGTTAAAATGTTATATTTTCCCTATTATAACTTTGATATAAATAGCCACTGTGAACTCCGTAGAGTATGGAGTTCAGGGTCTGTATTTTGCAGTGATTTCTTAGTAGTAGGTGGAATTACGTTTACCGGAGACAAAGAGTTTTTGTGCACACTGACATGAGTTTGCAGTTTCAGAGATCAATATCTGTGTAGTGGATGCTGTTCAGCTTTATACTTTTATACCTACAAATACGTATATACCGCCATTTATTCATTCTCACCGTCATTCTTCGGACAAAATACTAAGTACCTAACTAATTCATCCTCTGAGTTCTGGTTGAGATCTTGTTTGGGATGAGAGTATTCTAGTATACTGACCACAGCCCCTGACATTGTTATCTCAGAACTACCATACACCTGTGGACACAAAAGCGTTCAAACTCCGGTGAAGTACTTTTCAATGAATCTCTTTGCATCAAGTTAGTTTGACAAGCAAATGTCATTCATCAAAGTAGTCTAAAACTGGATCAACCAATGTACATTGATTGTGGCAAGCAATTTTTACCATTTTTAGATCTGATTGACATTCGAGATGTATTCTGATTGGATAGTTCAAGGTCTACAATGAAATATACAACACTTTGTGTTTTGAATTTACTTCTGTCTTTGCAGTTGACTGACAGGATGTAAGGAAATACTGAATGAAACATCGGATCATAATGAAATGAAGCTCATCAAAGTTTGAACGCTTTTGTGTCCACAGGTGTATGTGTGGGGCATACAAACATGTTGATATTAACGGTCTATAGAGAATTAGCCCTTGCCCTGCTATAGAAATTTATATAGTGGCAACCATTTCTGACTCTCAGCCATTGAAAATGTATGCTACAAATTCACAAACTGAATGTCAAACAGTGTGCATACTGACCAGATGGGTCCTTTAGAAGCCATCTGATCTGTAGCTACACTGTTTGCGAAGGTAGAGCATATCTCGGTCAGGGCCAGACAAATCAAAGTTTCAACCACTTGCCTGGCAGCTCATAGCATCTTGAATATGGCGTCACTATATATTCTATACATTTTCTGGGCAAGTGAAAATCACTTGCCCAGCCAAAGTTTGGACTTGTCCCGGGCAGCTGGGCAATGGATTTGTCAGGCCCTGCTAGGTTCAGCAGGACAAGGGCTAAACAGTAAGCAAACTGCATAGCTACCAGTAGAGTGGTCAACTTCCATCTTGTACTATTAGTTCATTGTACATAATAATACATAATATATCATATTGATTGAGCCATTGCATGACAAAATTCACAATAATACTTGTTCATCCAGCGAGGACACCGATCAGACTGCATACTGTAAAAATCCTAAAATTTCAGACACTTTGAGGACTTGCTGTAATTCTCCTAAAATTTTAACAAATTTGTTTCATGATCCAGCAAGGAGTCCAAAAAATGCAGGTGGAATGGAAAACAGTGTAGACCCTGATCAGACTGCTCCTTCAGGAGCAGTCTGATCTGGGTCTGCACTGTTTGCTTAGGCCTATCTGACCCAATACTTAGGTTCATATGTCATCACTGTTTGCACTAGTCTTCTATGCCTCTGGGTTGTTCAGGGATTGATTGTTTGGGGTTGAACGGCATTTTGCGGGTTATTTTGTTTCGTCTCCAAGAGAAAGGAAGAAGAGAGAAAGTGGAGGAGATGAAAGTGAGACACAGAGGAAAAAGAAGAAAATGAACTGAAGTGTACAAACAGAAGAAATAACAACACTCTCCCTCCACCATTGCTTGTATGTTATGACAGCAGACCTTGCCCAACTGTAAGCCAGTGTCAGTTGTAGGCCTAATTGATGCAAGATATTCAACACCTTTGTCTCACCCAACCACGGCTGGGCTATTCATAGAACACAATTGAAGACTATGGCCAGACTGACTTCATGAACAGTTTGGTCCTAGTCTATACTGGTTACACAGGTATAATTGTAGGTTTTGTCATGTCTGGCTCAATAATTATCAACACTACACTTTAATTTCACAAGATCTCTCAGATGTGATCATATATTTCGGGCAGATAAATGAAATTGGCAGAATGTTTAAAAGTCAATTTACAGATCTCTTTCTGACCTTGTACGTGTACCTTCCAAGATTCAGTTGTTCAAAGTAGTGTTTGCTTAACCCTTATCCTGCTGAATAATTTAATTAGGCAAACCAATTCCTGACTATCAGCCAATCAGATTACATATAATGTTTTCATTTAAATCCGCAAATTGAATGACAGTGTAGATCCTGATCAGCTGGCTTCTTCAGAAGCCATCTGACCTGGATCTACACTGTTTGCAAAGGCAGGAGTTGTTGTGAACAGCAGAAAAGGGTAAACAAGTCTGTTTGTTTTCGAAAATGCAACCGTAAAAATCCTAAAAATTGGGACACCTTGGGACTTGCTATAATTCTCCTAAAATTTTAACAAATTTGTTTTGTGACCGAGCAAGGTTTCCAAAAGGTACAAACAGAATGGCAAACAATGTAGACCCTGAAAAATAAGAAAACATTAAAGGTTTCCACATCACAATAACACATCTGTGTTTGACTTAGTGCCTTCTATCAGAACTACAAAACGCTTATACAGTAAAATTCCACTATTGAGACCGCCTAAAATTAACCCTTCTCTTGCTGAATATTCATTTAAGCCACACCCATTTCTGTCTATCAACAAATCAAATTACTTGATGTAATTGATTGCTACAAATTCATAAACTGAATGCCAAACAGTGTAGATCCTGATCAGATGGCTTCTTCAGAAGCCATCTGATCTGGATCTACACTGTTTGCAAAAATAGGGGTTGTCGTGAACAGCAAGATAAGGGTTAAGACTATTTTAAGACTATTTTCCTTTAAAAAGCTTATTTAGTAGATTGCAGTTATTCTGTCTTCGTGTTTTCTGCACACAATGTCCTCTGGTCAGAGACCACCTTTGGGACTGTTCAAAAGTGGTCTTAAAGACCACTTTTGAACAGTCTCAAAGGTGGTCTTGTTCAAAAGTGGTCTTAAAGACCACTTTTGAACAGTCTCAAAGGTGGTCTTAACAGAGGAACTTTACTGTATTTTCATGAAAATTTGTGATACTTTACTCATTGTTTCTGCAAATATAGGTTATTGGTGCTGGGTAGAACCACCTCATTGTATTGGTTCTAACAAGTTCCCACAACCTATGTCCTGCAGTTGAAATAAGGGACATAATGTTCAACCATGTAAACCCCAGTTTTCTCTATGATGAATTGGGGTTTAGAGGGGTGTTTATGATACAGACTTGTTACCGTGATGATCTGCTAGCCTCACCAAACCATGATAGTACATAAGAGGATAGTAATTATTATTGAGTTAAAAGATAAGAAATGATACATGGCTTTGGTCAGCTTTGCTTTTAATATGGTTTTAGGGCGTTGAGTTGGGCAGGTGTTAAGGAAATCTGCAACAGCAAATTCATTTAAATAACTGAGAAGACTAAATTAAATCGAATATCCTGCCCTGTTGTAAGATAACAGGAATATGGCCTCGTATTGCATGCTTCTGGAATATTCTCATTGAGTGTTGTACGATCAAACAATGCAGTTTGCGCGAAATTTGATGACACCCGATCGTGGTAATTTTGATGGTCATACAGAAGATATAGGAGGCTATGAAGAACTGGCAAACATGTCAGGTACTCTTTTCACTTTGTTTTGTTTGCTGTTGTGTGTTTAGAGCACTGATTAGCAGCAGTTCTGTTATTCTGTTCTGTTCAGTGGAGCTTCTGTTTGCCATATCACAGGCTAAACCCTTGTCCTGCGGAGTAATTAATTTAGCCATACCCATTTCTGCCTTTCAGCCAATCAGAGCACATGATGTAATTTATTCTTACATCATCATTGATTGACATCTTTCAAGGCGAGTTATTTTACAAAACTGTTCCTTTCATGTCACTGTAGCAAAATTTTTGTAACAGTTCTACTGCACTGAATAAGATAAATAGAAAATATCTGAGCCAGAACTTTGATGTCTTCTCTCAAGCCCATGACTCAATTTCAAAATAATTTCACAAAATGTGTTCCTCTCCTGGCCTTATACCTCATGTGAACCCTTAAGACACCAAGAAAAACTGCATCTGAAAAATTTGTCTGCTTATGTCAGCTGCTGAAATTTTCTTGCAAACTTAAAAAAATAAGTTCCACTCAACTGAAGAAGATGGCTGCCAGAGTTAAACCATAAAATGCCAGTCACGGCAATTGTCGTCTGCTTTGCCGCCTGCAGGTAACCTTAAAAGTAATTTCTTGTAAACAGTGTGGACCCAGATCAGACTGCTCCTGAAGGAGCAGTCGGATCTGGGCCCACACTGTTTGCCGGTATGCAAAAATATTTTTAAAATGTTTGCAAAAAAAATTCAGCAGAAGACATAAGCAGACGACATTTCAAGTAGTAGGTTTTCTCGTCATACAAAGGACATCGCCCAAGCCAATGGCTGGATTTCAAAATGATTTCACAGAAATGCCGTGGCTCTATACAGTTCAAGTCCACTGATTTTGCTCCACTCAACAAGAGGGCTGCCACAGCTTAGAAAAAAATCTTAACCCTTGTCCTGCTGAATATTCATTTAAGCCACACCCATTTCTGTCTATCCACCAATCAAATTACTTGATGTAATTTATTGCTACCAATTCATAAACTAAATGCCAAACAGTGTAGATCCTGATCAGATGGCTTCCATCTGATCTGGATCTACACTGTTTGCAAATATAAGGGTTGTTGTGAACAGCAAGATAAGGGTTAATATCACAAGTTGAACCAAAGCTGTTTCATGCTTATTCTGATTACTGTAAAACTCCTAACTATTCAGACATCTTCAGAACTTGCTGTAATTCACCTAGAATTTTAACAAATCAGTTTTTCGATCCAGCAAGGAGTCCATTGAGTGCGGATGGAATGGCAAACAGTGTACGCCTCAATCAGATTGCTCCTGCAGGAACAGTCTGATCTGGGTCTGCGATAGTTGTTTAGGCATTGTCTGTCCCTAAACCTAGAATCATTACAGAGGTGTCTATACTGGCTTCCTTACATCATCCTTGAGCACACAGTCATGTCCATAGACACAATAGATTTTCTCCGGTCATGGCCCAAGAATAATTTTTCTATGTCATAGCTCAATAAATCATTTTCTGCCAAATTTAAAATCTGCCACACTTTTTCTTTACTTTGACTTGCTTGTAATTGTGTAACACCTTTTTCTTATGCCTTCACTTATTGGCTCCAACTTTTCTTGAGCTATCTTGCTTGAATATAAACCGTAGTTCACTTCACAACTTCTAACATTCACTTAATGTTGCTATTACTGCACCTTTGATTACTAATCTTATGAACTGATTAACTGCTTAACCCTTGTCCTGCTGAACCCGGATATGCCTTTTCTTTGAAACAATGTAGATCCAGATCAGATGGCTTCTGAAGAAGCCATCTGATCAGGATCTACATTGTTTGTCATTCAGGTTGTGAATTTGTTGTAATAATTTGCATCAAGTAATCTGATTGGTTGATAATTGGTAGTGGGTGTGGCATATATGAATATTCAGCAGGACAAGGGTTAATTTTGGTTTCACTTCATTATTATTATTTGTAGTAGTAAAGTAAATTATATACATGCATTTAGATGTTCTTTGTTTAGAAATACAGTGAATTCCACTATTAACCATTGTATGCGGAAAACCCATAAAGGGGTACCTTGGCAAACAGTTCAGGCTTGGATCAGACGCCGCAGAATGCTGATCAGGGCCTTCACTATTTGCTAACAGAATTTTCCGTCAAAAATAGAATAAAAATGAAAAATTAGGCCCGACACCCCTTATATGACAAATGGACTTGTCCATCATATAGCAATGGAAGAGTACTAGTGAACAATGGGTTAAGACCCCCCCCCCCCCCCCCCTCCACTTTAACCTTGATCATAACTTCAAAAGTATTTGACCTAGCCCCATGAAACTTCACACACTTATTCACCATCACAAGGGCTACATTCTGACCAAGGGCCATAACTCTGTTGTCATTTTTGGCTGACAATTATCTCCCCTTGAATTATCTCCCCTTGAAATTTTGCAAAAACTCAGAAATTGGCTCCCATGGGGGGGCATTTGTCACCTATAGTGACAGCTCTTGTTTTTCTTTTTTTTAGTTTTAGTTTTTCTTTCTTCATGTTTTCTGGCAAGAAACCTTCTTTGGGACTTGAAGACCACTTTTGAACAGTCCCAGAGATGGTCTTAATTTTCTGTAATCTAAAGAAATGATTGAGACATGTCTTACGACATGAAAGCCTTAACAAAGGAAAGATGCATAGCCTGAAAAAATCCCCAACTATGGTGGGATTCGAACCCGGACCCCTTGGGTGATAGTCCAGTGCTCTAACCACTGAGCCAAAGAGTCGACTCCCTGACGCAGTTGTCAGAGAGTGGTTATAAACCTAGAAGCTATGCATATGATCTACCAAGGTAGATAATGGAAGGGAGGTAACACACCCCCTCTTCAAGGAAATCATCATTTATGATGATGTGAAGGATGCCAACGTCGGCATGTAAAGTCCAATCATGGACGAGCCCCCATCTTACGAAATGAAAGCCGTAACAAAGGAAAGATGCATAGCCTGAAAAAATCCCCAACTATGGTGGGATTCGAACCCGGACCCCTTGGGTGATAGTTCAGTGCTCTAACCACTGAGCCAAAGAGTTGACTCCCTGACGCAGTTGTCAGAGAGTGGTTATAAACCTAGAAGCTATGCATATGATCTACCAAGGTAGATAATGGAAGGGAGGTAACACATGGCAAAACCTACAGTAAGACTTCTGCGACCAGCAAAGACTCGGATCTGACTGCATGTCCACACAGTCTGATCAGAGTGTTCAATATAGTCTCCAGGCTATCTAACAAAGAGCAACAAGCAAAGGCTCTGGCCCGGACCAGTTGTTCAAAGCATTGTTAGCTTAACGAGCTTGTTAGTGGTAAAAAATGTTAACTGCTCTAGAAGTACAATATCTAATATAGTATTATTTTTGCTGAAAAAATTGAGAGTAGCTTTTGCACTTCTCACATGTTTAGCAAAATAATTAGCATATATGTATTTGCCATATTAACCCTTATCTTGCTGAATATTCATTTAAGCCACACCCATTTCTGTCTATCAACCAATCAAATTACTTGATGTAATTTATTGCTACAAATTCATAAACTGAATGCCAAACAGTGTAGATCCTGATCAGATGGCTTCTTCAGAAGCCATTGAAGAAGCCATCTGATCTGGATCTACACTGTTTGCAAAGATAGGGGTTGTCGTGAACAGCAAGATAAGGCTTCTTCAGAAGCCATCTGATCTGGAGCTACACTGTTTTGCAAAGATAGGGGTTGTCGTGAACAGCAAGATAAGGCTTCTTCTTCAGAAGCCATCTGATCTGGATCTACACTGTTTGCAAAGATAGGGGTTGTCGTGAACAGCAAGATAAGGCGTCTTCTTCAGAAGCCATCTGATCTGGATCTACACTGTTTGCAAAGATAGGGGTTGTCGTGAACAGCAAGATAAGGCTTCTTCTTCAGAAGCCATCTGATCTGGATCTACACTGTTTGCAAAGATAGGGGTTGTCGTGAACAGCAAGATAAGGCTTCTTCTTCAGAAGCCATCTGATCTGGATCTACACTGTTTGCAAAGATAGGGGTTGTCGTGAACAGCCAGATAAGGCTTCTTCTTCAGAAGCCATCTGATCTGGATCTACACTGTTTCCAAAGATAGGGGTTGTCGTGAACAGCCAGATAAGGGTTAAATGATCAAAATGTTAACTAACAACACCTTTATTTTTGAACAACTGGCCCTGCAGAAGTGCTAAATCACAGTTTGATCTGGGTCTTTCCTGGTCTTTTTGTAGGTTTGTCATGCACCAGTGGGTATTTCTTTGACCCTTATCCATTTGCATAAATTAATTTAGCCACACCCATTTCTGACTATCAGCCAATCAAATTGCTTGATATAAAGTTCAGAAGCCATCTGATCTGGGACTACACTGTAGTCAAAGGTAGGGGTTGCAATTTTGAGCAGGATAAGGGTTAGTATGTGCTGTTCTGTCTGCTCATAAATGTAGATAGAAGTAAAATTATCCCATAATACCATTCACTATCGGTTTCCATGTTTAGTTAGCAGTAAAAGCCTAGTACTACAGGCAGCAGTGCCTGCCCCAGTGGCTTCATCAGATACATGTCCGACTTGTGATCATGAGATCATGGGCTTGATCCCTGGCAGGTCCACAACCTCTTTATAACACTATTAATGGGATCCAAAGCAGAAACCATGTTAGTAAAGCAACTGTGTTATATCTGAACAAAAATGTATAGATTATATAGAAAAATGACCATTTATGGTCATTTTTCTATATAATCTATACATTTTTGGGATCCATCTTGAAACCGTGTTATATCCACAACTGCGTTATAACGAACCGTGCTATAATGAGGTTGTGGTGTACTACAGTATTCTCTCCCTTTCACTGATTCAAGAAGGGCTATTGTCAGTTCCTGGAGAAAAACATGGGCTTTGTATTGGTTAACTGCTATTAAGGTATATGCCTGCCTAGGAAAATGTGGTTACATGTACATATCTGTACTGACTCAGAATGATGTAAAAAGTTTTGACTGGGTTGTCAACAAAACAAACAAACAAACAAAATAGCTAACAGGACATGTAACTAATAACTTTTACCTGAAAAATTGGTTGTATATTTGTTTGCTTAAACCCATTGTATACTGGTGTTATATGTTGGACAAGTCCATTTGTCATTTGAGGGGTGTGATGTCTATTTTTGACGGAATCCCTACTAGTAAATAGTTTAGACCCTGATCAGACACTACATAATGTGGCATATGACCTGGGTCTACCTGTGTCCCTTAAATGGGGCTTGATTCTTTTTATTTAGGCAGTATGTTTCATTCTAGGTTTAAAAAAAATGGTGGCAAAACTTCTTCCAGTTTCAAGCTTTATTCATTCTTTTTAAGCCATTGTTTACTAGTGGACTCTTCCATCGCTATATGCTGGCCTATGTTTTTGTTCTTTTCAATTTTTGATAAAAAATTCTGTTAACAGATAAGGCGGGCCCTGATCAGATGCCACGTTTTGCGGCTTCTGATCTGGGCCTGCACTGTTTGCAAAGGTACCCCTTTAGGGGTTTCCCACATACAAAGGGTTAACTGGAGAGGTTTTATCCAAGAATTTTATTTTGGGTAAAGGATTTCTTGATGTTCTGGTGTTTGGCTCACATTTAACCCTTATCCTGCTGAATAATTTATTTTGCCACACCCACTGCCCACTATCAACCAATCAGATTACTTGATATAATAGATTAGTTCAAGTTCCCAAACTGCATGACAAACAGTGTAGGTCCTGACCAGATGGCTTCTGAAGTAGCAATCTGATCTGGATCTACATTGTTTGCAAAGGTAGGGGTTATGTTCAGTGGGATAAGGGTTAAATTCTGCTATCAGATTTAAATTCATAAATGCCCTGTATAATAGGTCCCTGTGCATGCTGTAGTATGAATGCACATTTGACTGCTTTGAAGATGAATCCCTAAATGTTGCATCCAATCTAAAATGTATTAACCCTTATCTTGCTGTTCATGACAACCCCTATCTTTGCAAACAGTGTAGATCCAGATCAGATGGCTTCTGAAGAAGCCATCTGATCAGGATCTACCTGTTTGGCATTCAGTTTATGAATTTGTAGCAATAAATGTCATCAAGTAATTTGATTGGTTGACAGACAGAAATGGGTGTGGCTTAAATGAATATTCAGCAAGATAAGGCAGTTAACTTAACTGTACCAAAAATAAACAAAACTGTCATTTGAAAACCTGTTTTTCACATTTTGGGAAAAGCAGCTGCAGATCAGCCTGTGCACACATGCAGTCTGATCAGCATTTTAGCTCATTGCATGTGGGAAACCCTAAAGGGGGTACCTTGGCAAACAGTGCAGGCCCAGATCAGACGCCGCAGAACGCGGCGTCTGATCAGGGCCTGCACAATTTGCTAATAAAATTTTCCTTCAAATATAGAATAAAAACGTTACTACCGGGCCCGATAGCTCAGTTGGTAAGAGTGTCCGCTCCGGGGAACGGGAGGTCACGGGTTCGATCCCGGTCCGCGACATATCAAAGTCGTTAAAAATGGTATTAGCTGCTCTTATCTTGGCACTCAGATTTACGGGGTAGAGCTAGGACTGGTCGACCCAGTGTCAGGATAATGTGACTGGGTGTGGTATCATGTAATGTGTCTGGGACATGATACTTCAGTGGGGCAGCACGATAAAAGTGAGCATTGAGCTCCCTGTCGCAACCAGACACCGTCGTGATATGAATGAAAAATTGTTGAAAGCGACGTTAAACCCGAATTCACACACACACACACTAGAATATAAACAAAATAAAAATAGGCCTGACACCCCTTATAATTATGACAAATGGACTTGTCCAACATGAAGCAATGGAAGAGTTCACTAGTATACAATGCATTAGTTTTTGTTTCTTGGATAATACATTATAATAAAAATTTGAGAACTCTTGCTAGTTTGTGTAGCTAAACAGACCCTTTTGTGTCTTACCTGGCAGCAAACCAAGAAAACATTTTTTAACCCATTGTAAACTAGTGGACTCTTCCATTGCTATGTGCTGGACAAGTCCATTTGTTATACGAGGGTTGGCAGGCCTGTTTTTATGCCCCCACCATGGTGGTGCCCCCACCATCTGAAGAATGGTGGAAGGGCATATAATGTTGCCCCTGTCCATCCGTTTGTTCGTCCGTATGAAACTTAAATGCAGTCAATAACTTTCTTATTTCTGGATGGATTTTGAAATTACTTTGTAGAAATGTTAACTATCATGAGACGATGTGTCACGTGCAAAACCCAGGTCCGTACCTCCAAGGTCAAGGTCATACTTAGAGGTCAAAGGTCCAAAAAAGGGTCTGAAACTTAACACAGTCAATAACTTTCTTATTTCTGGATGCATTTTGAAATTACTTGGCAGAAATGTTGGCCATCATGAGACAATCTGCCTCACACAAAACCAAAGTCCTTACCTCCAAGGTCAAGGTCAGTTATTAGAGTCGCCCCCGCCCATAGGGGCTTGAAGAAATATATGGGCTGCATGATGCTTCCACGCAGAGCTGAATCCGGCCCGCACACTAGTACTGGTAAACCGTTTAGAGGATCTAAGCCTGTCCAGGAACCGCGGTGCGAGGCGGACCGTCCATGCTAATAAACCCTATTGGTTTCATTGGGCGTCAGGGCTTGAGATGTCATTTCATCTCGATGTCGGGTAAAAGTCCCACAAAATTGGAAGCAACGTCTCCAAAATGACCTTTACAGTGTTGACGGGGACGTTAAACCTCAAATCAAACAAACAAAACAGTTATTAGAGGTCAAATGTGAAAAAGGGTCCAAAACTTAAACACTGTCTGACAGTTACTTTCTATGGATTATTACGAACATAGACATATTTTCAGTGGGGCCTCTGTGTCCTACGGACTCATTTCTACATTTTGGTTTTATTCTATTTTTGACAGAAAGTTCTGTTGGCAAATTGTGCAAGCCCTGATCAGACGCCTGCACTGTTTGCCAAGGTACCCCTTTTCAGGGTTTCCAGCATGCAATGGGTTAATGAAAGGCACTATTTTAAAACAATTTCAGACCCGGTACCCTGTCAAACAGTGCAGGCTCAGACCAGATGCTGCACAACAAGGCATCTGATCAAGGCCTTTTGTGTTTGCAAAAAGCTTACCTATCCTTAAACAAACTCTGCCTGACACCCTTCAGGTTTAGAATGGACTCACCCTATACATAGTGAGGAAGATTCCATTAAGTTGACAATGGGATAATTTTTTGCATTTGAACCAGCACACGACAAAACCTACAATAAGGCATGTACGCCCAGCAAAGACTCAGATCAGCCTGCACATCCACGCAGTCTGATCAGAGTCTTCATTGTGCACTCTAAGGATAGCTAAGGGCCCAATGCTACTTCATGCAGCAAGAGAAGTCTCTGATTAGACTATATGGGTGTGCAGGCTGATCTGATTCTTCACTGTGTGTACATGTATGTTGTAGGAAATGCTGTGCCCCGGCTCATTTTGTTTGGATAACCAATTTGTTAAGTGCTTGTCCTGCTGAATAGATAATTTAGCTACACCCATTTCTGACTTTTATCCAATCAGTTTACTGAATGTCATTTATTCCTACAAATTCATCAGCTGAATGTCAAACTGTGTAGATACTGATCAGATGGCTTCTGAAGAAGCCATCTGATCTGTATCTACATGTTTTGTTTTTGCAAAAGATACATTGGTTCTGCAGGACAGGTGTTTAATAGCTAAGACTGACTTTGAATTTCATCATAAAGAGGTTGTAGTGTATAGTGATGACCATTGATGACCTTCAGTATTTATTGAGATGATATTCTTGTATACAGGTTCCTATGCTACTTGTTGGTAACAAATGTGACCTTGAGGATGAGAGAGTCGTTGGTAAAGACCAAGGTTCTAGTCTTGCTACCGCCTGGAACTGCAGCTATCTCGAAACTTCCGCTAAAGCCAAAATAAATGTTAATGAGGTGAGTACAGTGCTTTGTTACATAAACCTTAACCTCTTTATAACAGTGTTTTTGCCATGCCTGCTTTAACCTTTAACCTGCTGAATATTCATTTAAGCCACACCCATTTCTGACTTTGAACCAATCAGATTACTTGATGCAGTTTATTTCTACATATTCATAAACTGAATGTCAAACAGTGTAGATCCTGATCAGATGGCTTCTTCAGAAGCCATCTGATCTGGATCTACACTGTTTGCAAAAATAGGGCTTGTCGCCTACAGCAGGGTAAAGGTTAAGCATGGCGTGATCTAGGAGTCCAATTATTTGTCCGTTCATCCTTTTGTCTGTTTTTCAAACCATCAACATTAATTTTGCAACCACCTTAGCTCTCACCCAAATGGTCAAGTTTATTTCTCAGAAGTATTAGAGCTTCATTAGTGATACTTGGTAAATGTACAAACTTATGTCCAGGGATGCCAACTTTAATGCAAACATCGGTATTTGACCTTGACCTACATTTCATGGTTCACTGACTTAGTGATAATTTGTGACCATCCTAGTGTTCACCCAAGATCTATTAGAGCTTCATTAATGATACTTGGTACAAATTTGTATCTAGAGATGGCACATCCCAGCGATGTAAAATTTCCCTCAAACTTACTCGCCCTTATCGTCTAAACTTTTCATTTAGGTGCTAAAAATGAAGAAAAAGTAAGGTCAGTTTTGAAAAGCCTACTCGCCCTGCCTTAAAACTTACTCGCAAATGCGAGCGGGCGAGTGGAATTTTACACCCCTGCATCCATATTTGACCTTGAACTACATTTTATCCTCTGACTTTGCGAAAATATGCGACCACCCTAGCATTCACCCGAATGGTCAAGTTCATTTTTAGCTCACCCGAACAAAGTTGCGGTAAGATATTCTACTCCACCCCGGCGTCGGCAATGCCGTCAGCGTCCACAAATGTTAAATTTTTGCATTAAAGTTTTTTAGTTGCTCTTAACTTCTTTATGTGAACATGGATTAAGTTCATATTTGGTTTTGTGATAGATACTGGGCTAAAGTTTTTATTTTCAGTATCTGGGCTAATATCTCATTATCTGCAGTATCAGCACTCATGACCGTGACCTTAAGGTCAAGGTCAAAGGCTTAGAATTTTAATGTTAAAGATTTTAGGAGCTCATTACTTCTTTATCTTTGGATGGATTTAGTTTATACCTGGTATGGTTTTAGATACTTGTCTCATCTCAAATTTTTAGCAGCAGCATCAGCGCTCATGACCATAACCTTGGGGTCAAGGTCACTCACTTAGAATTCTTATGTTAAAGTGTTTGTGTTAAAGTTTTTAGGAGCTCATTATTATTTACCTTTTGATAGATTTAGTTCATACTTGGGCTGGTGATAGATACTGTCAAATGTTTTTATGAGCATCATCATCATACATGACCGCTACCTTTGGGTCAAGGTCACACACTAAGGACCTTTATGTTTTTGCACTGAAGATTTAAGATCATTACTTGGTTGCCTTCAGACCAATTTACTTGAGGCTTGGAATGGTGCTAGATAATACTTTAAATTTCTCAAGTGAGTTTGACTTTCAAGGTCATAACCTCAAGGTCAAGGTCACTCTGGCTCTCTTAAGAAAAACTTTGTCATCACTCTAGCATCTACATTTATTGACAGGTTTTAATATAACTTCACACAAATGTTGCTTATAATAATATCTCCAGCAAGTTTGACTTTCTAGGTCATGACCTCAAGGTCAAGGTCGCTGTGGCTATTTTAAAAAACTTTGTCATCACTCTAGCACCTATATTTATTGATAGATTTTAATATAACTTCACACAAATGTTGGGTATGATAGTATCTTGAGCAGGTATGTCTTTCAGTGTCCTGTCACGGTCACTGGCTATTTTCAGAATAACTTTGTCATGGCTATATATGCTACATTTGTTGATTAATTTTGCCATAACTTTACACAAATATTGCTTATGATAATATCTCGAGCGAGGTCGACTTTCAAAGCCATGTCCTAAAGGTTAAAGACAGTGGGGCTATTTTTAGAAAAACTTTGTCATCACTCTATAACTTCATACAAATGTTGGGTAGAAGCCTCCGTGGTGCAGTGGTTACGCTACTTGCCTTGTAAACCAGGGTTCGCAGGATCGATCCCGGGCTTCTCCAGACTTTCGGATGAGTCTTTAAACCGAGGTCCCGTCTCCGTATGACCTTAGCTGTTGGTGGGATGTAAAACTCAAACACTCACAAATGTTGGGTATGATAATATCTCAAGGGAGTTTGACTTTCAGGGTCTGCAGGTCAAGGTCACTGTTGCTATTTTTAGAAAAACTTTGTCTTTGCTCTAGTGGCTATATTTATTGATAGATTTTAATATAACTATATTGATACAGCACTGGATTCTTTCTTTGTGACTTTGTTTCTGTTATTGGTCTGAAAGCTTGCCTTTGCCCGACTGAGTCAAAGCGTGACTTCTGGTGAGCTATCCTGTCGACAGGTCTAATTTTTGTGCCCAGTCAATAACTTTTTAGCTCACCTGTCACGTAGTGACAAGGTGAGCTTTTGTGATCACTTTTTGTCCGTCGTCCGTGCGTCCGTCCGTGGGTCCATGAACTTTTTCTTCAAACCACATCTCCTCTTAAACCACTGAATGGATTTTGACCAAACTTCACAGGAATGATCCTTAGGTGGTCCCCTTTCAAAGTTGTTCAAATGGTTCCGGTGCATTGCACATCATGGTCACAGGAGCCAAAAATAGATTTTTTTAAAGTGAAAACTTAAAAAATCTTCTCCTGAAACTGCAAGACCCAAGTCTTCAATATTTGGTGTGAAGCTTCATCTAGTTGACCTCTACCAAGATTGTTCAAATTATAGCCCCGGGGCCAAAAAAGTCCTCGCGCCGGGGCCCACCAGTTTTACATAGACTTATATGGGGAAAACCTTTAAAAATCTTCATGTCTGAAACCAGAAGGCCCAGGTCATTGATATTCGGTATGAAGCTTCATCTAGTGGACCTCTACCAAGATTGTTCAAAATATAGTCCTGGGGCCAAAAATGCCCCAGCGCCGGGGCCCACTGGTTTCACATAGGCTTATATAGGGAAAACCTTTAAAAATCTTCTTGTCTGAAACAAGGAGGCCCAGGTCTTTGATATTTGGCATGAAGCTTCATCTAGTAGACCTGTATCAAGGTTGTTCAAACTAAAGTCCCGGGGCCAAAAATGCCCCCGCCGGGACCCACAGGTTTCACATAGGCGTATATAGGGAAAACCTTTAAAAATCTTCTTGTCTGAAACCAGAAGGCCCAGGTCTTTGGTATTTGGCATGAAGCTTCATCTAGTGAACCTCTACCAAGATTGTTCAAAATATAGTCCTGAGGCCAACAATTACCCGGCGCGGGGGCCAACTGGTTTCACATAGGCGTATACAGAGATAACCTTTAAAAAATCTTCTTGTCAGAAACCAGAAGGCCCAGGTCTTTGATATTTGGTATAAAGCGTCATCTAATTGACCTCTACCAAGATTGTCCTAATAATAGCTAAAAATGTCCCTGCGCCAGAACCCACTAGGTTTTACATAGGCTTCTATAGGAAAAACCTTTAAAATCCTCTTGTCTGAAACCAGAAAGCCCAGGTCTTTCATGTTTAGTGTGAAGCTTCATCTAGTGGACCTCTACTGAGATTGTTCAAATTATAGCCCTGGCACCAAAAATGCCCCCACACCAGAGCCCACTAGTTTTACATGGGCTTATATAGGGAAAACCTTTAAAAATCTTCTTGTCTGAAACCAGAAGGCCCAGGTCTTTGACATTTGGTATGAAGCTTCATCTAATGGACCTCTACCAAGATTGTTCAAATTATAGCCTTGGGACCAAAATGCCCAGCACCGGGACCCACTAGTTTTACATTGGCTTATATCGGAAGAACCTTTAAAAATCTTCATGTCTGAAACCAGAAGATCCAGGTCTTTGATATTTGGCATGGAGCTTAATCTAGTGGACCTCTACTGAGATTATTATACCCCCGGCATACGAAGTATGTCAGGGGGTATATAGTTTTCGTCTTTCCGTCCGTTCGTTGGTTCGTTCGTATGTTCGTTCGTTCGGTCGTTCGTCAACCTTTACGTCAAAGTTTTGCGTTAAACCTTTTTGATTGCTCATATCTCTGTAACCACAGGTTGGATTCTCTTCATATTTGGTACAGGATATCTCTATAGCATTACCTTTCATATGGAGTATCTAAGCACCTGGGTCAAGCCCCTGGGTGGGTTGTCTGTCTGTCCGTCTGTCTGTTCATCTACTTTTACGTCAAAGTTTTGTGTTAAACCTTTTTCATTGCTGATATCTCTGTAACCACATATTAGATTCTCTTCATGTTTGTTACAGGATATCTCTATAGCATTACCTTTCATATGGAATATCTAAGCCCCTGGGTCAAGCCCCTAGGTGGGCTGTCTGTCTGTCTGTTCATCTAATTTTACGTCAAAGTTTTGTGTTAAACCTTTTTCATTGCTGATATCTCTGTAACCTCATGTTAGATTCTCTTCATGTTTGGTAAAGGATATCTCTATAGCATTACCTTTCATATGGAATATCTAAGCTTCTGGGTCAAGCCCCTGGTAGGGCTGTCTGTCTGTCTGTTCATCTACTTTTACGTCAAAGTTTTGTGTTAAACCTTTTTCATGGCTGATATCCCTGTAACCACATGTTAGATTCTCTTCATTTTTGATAAATGATTTCATGATGCATATCCCTTCGCCCACCCATGGTGACCTTGACCTCAAGGTCATGGACTTAGAAATTTTTGCATTTGGTTAAAGTTTTATGTCAAAGTTTATAGATGCCTGTATGTTCTATTTGATGCCCTCACTCCCTTGGTCCATTTAGAAATTTTATGTTTGGTTTAGCTTTTACAAGCACATTTATAGGTTCTTATAGCTTCTTGACTTCATTCATATCACATACAAGCTCGAAAGATATATCAGAGGGTGACCCTGGTCGGGGGTATACGTGACCCACTGGTCACTTTCTCTAGTTCAAATAATAACCTGGGGCCAAAAATGACCACATGCCAGGGCCCACTGGTTTTACATAGGCTTATATAGGGAAGAGAAAATCTTCCTTTCTGAAACCAGAAGGCACAGGTCTTTGATATTTGGTATGAAGTTTCATCTAGTGGACCACTACCAAGTTTGTTCAAATTATAGCCCTTGGGCCAAGACTGTACTAGAGACACTTATTCTCAGGTGAGGGATTCAGGGCCCTCTGGGCCCTCTTGTTTTATTTCTGGATGGACTTTTTAAAGTAACCTTGCAGAAATGTTCACCTTCATTAGATGATGAGTCGTGTGAAAGAGGTCCATACCTCCAATGTCAAAGCCATACCTAGAGTTCAAAGGTCAAAAAAGGAGCCTGTTTTGTGTACAGTCAATAACTTTCTTATTCTTTGATGGATTATGAAATAACTTGGCAGAAATGTTAACCATCATGAGATGATGTGTTGTACCTCAAAGGTCAAGGCCATACTTAGAGGTCAAAGGTAAAAAAAAAGGCTTTTTTTTTTTGTGTACGGTCAATAACTTTCTTATTTCTCCATGAAATTTTTAAAGTTATTTTGCAGAAATGTTCATCTTCATTAGATGATGTGTTGCACACAAGACCCAGGTCAATACCTCCAATGTCAAGGTCATACTTAGAGGTCAAAAAGGGGGGAGACATTCTGTGTTTTTTGTAGAAAAACAAATTCTGGTTTATATTGTATATGGTCATTCTGTCCCTTCTGCTGATTAAGAAGGGCAGTTATCAGAATCTGATGTCAGAAAGAATGTGCAATGTACTGGTTAACTACTTACATAACTGGCCTCTGTGGCCTAGTGGTTAAGAGCGCCAACTCTGAATCATTAGGTCTCTCACTGCTGTGGCTTGGGTCACATGTGAGACGCCAAGTTCTGCAATGGAAGGTCAGGTGGTTTTTCCCCAGGTACTCCGGTTTTCGCCCACCTCTGATTAACGATCGGCTCAATATGAGTGAAATAATCTTGAAAGGGCCGTAAAACCCATCCCCCCCCCAAAAAAACTTACTTACATACAAGTTCGGTGGGCTGTTAAACTCCACAAAATAAACAAGAAAGGGCATTTTGTTCCTGGTCAAAATCTATGTCATTTGAGATCCGAAATCTTTGTCATTCTAGAGCAAATCTTGTTCAGGAGCTGGGTCAGTTTAACTCTTTAACCCTTCTCTTGCTGAATATTCATTTTAGCCACACCCATCTCTGACTTTGAACCAATCAGATTACTTGATGTAATTAATTCCTACAAATTCATAAACTGAATGTCAAACAGTGTAGATCCTGATCAGATGGCTTCTTCAGAAGCCATCTGATCTGGATCTACACTGTTTCCAAAGAATAGGGCTTGTCATGAACAGCAGGATAAGAGTTAAGATGCCATAAAAATTGCATTTATTCTGTCCTTTTGGATGTAAAACAATTAACTTTTCTGACAGAAGTTTAGACATTTTGGGTTGGTACTGTTTGATAATTAAATTACACTAATTTTGTAAGGATTGTTATATTAGAGAAGATTGGCCTGTACCGGTACTTACATTTACCATTAATCCTTTTTGTTTCATTGGGCTGCAGGGCTTGAGATGTCATTTCATCTCATTGTCCGGTAAAAGTCCCACAAAATTGGAAGCAACATCTCCAAAATGACCTAAAATAGTGTTGGCAGTGACGTTAAACCTCAGTTCAAACAAACTGAATCTGTGTGACATTTAAAATCTTACATTCTGTTCAGATTCATGTCCAGTTTTGCTTCCAAAGATTCACCTTTTCATAGAACATATTATATCTTCACCGCAGCTGGAATTAACCCATTGTATACTAGTGGACTATATGTTGGACAAGTCTACAATCGAACTTCAATGGCTCGAACACCTTTGGGACCACGAAATTCTGTTCGAGACAGGGGTAGTTCGAGCCACTGAGGTTACTGTCAGGAGGCATAAGGAGATACTTTTAGACATCTTTTCGGTGTTCTATAATGAATATGTATGCTGTGTGTACTCAGTAGAATCGCCTCATTGAGGCGATTCTAATGAGTACACACAGCATGCATTTGCAAGATAAAAGACTAAAATCTCCTTGATAATCCCCCACTAATCCTTATGTAGAGGATTTCGCAAGGGGCTCAAGAATGGGTTCGACTCATCCATGGTAAACGAGCCATCGGTGTTCGAGCCATCGAAGTTCTACTGTATTTGTCATATAAGGGATGTCTTGCCTATTTTTTCGTTTTTAGTTTATTTTTGACAGAAAATTCTGCTAGCAAAAAGTGCAGGCCCTGATCAGACGCCGCGTTCTGTGGCGTCTGATCTGGTGTGTACTGTTTGCCAAGGTACCCCTTTAGGGGTTTTCCCTCATACAATGGGTTAAGGGACTGTGTGGCAGAGTTAACAGTCTCCCTGTCCATCACCTTAGTGTGGGCTATACAGTCTTTTGGATCATGGATTCCAGTGCGGAGTTCTAAAAATATTTGAGGGTCGTTCATGAGGCCTAATTGGCCAAAACCAGCTAGTCCTGCCCAGAAAAAAAACATCCATGGTTGTCAGTTCTGTGTTGTTTTCCTTGCTTCAAAAGAATCAAAGAATGCTCTTGTTAGTATTTGCACCAACATTTTGTATCAGTCAGCCTCGATAGTGCAGTGGTTAAAGCCGTTGACTCATGATCGAGAGGTTGTGCATTCGAATCAGGCACCTGGTATCGTGGTGTGTCCTTGGGAAAGACACGTAATGACACTGCCTCACTCCAGGCAGCAGTGGTGTAATAGTCACTGCCTCTATCTTGCGCGCATGAAAACATCCGGGATGAGTGTTTGAGAGCGGTTAAATAAGCTTGAAACTTCCATCGCAATCAAACTAAAATAAACTAACATTTTCTATTATGCGAAAGAAAAAAAATCCCAGTAAGTGTTAGTGTAATTGGTGATAAAGGGCCCTTTTTCTTCATTGCTTAAAGATTAGAATCCCCTTGGTGAGGCAATTCAACAACTATCTTAAGAGTATTTGAAATACAACATTTTTTCTCGGATAATTTAGAAGCCCATGCGGTGTAGTGGTTATGATACTCGCCTCTTAAATGAGGGGTTGTGGGTTTGATCCAGGGCTCCTCCAGCCGTTTGGATGAGACTTTAAACCAAGTTCCCATCTCTGTATAACCTTAGCTGTTGGTGGGATGTAAAACTCAAACACACACACACACACTCCATTAATCTGTCTCATATTGTGCATATTGAGTTATATCGATCAGATACTGGCCAGCCTCTAGCTCAGTCGGATGGGCGTCTGACTGATGATCAGGAGGATGTCGGGTCGGCAAAGTTCTTTTGTGGAGATTGATCATGAAATCTTTTCTATGGTCATTCTCTCCCTTCCGCTGATTCAAGAAGGGCATTTGTCAGTTTCTGGCCGGGGCGAGAGAATGTGCACTCTACTGGTTAACCGCTTAGGTTTAAGCCTGCCCAGGAAAAGTGTGGATTGGTAAACTGACCGGCTCAAAAATGACCTAAATAGTGTTCACTGGGCCGTTTAACTAAAGAAAAGAGAAAAACATACATTAAACTCCGTTCAGAAAATCTGAATCATCGATTTTTTCGTTTCTTCCTTTTAATACTCATTTAAGCCCATACATCACTATGGGAAAGTTTTAGACCTGACTCTCCGCCGACTTCTCCAGCAAGTCGTATGCCTCTGCGACAGTCATGAAAGGCTGTGATTATTTGGAGAAAATTGCAAAACAAAGAAATGAGACCACAGACTAAGTCCATTTGATGATGATTGTCAGGTAAAATAATAAATATTCAAATCCATGTGATGCACTTTATAAATAGATATGCTATTACGACACACCTTACATTCGAATGGCTAGATAGAAGCTCACTAGGAACGGGGAGCCACTAGCGCGATGTGCTGTCAACAGTGGTGAAAATGAATTATACCGATATCAGATGTGGTGTCACAGCTAATGATTTTCCATGAAGTGATCGTGCAAATAAAATATAGACGCCCTTGTAATTTACAAGAGCAGTAACCACTTCTATATATGGTTTAAAAGGGTGTGTCGAACCTGTCAGAATGTCTTAGTCTGTGAACGAAAATTTAGATTTTGCAGTTTTCTCCAAATAATCACAGCCTTTCCTGGCTGTCGCAGAAGCATACGACTTGTTGGAGAAATCGGCGGAGGGTGAGGTCTACAACTTTTCCATAGTGATATATGGGCTAAAATGAGTATTAAAAGGGAGAAACGAAAAAATCGATGATTCAGATTTTCTGAACGGAGTTTAGATACTGTGCAATATCGACTGAACTGTGTATTTTGCTTGTTTTACTCTTTGTAAGCTTTATTAAAAAAAAAACAAAAAAAAACTAGTCCTATAACCCTTTTTGTATCATATTGAATCTTCCTCCGTATATATAGGAGTCCATTTCAATATTTTGGGGTGTCAGATTGTGGTTTCTTCAAAATTTATTTGGAAAATGGCTGAAATTTTTGCAAACAGTGTAGACCCTGATCAGATGCCCCAGAATACAGCGTCTGATCTGGGCCTGCACTGTGTGCCAGTTAGCCGTTTTGGGCATCCGGTACAAAATGGGTTAAGCAAACGGTATAGATTCTGATCAGAAGTATAGAATGTAGCTTAGGACCTGTGGCTTCACTGATTGCAAGTGTGCCTCATTTGAGACACTAGACATACACAGGTTGAAATGACATTCACCGATAAAAAAAAATGAATATTCCTTAAAGGTATTCCTAACAAATGATCACAGTTTATAACAAGCAGAAATAATGTTACCTTGGAGTTACATAATTATCTTCCTTTCTTAGTAATTACATGAAATTTGACCCATGTAATTAATCTGAGCAACATGACTAATTATAGTGGAATATGTCCTTCACTAAGTTTACTGCCCTTTTATAATTATTATACCCCCAGCATTTATGCCGATGGGTATATAGTTTTGCATTTCATTTCATAACCTTAGTTCGTTCATTTGTTCGTTCGTACTTATGTTGGCTGTTAGATCGCCTTTGTCATATTTGTGGAACAAGTGTCCAAGTTTTTGCATTAAAGTTCTAAGACCTTATAATATAAAGACCCTTTGATTGATTTCATTTATATTTGGCATGATGGTAGATATAGGTCTTAAGTTTCAATTACCACCATTCATGTCTGGTGGTGTGCCCTTGAGGTCATGGTCACTGGTGTGAGCTTGAGGTCAAGGTCACAGACTTAAAATTTTCATCATACCTTGAGATTTAATTTTGTATTTTTTTGCTATGGTCACAACCTTTAGACTTCACTTAGTGTTTCTTTTTGACATGCTGACTCAGCATACACCCAGGGCCCAAGCTAGCCCAAAAAATTTGGGAGAAGTGACTTCTCCCTCCTGGGAAAATAGGGAGAAGTTTGCTGGGTCTAGGGAGAAGTGGGTGCGGCTTAACGCCGAACAACAACAATGTAATGAGTTCTCCTGTAAACCCCTATTCGGAGATTTGTTTGTTTGATTTGAGGTTTAACATCCCCGTCAACACTGTAAAGGTCATTTTGGAGACGTTGCTTCCAATTTTGTGGGACTTTTACCCAACATTGAGATGAAATGACATCTCAAGCCCTGTCGCCCAATGAATCCCTGTTTGGAGAGTGTATTTTATAGGGGTATCAATCAATTCCACTATTGAGACCACCTGAAATGAAGACTAATTCTGCTTTAAAAAGCTTATTTGGTTGGCTGCAATTATTCTTTCTGTTTTCTGCATACAGTGACCCCTGATCAGAGACCACTTTTGGGACTGTTCAAAAGTGGTCTTAAAGACCACTTTAGAACTGTCCCAAAGGTGGTCTTAATATGGTAATTTTACTGTATTTGGGCAAGCTGTAACTTTTGTTATATCCAACCATGTTATAATGAAAGGTGTTATAAAGTAAAGAAGTTTCTATGCACTAAGTACCTGTCACAATTGTAGTTGAAACAAGGGGGAACAACCTCGCTAGATGAAAATCAGTTGTTATTTTTTATGAATTTGGATAATTACTGAGTAACTGAATATTTACCGGCAAGTAATAATTATTTTCACTTACAAAATAAAAAATTGCTTCCTACTTTTGTTGTTGTCCATAAAAAATGAAAACGATTGATGGATGCAAAAGTAATGTACAAACAAATCAATGGCAAATATACCATCTATATTTAAAATTTATTAAATCCTAATGCAGTGTCAATGTTACCGGTCAGATTAATCTTATTACTTAACAAAGTACGTCCGCACCCGGACTTTGGCACGAGCTAACGGTACAAATCTACCTGTTTAAGTTACATAATCTTGTGTAATCTTAATTGGCTCTTAATGCAATAAAAACTTTGTGCAATCAACCGAGATAGATTTATGACAGTACAAGACTACTAAGCGTGTTGCAAGTGGCTCGAGCTGCATGAGCTAACGGTTAGAATTAACTTACATAACAGTATCAAACTGCAACTGGGACGAAGTGCAGAATAAACAGTTGGCTTTGTTCAGTGTAATTACTGAGATTTCTGACACTAGTGGATCGAAGGATTATCGTCACCTAGTCAGTTTACCGTTACTGTTCACAAGGAAGACAAAAAAAACGGGCGAAATTTCAGGGCGAAGTTTTTTTCGCTTTCATCGGCAAAGTCGGCGAAGTGAGCCCCAACAAGGCGACTTCTTCGCCCGAGTCGCCCTCTAGCTTGAGCCCTGACACCTTGACCCAGTGACCTTGACATTTATTTTCAGCTGCAGTGACTTTGCCTGATTATACCATAAGCTTTGAGATTCCAGCCACTATAGTTGCTAGAACCCCCCAACTTAACCCATTCAGTACCAGAAACCCCTAAAGGGGTACCTTGGCAAACAGTGCAGGCCCAGATCAGACGCCGCAGAATGCGGCTTCTAATCAGGGCCTACACTGTTTGCAAAAAGTTACGCCATTTTACAAAATCAATTTTGAAGAAAACACAACCTGACACCCCTAAATTTTTAAATGGACTACTGCTATATATAAGGAGGAAGATTCCATTTGGTACTAAAAGGGTTAACCTAATGCTTCTTCTTGACAAGCAAGCTCGGCATACACCTTGATTCCATGACATTGACTTATATTTCATGCTCCTTTGGCTTTGTCAGATCACCGGCCCCGATAGCTCAGTTGGTAGAGTGTCCGCTCCGGGGATCGGGAGGTCACGGGCTCGATCCCGGGCCACGACATACCAAAGTCGTTAAAACTGGTACTAGCTGCTCCTCCCTTGGCACTCAGATTTACGGGGTAGAGCTAGGACTGGTCAACCCTGTGTCAGGATAATGTGACTGGGTGTGGTATCATGTAATATGTCTGGGACATGATACTTCAGTGAGGCAGCACTATAAAAGTGAGCATTGAGCTCCCTGTCGCAACCAGACACCGTCGTGATATGACTGAAAAATTGTTGAAAGCGACGTTAAACCCGAATTCACACACACTTTGTCAGATTATACAACTACCCTTGTGATCTCAGAAATTATAGTTGCTAAATCTTTAAACTTTTCAGAAGCCTCCTTGGTGTAGTGGTAAAGCTACGGGCCTTGTAAACCAGGGGTTGTGAGCTCGATTCCGGGCTTCTCCAGACTTTCATCTGAGTCTTTAAACCAAGGTCCCGTCTCCATAAGACCTCCATAGTTGTTCAGGGCCCTCTTGGCCCTCTTGTTTTATTTCTGGATGGACTTTTTAAGTAACCTTGCAGAAATGTTCACCTTCATTAGATTATGTGTGTAAAATTCAAACACACACACCCACACCATTAAACTTAACACAATGTTTCTTTGTGACATGTGACTCGGCATACACCTTGACCTTGAGCTATATTTCATGCTCCATTGACTTTGTCAGTTTATACCATAACCCTTGGGACCTCAGCAACTGTAGTTGCTAGTACACACCACAACCTCTTTATAACACTATTAATGGGGTCCAAAACAGAAACCGTGTTAGTTAAACAACCGTGTTATAGCCAAACAAAAATGTATAGATTATATAGAAAAATGACCATTTATGGTCATTTTTCTATATAATCTATACATTTGTGGGATCCATCTTGCAACCGTCTTATATCCAAAACCGTGTTATAATGAACCGTGTTATAATGAGGTTGTGGTGTATATTCAAACTTTACATAATGTATCTTCTTGACCTGCCAACCTAGCACACATTGATTTTGTCAGATTATACCATAACCCTTGTGATTGGCTACTACCTTAAAATTTCACTCATAATACACCCGGCCCACATTATAGCATGATTGGTTACAGCACGAATTCGGATATAACACGGTTTTGGTTTGGACCCCATATTTTCCTCAACCAACATTTATAAATATTATCCAAGGATTCTATCAGGTTTTAAACACAACAGCTATATTTTCCTCCCACTTCTGACTGCGGTAATACGGTAGCTAACACGATCTATAACAGTACTTTTTGATATTTATTGCAGGCTTCCTACAGTATATAAACTTGTTTAGCTTGACACGCATGATAAACATGAACTGCCATCTGCACAATCAAAGGTGTTGGCTTAGCAAGATAAAGAGATTAAAGAATTCAGTTACACAAACGTGGGAAGGTGCTCACCACCAGGTTGTTATGCCAGGGGTATCAAAACACCAAACTGGTATCAACACTAAAGAAGTTTTATGGGAGGCACCATGATCTTGTGGATCCGTACAATGTGGCCATTTCCAGAATTATTTCTGATATGTTTGCCAATGGAAAGCCATAGGAAGACTACCAAAATCTCGGACATACCCTTCCCGGCATTTACACCTTTTCTTCGTTCGGGTCGATGGGCATGGTGGGCGAAGCTTGCTTACCAAGTAATGCTTAATATCCGCGGACGCCTGATTACACTCTTCTGGAGTCCATGTCTGTTGATCCGAACATTGATATTTGCCATTTGGTCTATGGATTAACGATTTTGGATTAACGCTTTGGTACTTCGACCTAAACTACTTTACACAACCGGAAAAAAAATATTTATCACGTTAAGGATCACGGTTAAGCAGAAATGGCTCAATGACGCTGAGGCCTTTCTAATGAATGCCTACAAAATAGATTTATATAGAGAAATTAGGAAAATTATCCTTTAACCCTTATCTTGCTGAATATTCAGATTAGCCACACCCATTTCTGTCTATCAACCAATCAAATTACTTGATGTAATTTATTGCTACAAATTCATAAACTCAATGCCAAACAGTGTAGATCCTGATCAGATGGCTTCTTCAGAAGCCATCTGATCTGGATCTACACTGTTTGCAAAGATAGGGGTTGTTGTGAACAGCAAGATAAGGGTTAACACATATATATATTTATATTTAAAATTTATTTGGAAAATAGCTGAACTTTTTGCAAACAGTGTAGACCCTGATTAGATACCTTCCACTTGACAATGGCAGGAGTCCATTTCGGAATTTAGGGGTGTCATGTTGTGTTTTCTTCAAAAAAAATTATTAGGAAAATGGCTACCTTTTTGCAAAGACTGTAGGCCCTGATCAGATGCAGCATTCTGCAGCGTCTGATCTGGACCTGCACTGTTTGCCAACAGCCCCCACCCATCGGGGCTTGAAGAAATAGATGGGCTGCATGATGCTTCCATGCAGAGCTGAAACCGACCCGCACACGAGTACTGGTAAACTGCTTAGAGGATCTAAACCTGCCCAGGCAATGCGGTGTGAGTCGGCCCGTCCATGCTTATAAACCTTATTGGTTTCATAGGGTGGCAGGGTTTGAAATGTCATTTCATCTCAATTTCGGGTAAAAGTCCCACAAAAGTGGAAGCAACGTCTCCAAAATGACCTTTACAGTGTTGACGGGGACGTTAAACTTTATATCAAACAAACTGTTTGCCAAGGTACCACTTTAGGGGTTTCTGGTACTGAATGGGTTAATATCCAGCTTATCTCTTGCAGTGGGTCTCAAATGATAATAATGGTTTGATCTGATTTTCAGATTTTTAATGACTTGGTGAGAAAGATCAACAAGAAAGAGCCTGGCAAGAGAACCAATAGTGGACAGAAATCAGGATGTGGTTGTTGTTTGCTACTCTGAGGTAATACTGGCCCTGAGGTGATGCCTTAAAAATACTAAAAGCTGACACACCTTGAGCAGGCCTCATATTTTTCAGGCACATGCAGGATTTCAGGCTTTAAGAGCTTGATTCTTTCTTGATTTTTCTTGATTTCAGGCTTTTTGGCTTCCATTTTTTTTTCCAATATTCTGTATAAAATGACTTTAACGCTAATCCTGCTACATAAAATTATTTAGCTACACACATTTCTGATTATTCACCAATCAAATTACTTGATATAAAGTATTTGTTCATTTCACAAACTGCATTACAAACAGTGTAGATCCTGATCAGATGGCTTCTTCAGAAGCCATCTGATCTGGATCTACACTGTTTGCACAGGTAATGTTTGCACAGGTAATGGTTGACATGTTCAGCATGATGAGAGTTAAGGATGTAAAATCGGGCCTTTCAGGCACAGAAAAGCTTGGTCAGTATGAGGCCTGCTTGAGGACTGGCTGTTATTCTCAAAATAAAGTTATCATCCATTAAGGAGTCCAAAAGATGCAGATGGAATGGCAAACAGTGTAGACCGAGATCTGGGTCTGCACTGTTTGCGTAGGCCTATCTGTCCCAATACTTAGAATCATTACAGTATTATTGTACTCGGCTCTAGTAGCTAAAGGAATTTTTAGCTCACCTGTCATGTAGTGATGAGGTGAGCTTTTTGATCAATTTTTGTTCGTTGTGCATGCATCCGTAAACAATTTCTTCAAACGGCATCTGAACAACTGATCAGATTTTGACCAAACTTCACAGGAATGCTCTTTAGGGGGTCCCCTTTCAAACCAGTCTGTTGCACATATGGGTCACAGGAACCAAAAACAGAATTTTTTACTGAAAATTTAAAAAGTCTACTTCCCTGATACCGCAAGGCCCAGGTCTTTGATATTTGGTATGAAGCTTCACCTAGGGAACTTATGTCAAGATTGTTCAAATTATAGCCTTGGGCCCAAAAATGGCTCTGCCCTCGGGCCCAGTGGTTTTACATAGACTTATATAGGGAAAACTTATATAGGGAAAACCTTTAAAAGTCTTCTTGACTGAAACCAGAAGGCCCAGGTCTTTTATGGTTGGAATGAAGCTTCATCTAAGGGACCTCTTCCAAGATTGTTCAAATTATAGTCCTTGCACCAGAAATGGTCCCACCCCAGGGCCCACTGGTATAACATAGATTTAACCCTTACCCCCACCCCCCATCCGCACCATGGGACACTGTAAGTATGACTGAGCAATGTCCACAATGTGTTCAGATAGTGACATTCAAGTCAGCTCTGTATTGTTAGAGGGAACTCTAGTATCTTATGCCAACTCTTGAAAGGGGACTTTTGAAAGACTTCATCCTCAGAAAGAAAACAGTTTGGAAGGACTGTCCTATGGGTGACCCTCTGGCAATATTGTTTAAAATAGTTTTGTTCCACTGAACATGAAAGCCACCAAAACTAAAAAGTAAACAACCTTTTAAATGACTTCTGCTCCTAAATAGGTAGACTGTTTTTGAAATAACTTTACAGAAATGTTCCCCGAGTCACTGTCAACCAAAATTGCTCAAACCATCCACTCCACCTCATATGACCTACCATTTTATCAGTACAATAAGGATCAGGTGAGCGATCCAGGGCCATTATTGCCCTCTTGTTAAACTTTGCTTATGACCTGATTTTGTTCCGTGGTTGTGAAATCAGTTGCCCTATATTATTTCCCATTGACTAGTTGATGAAAAAATCTGGTTTCAAGGCTAATATTGAAACATGAAAACAGCTGCATACAGTATTCCTATTACCATTAGAAGAGTGTCATTGACATTTTATCATATGACGTCGTGTCTGAGAGTGTAATAACGTCATGTATTATTTTCGATAATCCACTAGTGGATTAAATATGCAAATTAGCTAGATACGTCCCATAACGTCACACTACGATGTCCTTGACGACGTCGCGTTTACTTATGGCGGAATATTGACATTTTTGTAAAATAAAAGTGATTAAAAAGCGTTTTAAATGTCATATGATAAATAGAATCTTGCATTCGTGTTCATGTATTATTGAATTTATTAAACTCGTTGAGGAAAAGGGATAAAATGCTCGGCAAAGCCTCGCATTTTATCCCTTTACCTCAACTCGTTTAATAAATTCAATAATACATGAACACTCATGTAAGATCCCCTATATATCACCATTGTCAAATGAGTCCCGCCAAGGGAATTTGTGTCTTCGAGCATTGTCATGACAAATTTTAACTGCACATGCCCAGCCATTCAGAGGGGCCAGGGATATGGCTTTCTGTCTGAAGGTTCCTCTTGATGCACTGCTTGTATGAGCGAGCAGCGAAGGTTCTGGCGAGACAACATTTGGGACTTCCTGTACACTTTTCTGTAGGCTCAGTCCCACTGAAATAGGGAGAATTTGCTCCTTAGGAGCAAATTCTTTCCTTTAAGAGTTGACCCCTATTGACATGGGAGATAAAAATAATTTTGCAGGAGTTACCTCCCCTGAAGGTGTTCCCATTCCCCTTAAAAATGAGATTGTCTTGTTCAGTGGTTCATAGGGGTTCTTTCTGGTATTCCTTCAACTGCCACAGTCTCTTGAGCTCTTTTACAAAAGAAATTGTCATTTTGGGGCAAAAACTACTTAAATGACATTTCATTTTTATGAATAACTTGCCCTCATCCAACTTAGGCAAGCTATATTCTAGTGACAACTCTTATAATGGGCACAGGCCCTCTAAAACTGTCAATTTTGCCTTGTTTGCGCCTTATTTTCATGAAGAAATTGAAATTTGGTCAAACTAAAGATTGAATTAGATTTGGTGACCTTTACTTTTTTCAAGGGCACAAACCGCCAAAAACTGTCAATTTTGGCTTGTCTGCACCCGATTTCATGCTAGATGTACGAATTTGGTCAAACTTGATGCAATATATCATTGTAACCTACCAAGGATTTGATTAGATTTTATTGCCTTTGACCTTAAGTTCAAGGTCACAGGCTCCTGAAAACTGTCAATTTCGGGATACAAATGGCTTGTCTGCATCCTATCCCATTAATTTGAAGACTTGATGAATGTTTGTCAGACTTGCAACGGAAGTAAGGGCGAGGATTGTGGCCACGTAAAATCGATTTAAGCCCCCCAGTGGAAATCTTCCACTGACCGTTCCAAGGCGGCTCTTCTGTGGCGATTTATTTATGTTGTTGTTTGTTACTTACTGTGTGTATCACTTGTGTCTTTTAATTTTGGATGGCCATTTTGTGGGAAAGTAACTGTCCTTATGGCCTTCCTTTGTTTAGGTTTCCATTATGGTCTGGTCGCTTAATGTTTGTATTTCTTTCCCTTTGGTGTCTTTTATGGGTGGAGTAAGTTAATTGTATCAATTCCTGATCTTTGTTTTACTTCTACTTGGTACAATATAAGCATACAACCTACAAAGAATTTGATATGATTTTGGTGAGCTTGACTTTTCTTTTTTTAGGTCACAGCCTCCAAAGAACTGTCAGTTTTGGGCCTAAAAGCTTGTGGGCACCTTAGATTTTGGCAACCAGAACCTAGTTTTCAAGGTCAAATGGGTGTTAAAATTACATTTATGGTGGGAGGGGGGGACATTGTTTTCCTTTGAAAACATTTCTAGTTAAAGGATAATTTTTGTCAATTCTCCATAAAAGCCTATGTTGTGGGTATACATTAGAGCTGACTCAGCGAGGTGGTTCTAAAGAATACCAAGAAGAATACCCAGTTTTTATGGAGAATGGATAAAAATCATCCTTCAGTTATCACCAAATACCCACCTTATCTATTCCAATGTGCGGTGTCCTCAACTTCTTACCATGCTTACTCTAAACTTCAACAAACGTAACTTATACCCAGTGTTCTGTCTGAAAATAGAGGTATGAATGGCAACTATTGTTTTGTTTGTTTGATTTGAGGTCATTTTGGAGATGCTGCTTCCAATTTTGTGGGACTTCTACCCGACATTGAGATGAAATGACATCTCAAGCCCTGTCGCCCAATGAAACCAATAGGGTTTATAAGCATGGAGGGTCCGACTTGCACAGCTTTGCCTTAGATCCTCTAAGCGGTTTACCAGTACTTGTGTGCAGTAGGTTTCAGCTCTGCGTGATAGCATCATGCAGCCTATTTATTAGCTTGGCTGTTTTCAAAGAAAACGACGAGGTATTGTCATAGCTCTGGCAGCGTCTGCGTCCTGGTCGTGCAAAAACTTAGACATTTTGTAATATCTCTGTCATTACTGAACATATTCACTTGAAACTTAGACTAGTTGTTCATTATGAAAAGGGGAACTCATACCAATAGGTGAGGTAACCGTCAAAATATTTTTGGCACAGTTA
Source organism: Lucinisca nassula (assembly GCA_963580285.1). Lineage (NCBI taxonomy): Eukaryota > Metazoa > Mollusca > Bivalvia > Lucinida > Lucinidae > Lucinisca > Lucinisca nassula. The sequence continues at coordinate 152,710,587 of OY757016.1, forward strand.
TGCCTCTTGTTATGTCTCCCCCGAAAAAATTTTTTTCGGAGAGACATATTGTTTTTCCCCCGGGCGTCTGTCTGTCTGTCCGTCTGTCCGTCTGTCTGTCTGTCACACATTCGTGTCCGCTCTATAACTTGAAAACCGTTGGAGCTATTGTCACGAAACTTAGTATAAATATAAATCAGCATTAGACGACGTGCAGTGCGCAAGAACTATAACTCTTGCATTTATACTTTTTGAATTATCTCCCTTGGAAGTTTGTTGGTATGTATATATGTATGGGCAAATCGTGTCCGGTCAATAACTTTCTTGTTTTCAGATGGATTTAAAAATTACTTGGCAGAAATATTAACAACCATAAGACGATGTGTGGTGCGCATGAATCAGGTCTATACGTCAAAGGTCAAGGTCATACTTAGAGGTCAAAGGTCAAAAAAGTGCCTTTTTTCGTATTTGGTCAATAACTTTCTTATTTTGAGATGAATTTTAAAATTACTTGGCAGAAATATTAACCACCATGAGACGATGTGTGGTGTGCATCAGGCAGGTCAGTACCTCGAAGGTCAAGGTCATACTTAGAGGTCAAAGGTCAAAAAAGGGGCCATTTTTTCGTGTTTTGTCAATAACTTTCTTTTTTTGGGATGGATTTTAAAATTACTTGGCAGAAATATTAACAACCATGAGACGATGTGTGGTGTGCATCAGGCAGGTCAGTACCTCGAAGGTCAAGGTCATACTTAGAGGTCAAAGGTCAAAAAAGGGGCCTTTTTTTCGTGTTTTGTCAATAACTTTCTTATTTTGAGATGGATTGTGAAATCACTTGGCAGAAATGTTAACCAATATAAGACAATGTGTTACGTGCATGACCATGGTTGGTATCTCAAAGGTCAAGGTCATACTTAGAGGTCAAAGGTAAAAAAGGGGCCTTTTTTTTGGTTTTGTCAATAACTTGCTTATTTTTAGATAGAATTTGAAGTTACTTGGCAAAAATGTTAACTACCATGAGACGATGTGTTGCATGCATGATTCAGTTTGATACCTCAAGTGTCAAGGTCATACATAGAGGTCAAAAGTCAAAAAAGGGGCCTTTTTTTTCGTGTTTGGTCAATAACTTTCTTATTTTTTGATGGATTTTGAAATTGCTTGGCAGAAATGTTAAACACCATGAGATGATGTGTTGCACGCATGACCCAGTTCGGTACCTGAAAGGTCAAGGTCATACATAGAGGTTAAAGGTCAAAAAAGGGGCCTTTTTTTGTGTTCTGTCAATAACTTTCTTATTTTTAGATGGATTTTGAAATTACTTGGCAGAAATGTTAACCACCATAAGACGATGTGTTGCGTGCATGACCCAAGTTGGTACCTCAAATGTCATGGTCGTACTCAGAGGTCAAAGAACAAAAAGGGGCCTATTTATGCCTCCACGTTTGAAAAAGTTGGAGGAGCATATTGGTTCTGGTTCGTTTGTCCGTTCGTCTGTCCGTTACCTTTTGATGCACAGCATAACTAAAGAACCGTGTATGCTAGGGTTTTGAAATTTCATATATGGATTCCTCATGGAAAATTAGCTGACGCGTATTTTTTTTCTCGTCCGGATTATGCCCCCTTCAATAGTTATTGCCCTTTGAAATTTTTTTAATAAAATCTTGTCACCAAGATATCTCAAAAACTATTGGAGCTAGAGCCTTGAAATTTGGTGAATATATTGGTGGTGATGAGTAGATGAACTGATTAACTTTTGACAAAATTTCGAAAAATACTTTGTGAGTTACGGCCCTTTGTCATTTTGTTAATTTGTGCCCATTGTAATGTATGCTAAAAGTGATGCATAGCATAACTTAGAACCGTGTATGCTAGGGTTTTGAAATTTCATATATGGATTTCTCATGGAAAATTAGCTGACGCGTATTTTTTTTCTCGTCCGGATTATGCCCCTTTCAAGAGTTATTGCCCTTTGAAATTTTTTTAATAAAATCTTGTCAGCAAGATATCTCAAAAACTATTGGAGCTAGAGCCTTGAAAATTGGTGAATATATTGGTTGTGATGAGTAGATGAACTGTTTAACTTTTGACAAAATTCTGAAAAATACTTTGTGAGTTATGGCCCTTTGTCATTTTGGTAATCTGTGCCCATTGTAATGTATGCTAAAAGTGATGCATAGCATAACTTTAGAACCGTGTATGCTAGGGTTTTGAAATTTAATATATGGATTCCTCATGGAAAATAAGCTGACGCGTATTTTTTTTCTCGTCCGGATTATGCCCCCTTCAATAGTTATTGCCCTTTGAAATTTTTTTAATAAAATCTTGTCAGCAAGATATCTCAAAAACTATTGGAGCTAGAGCCTTGAAAGTTAGTGAATATATTGGTGGTGATGAGTAGATGAACTGATTAACTTTTGACAAAATTCCGAAAAATACTTTTTGAGTTACGGCCCTTTGTCATTTTGTTAATTTGTGCCCATTGTAATGTATGCTAAAAGTGATGCATAGCATAACTTTAGAACCGTGTATGCTAGGGTTTTGAAATTTCATATATGGATTTCTCATGGAAAATTAGCTGACGCTTTTTTTTTTTCTCGTCCGGATTATGCCCCTTTCAAGAGTTATTGCCCTTTGAAATTTTTTTAATAAAATCTTGTCAGCAAGATATCTCAAAACCTATTGGAGCTAGAGCCTTGAAAATTGGTGAATATATTGGTTGTGATGAGTAGATGAACTGTTTAACTTTTGACAAAATTCTGAAAAATACTTTGTGAGTTATGGCCCTTTGTCATTTTGGTAATCTGTGCCCATTGTAATGTATGCTAAAAGTGATGCTTAGCATAACTTTAGAACCATGTATGCTAGGGTTTTGAAATTTAATATATGGATTCCTCATGGAAAATAAGCTGACTCGTATTTTTTTTCTCGTCCGGATTATGCCCCTTTCAAGAGTTACTGCCCTTTGAAATTTTTTCAATAAAATCTTGTCAGCAAAATTTCTCAAACACTATTGGAGCTAGAGCCTTGAAAGTTGTTGAGTATATTGATGGTGATGAGTATATGAACTGATTAACTTTTGACAAAATTCCGAAAAATACTTTATGAGTTATGGCCCTTTGTCATTTTGGTAATTTGTGCCCATTGTAATGAATGCTAAAAGGGATGCATAGCATAACTTTAGAACTGTGTATGCTATGGTTTTGAAATTTCATATATGCATACCTAATGGAAAATAAGCTGATGCGTATTTTTTTTTCTCATCCGGATTATGCCCCTTTCAAGAGTTATTGCCCTTTGAAATTTTATGAACATTTTTAAAGTTACTTTGCAGAAATGTTTATCTTCATTAGATGATGTGTTGCACACAAGACCCGGCTTAATACCTCCAATGTCAAGGTTATACTTAGAGGTCAAAAACGGGGGAGACATCTGTGTTTTTGTAGAAAAACAAATTCTAGTTTGACTCAGAATTTTTGCAGCCGAAAGTTGGCACCCACATGCGGTGCTCTTGTTTCTTCAAGCGTCGGTGTGCGGGGGCCAGGCAGGTATTGTAGGCCCTGATCAGATGCCGCAGTACGGCGTATCATCTGGGTCAACACTATTTTCTAAGGCTTGTCTATCTGAATACAAACATTAAGTATGGTACCAGGTCTTATTTCCTTTGCTAGACAGACCAACAAGGCAATGTAACTAATGTTCTATTCTGTTGTGTACATAATTATGTATGTTTTATCTTCAGGTTGGCAACGAGGATGTGTAACACTGGAGAAGAATTCTCAGAAAGTTCAAGTTGGGACCATGGGATAACAGAACAATATACTTCAACATTAGCTTCATTTTCTCTTTATATATGCACCACAACAAGGGATAAACAACACCTAGAATAAAAACAAAAAATAGGCCTGACACCCCTTATATGTCAAATGGACTTGTCCAACATATAGCAATGGAAGAGTACACTAGTATACAATGGGTTAATATTTAGAAAGGTTCAGGTCAGAGACCACCTTTGGGACTGTTCAAAAGTGGTCTTTAAGACCACATTTGAACATTCCCAAAGGTGGTCTTAATATAGGAATTTTACTGTATTCAATTGGCTGAGTTAAGTCTTGCTGAATGCATACATAATGGAACAATTGTTGCTTGTCAGTGTTTATTATAATTAACTAAATATTCTGATACAGTCAACCCTGTTTACACTAACATTCAATATTTTGACAAAACTCATTTTAACCATGATTTTAATGGAACCAATCCCTAGTCAACACGAGACAGTTAATGGAGATATTCCAGAAAACTGATTTTAAGTACTTTAAGAAACAAATTATCTAATAAATGCTGTGAATATTTGTTAGAATCACCTCAAAGAGCCCATAAAATGTCGTGGAATAATAAAGAAGATGGTCCTTTATTAATTGTTATGCTTTACAGCAGCTAATTATTTATATTGACAAAATAATAGGCAACAAATACCATCGTTATAGTAAGGGTTACAACTTTAACCCTTCTCTTGCTGAATATTCAGTTTAGCCACACCCATTTCTGGCTTTGAACCAATCAGATTACTTGATGAAATTTGTTCTTACAAAGCCATAAACTAAATGTCAAACAGTGTAGATCCTGATCAGATGGCTTCTTCAGAAGCCATCTGATCTGGATCTACAATGTTTCCAAAGATAGGGATTGTCATGAACAGCAAGATAAGAGTTAACAGGGTGCATATGTCCAAAAATACATTTTTGTTTGTCATGACTAAAAGCATATCTTTTGTAAAGCTTTCCAGCTAACAAGTAGTATCAAGGATAATGTGGGTTCTCATATGCGATTGAGGCCCCCACCCATTGGGGCTTTGAAAAATAGATTGGGGTGCATGATGTGTCCACTCAGAGCTGAAACCGACTGCACATGAGTACCGGTAAACCGCTTAGATTTAAGCCTGCCCAGGCAAAGTGGTGCAAGCCAGACCAGCGATGCATATAAACCATGTTGGTCCCACAAAATTAAAACAACCAAAATGACCTATATAGTGTTGAGTGGGACTCAAACTAGTAAGAAGAGGTCACTAAACCTCCATTCGCTAGCACACAAAATGCTCCAGTTTGAGAGCCACTATCGCAGATCAAGACAACTGTACAAAAGTACCTTTAAGGGGGCAAATGTTCCAGAAATTCCATTTTTCCATTTTTGGACAGAGGGAAGAAATATATTTGCATTTAAAATGTGTTTCAGTGCGAAAATGATTAAACTTATCACTCTATTGCCCATGAAATAAGAAAACAAAAACACCCTAAGCTATCTTAAGCACTTCTCCTTAACAAGAGCTGTGACTTACTCTCTAAACACATCCAAGAGCAACAAATATGGTCCCTTTGAGTAGCAATATATGCAATTTACATGTGGCTTATAATGATTTTGGCTTATAATGATTTTTGTTATTATTGTTATTATTATTCATTGTAGCATTTTTGCATTCCAAGCAAAGATAATTTTTAGCTTGGCTGTTTTCGAAGAAAACGACGAGGTATTGTCGTAGCTCTAGCGTCGTCGTCGTGCAAACACTTGGACATTTTGAAATATCTCTGTCATTACTGAACATATTTACTTGAAACTCGGACTAGTTGTTCATTATGAAAAGGGGCTGCAGCCGAGCATTGGCACCCACATGCGGTTGACACCCCCATGCGGTGCTCTTTTTGTTTTGCCTTAAGTGCATTTTGGTTTTAGTACTATTTTATTCATGTAAATTCTTGTTTGGACAAGTAGAACCCAGTAACTTTTATTTAGAAAATGAATGTTATTTTTGTAACGTTCATCAAGGTATGAACAACATCGGGTCACATGCAAAATTTAAGGGAACCTCATTGGGTCACCTGCAAAGTATCAGTGAACCCTTTGCTTGTGACCCAGTGTTGATCATAATTCAATGACCATTTGGAGTTAATTTATACTTTGCTTGTGACCCGATGTTGTTCATACTTGGATGAACATAAAATAAATTACCTTTTTTCCTTATATTTACATTATATACCATCCATCAGAGGAAAAAGATTTGCTTTTGGGCTTAATTGAAAGAAGAAAACAATTGCACACAGCTTTCCTATTGTCATAGTTTGTACCATAACCAGGCCTCATATTTATCAGGCGCTTGCAGGATTTCAGGCTTTTAGAGCTTGATATTTTTCTTGATTTCAGGCTTTTAGATTTTGATTTTTTGTTCCTTTAGTCTGTTTAAATAACTATTTAATCCATATCCTGCTGAATAAATTTATTACCCCACACCCATTTCTGAATGCAAGTCAACCAAATTACTTGGTATTTTCACAAACTGCATTACAAACAGTGTAGATCCGAATCAGATGGCTTCTTCAGAAGCCATCTGATCTGGATCTAGACTGTTTGCAAAGGTAATAGTTGTTTCTTGTTCCGCAGGATAATGGTTGAAGATGCAAAAATGGGCCTTTCAGGCATGGAAAATCGTGGTCAGTATGAGGCCTGATAACCAATCATATTGAAGAGAACCATTGTTTATGTTGACGTCACTGACGTTGCGGGTGTCAATATATTCATTGAAGTATGAACAACATTGCTTTCCATGACGTAGCTAACTATAGGGACTTCTGTTAATTCACTGAGAATGTAAATATAAGTAACTAAGGAGAATTAACCCTTATCTTGCTGAATACTCATTTATGCCACACCCATTTCTGTCTATCAACCAATCAAATAACTTGATATAATTTATTCCTACAAATTCATAAACTGGATGTCAAACAGTGTAGATCCCAATCAGATGGCTTCTGAAGAAGCCATCTGATCTGGATCTACACTGTTTGCAAAGATAGGGGTTGTCATGAACAGCAAGATAAGGGTGAATGCACTTATTATATTTTCTGGGGATTTGCTTGATCTCATATTTTGCCAGTTGCTGTTATCTTCCTAGTAAAGGCCAGTGTTTCAACTACCTCTTTAACCCATTGCAGGTGGAAACCCCTAAAAAGGGTACCTTAGCAAACAGTGCAGGCCCTGATCGGACGACACAACGCGGGGTCTTATCTGGGCCTGCACTGTTTGCTGACAGAATTTTCCTTCAATCATGGAATAAAAACATAAAGATAGACCCGACACTCCTTAAATGATAAATGGACTTGACTAACATTATAACAATGGAAGAGTCCATCAGTATACAAATGGGTTAAAGGAAATGGATGTACCTCCAGTAGAGGCAACACTTTTAGCTTGCCTGGACAAAGTCCGGGAAGAGCTATTTTACTTGGTTGGCCTTGGCATTGGTATTGGCATTGGCTTTGGTGGTGGAATTGGCTTCCACATTTTTGTGGAAGTATTTTGTCAGCTCATTTTCCAAACTATATAATGGATTTTTGTCATATTTGGTATGAGGATAGCTAAAGATCTTCAAGTTTATTCAGCAATACCCCACCTTTGCTCATGATGTTGAGAATACTTTATGAGGCAAGCTACGCTGTCTGATGAGAGGTCTGGTCAAAAATTGTCAATCTCTTCAGTAGAAGTCTACTCCTAAATGTTTACTCTTAAAGAGCTCTATTTGCATCCCTTTTCAGTAGGTGTCTACTCTGAAAGGTCCTGGAGCAGCAGACGGGCCTCCGTGGTCTAATGGATAAGAGCGCTGACTCTTAGTCATTAGGTCTCTCACCGCCGTGGGTTCGAGCCTCGCTCGGGTCACGTGTGAGACGCCAAGTTCTGCAACGGAAGGTCAGGTGGTTTTTCTCCGGGTACTCCGGTTTTCGCCCACCTATGATTAATGATCGGCTCGATATGAGTGAAATAATCTTGAAAGGGCCGTAAAACCCAAACCAAAAAAAAAAAAAAAAATTCCTGGAGCAGCAAATTTTAGAGTACTGTAACAATTTGACAGTAAGATGGGAGTTTTTACTCCCAAATGGAGCCCAGAGTTTCAGACCCATTTTATAAACAAGGTCTAGGGTACCATCCAAGTTTTCTGCAGTCATATTGTGGGTCGTGAAGCATGGTGTGGACAAAGTTCTATTCATTTTGCTTTATGAACAAACTGTTCCCTGAAGATAAAAAAAACAGAAGCTGAAGCGGTATAGTGGTAAAGCTACTCCCTCAAACAGGAGTCGATGATTCAATTCCTCACATAATGCGTCTTAACCTTCAGACTCAATATCTTGTTGCTGTTGGGGTGTAAATCTCCAACGAACAAACATATGAATAAAAACAGAAATACAAGGGAACTTCAATGACTCAAACAACTTTGTGACCACTAAAATCTGTTCGAGCCAGAAATAGTTCGAGCCACTGAGGGTTATTGCAAGGAGGCATAGTGGAGTTAATTTTGGAACATCTTTTCAGTGTCCTATGATAAAAAATTATGCTGTATATACCCATTAGAATTGCCTCGATGAGGCAGTTCTAATGAGTACACAAGTTAAATGTTGAAAACCTCTTTAATTTTTCTGCACTATGTCTTATGAAGGGGAATTCCCTAGAGACTCAAGAAAGGGTATATGTGCCATCAGTGTTCGAGTCAATGAAGTTCTACTGTATCATGTTTCTCCTTTTTGGCAAGCTTCTGGCAAGATGATTTCCAGAAGTGATGCATAACTTTAGTGGGGTGGGGGTGGGTGGGACTAAGACTCATGTTTGTCTTTCTGGAATAATATGAGAGTAGATTCCACTGGCTTTTCTCAGACAACACTTGGATTATCACACCTTAACCCTTATCCTGCTGTTCACAACAGCCCCTACCTGTGCAAACAAGGCAGATCCAGATCAGAACAGGATCTACAATGTCATTCAATTTGTGAATTTGATTGAAAACATGATATGGACCCCGTCAAGCGATTTTGATACTTATCGCCTATGCGAGCAGCGAAGGTTCAGGCGAGCCTGCGCTTCCGCGCAGTCTTGCCAGAACCTTCGCTGTTCGCTCATACAACAGGGTGTCCACGGTCAGGGAAAAAGTCAGGGAAAAAAATATTTTTTCAAGGTCAGGGAATTGTCTGGGAATTTTGAAATTGGTCAGGGAATTTTGAAATTTTAGCAAAAGTCAGGGAAAAGTCAGGGAATTTTGAAAAAAATATGTCCATGAATGATAAAAAAACATCAAAAATAAAGGCTAAGGCAGTTTCTTCATGTTTGGCTTTTACCTTGATAATAATAATAATAATTATAATAACAGTAATGTCTTGTCCTCTTCTTAAGTATTGCATTTGGTAAATTATTCTTTGAGAAGAAACTAAAGGGTGGTAAGGGTTGGGTATAGGGGAGGAGGAGGCCAACAGATCTCTTTGTATTTGGACATGCATTTCATTAGCTCACCTGAGCCGAAGGGTCATGTGAGGTAATACTATGCCAATGCACCGGCGTCCGTTCACATTTTCAAATAAGTATATCTTTAAAGCAAATTGGCCAATCATGATTAAATTTCATGTGAAGCATTATCAGGTAGGAGGAAAAGATGCATAACGTTTGGGGCCGATCAGAAGGAAACTCTTGTTGCCATGGCAACATAAAGCTCTCATAGACTAACAATGGGAAAAACTTAAAAAATTTTCTTCTCTGAAACCACAAGGCCCAGAGCTTAGATATTTAGTATGTAGCAACATCAAGTGGTCCTCTACATAAATCCTGCCATTCGTGCCCCTGGGGTCCAAATTGGCCACGCCCCAGGGCTCCTTAGCTTCCATAGACTTCTAATGGAAAAAAAAGCTTCAAAAAGCTTCTCCTCCGAAACCATAAAGCCCATAGCTCAAGCTATTTATTATGTAGCAATGCAAAATGGTCACCTACATAAATCCTGCCAATCATGCCCCTGGGGTCAGAATTGGCCATGTCCCTCGGGCTCATAAGCTCCCATAGACTTACATTGGATAAAAAAACTTTAAAAATCTACTACTCTGAAATCATAAGGCCCAGAGCTCAGCTTAGTTATTCAGTATGTAATCCAACCAACCATGCCCCTAGGGTCCAAATTGACTATACCATGGGCCCCATTAGCTCCTATAGAGGCCTCTGTGGTGTAATGGTTATGCTACCCACCTGGTAAACAAAAGATCACAGGATAGATTCAGGGCTTCTCCAGACTTCCAGATGAGTCTTTAAAGTGAGGTCCTGTCTCAGTATCACCTAAGCTGTTGGTGGAACGGAAAACTAAAACACATTAGCTCCTGTAGACTAATAATATGAAAAATTGAGAAATCTTTCTATGGATCTTTAAGGCCCTGAGATTAGATATTTAGTATTGTTGCAACATCAGTTAGTCATCAGCATAAATCCTGCCAGCCCTATGGCGTCCAAATTGGCTACTACCATTGGCTCATTATCTCCCACTGGTTTATAATTGGAGAACTAAAAAAAATCTTCTGCTCTGAAACCATGAGACAGACAGCTTTCAAAAATGTTCCTCAGGTGAGCGATTAGGCTCATTGAGCTTCTTGTTTCAATGATTTCATCCAGCTATACAATGACTTATGTAAATACAAGTACATGTATGTGTTTAGAAAAAAAAAAATAGAAAATAAATTCAAAGGGAAAATACAAACATAAAAAGCCAACAAAAACCTATTTAAAGAATAGGATAATTACAGCTGGTGTTGTAAAAGGAGGAAAAGGTTGGCTGTAGGGGAGGAGGAGGCCAACAGATGTGAGAACTTAATGCACAAAATGTCAAAAACGTTGGTCAGGGAAATTTGATTTTAGTCAGGGAAAAGTCAGGGAATTTTGCTTTACTCAAATTGTGGACACCCTGTACAAGCAGTGAATCAAGAGGAACCTTCAGACAGAAAGCCATATCCCTGGCCCCTCTGATTGGCTGGGCATGCGCAGTTAAAATTTGTTATGACGGAATGCTCAAAGACATAAATTAGCTTGACGGGGCTCATATAATCTGATTGGCTGATAGAAATGAGTGTGGCCAATTAAAATATTCACAACTGGATATGGGTTAACTTCTTTACATCACTGCTCATTATCTCTCAGTAATGGATATAACACTGTTCAAAGATGAATCCCAAAATGTATAGATTATATGAGCCCCGCCAAGCGAATTTGTGTCTTCGAGCATTCCCTCATGACAAATTTTAACTGCGCATGCCCAGCCATTGAGAGGGGCCAGGAATATGGCCTCTTGTCTGATGGTTCCTCTTGATTCACTGCTTGTATGAGCGAGCAGCGAAGGTTCTGGCGAGACTGCGCGGATGCACAGGCTCACCTGAACCTTCGCTGCTCGCATAGGCGATAAGTACCAAAATCGCTTGACGGGGCCCATATAAAGGGTCATTTTTGTTGTGTCTGCTTCAAGCATGGCATGGTATAGGAGTACGGTTATCCATCTGTTGGTTCGTCATGCAGTCAACATTTGCGACCACCCTAACTTTCACCCTCTTGTAAGTGTCCATTTCCCAAGGCGTGACATAGCCTTTGGCCAAATTCTAGTTCTGTATAATCTATACATGCGTAGGATATAACACAGTTGTTGAACTAACATAGTTTCTGCTTTGTACCTCAGCAATAGTGTTATAAAGCTATTTTGGTGTATAAGGGTTAGTATTATTTCAGAATGAATGAGTGCTGATAGCTTGTATATATATGTATATAGCTTTTGTGCAATAATATAGTCATGACATACTAAGACAGAATAAGCATGGGAGATACACAGAAAAGTTACATATGGACCCCGTCAAGCGATTTTGGTACTTATCGCCGATGCGAACAGCAAAGGTTCAGGCGAGCCTGCGCATCCGCGCAGTCTCGCCAGAACCTTTGCTGCTCGCTCATACAAGCAGTGAATCAAGAAGAACCTTCAGACAGAAAGCCATATCCCTTGCCCCTCTGAATGGCTGGGCATGCGCAGTTAAAATTTGTCATGACGGAATGCTCGAAGACAAAAATTCGCTTGGCGGGGCTCATATGAGCCAGCACATGACAAAACCTACAATAAGATATGTATGACCAACAAAGGCTCAGATCAACCTCGACATTTACCCAGTATGGCAAGGCTCTATTACTTACCATAAAAATCCTAAAAATTTTCCACCTTGAGGAATTGCTGTAATTTTCCAAACATTTTATGATTTCATGGTACAGCAAGGAATCCAAAAGGTGCAGACAGAATGACAAACAGTGATGATCATGATCAGACTGCTTCAGGAGCTTGTGATCTGGGCCTGCACTGTTTGCTTAGGCCTATCTGTCAAAATGCTTAGGATCATTAAGATAACTCTCTTTGGATAGTGTGAAGGCTTGACTTTGCTCATGCAGTCAGCACAGTGTCTGATCAGACTCTGCATGTAAGTGTTTACTGGTTGCCTAAGTCTTCCACTCTTACACTAGTTTTGTCATGCACTTGTCATCATAGGGGTTTCCAGCCCTGGTCCCAATGTAATAAACTGATTTGATGTTCAACTCAATTAAGTGTAAAATTTACCTACGTACGTTAATGATCCGTAGTATTGGACAGACAGGCCTAAGCAAACAGTGCAGACCCAGATCAGACTGCTGCTGTCTGAGTCTACACTGTTTACCATCTGTCTGCACTTTGGGATAATATAAGTAATAATAATTGACCTTATTTATAGAGGGTAACACATTTAGTACTAGTACTAATCTTCCATGTGGCCCTCTTTCCTGGGTAGGAACCAGTACAGGAACCATGAAACCTATCTCTAGATTTTTAACCTTTATCATGCTGTTCACGACAAACTTCATCTTTGCAAACAGTGTAGAAACCATCTGATCAGGATCTACACTGTCATTTAGATTGTGAATTTGAATGAATAAATAACATAGAGTAATTTGATTGGTTGAAATGTAAATGGGTGTGGCTAAATTAATTTATGCAGCGGGATATGTGTTAAAGGCTGAGATGTGAAATTTGTTATCTTTTAATCCATTTTGTACCAGAAATTCCAAAACGGGTAATTGGCCAACAATGCAGGCCCAATCAGAGCCTTCATTGTTTGCAAAAAGTTCAGCCATTTTCCAAATCAGTTTTGAAGAAAACACAAACTGACACACCTAATATATAATGAGGAAGATTCGACTGGGCACAAAAAGGGTTAAATACTATACCCACTATCTATATATTATAGCAGAAATACGAAAAATAAGGTATACCCCCGGAAACCCCAGTTTTTCTATATAAAAGTGGGGTTCAAGGGGGTCAAAATTATATAGGCATGTTTTCGTGATGATTCGGACACCGGTAAGACTTGCTGTAATTCTCCAAACATTTTTACAAATCTGTTTCATGATCTGACAAGGAGTCCTAAAGGTTGGGACAGAATGGCAAACATTGTAAGCCCTGATCAGTCTGATCTGGGTCAGCACTGATAGCTTAGGCCTGTCTGTCCCTATACTTAGGAACAATACGGTATAATTCACCATGGATATTTGAATTAGAATAAAATAAAACATTGCCTGGCATATTAATATCTACCACTGATATTAGTCTAGCCTGTCTCCTGTCTAACTTGCTTGCCATGCCTAACATTTATTTTCAAGTCTGCGGTCTCTCGGGAAGCGACAGTAAACAACTCTGTTGATATGATACATGTGTCTTAAACGTTTTAATGACTTTCTGTCACGTTGATAATTTTAATTATTATTTTTTATAACTTGTAATTGTTTTCCAATAACCTTTTTCACCACTTCTGACACTGTGGCATGGTATTGGGTTGCAGTATCTGTGGTTACTTTGTTTCCATAAACCATAGATAATGTTTATATGTATTGAAAACCATAGTTCCAGAAGAGTATGAGTGAGTGTGTTTGAGTTTTATGTCCCACCAACAGCTAAGGTCATACGGAGATGGGACCTTGGTTTAAAGACTCATCCGAAAGTCTGGAGAAGCCTGGGATCAAACCCATAACCCCTAGTTTATGAGGTGAGTGACTTATACACTTCTAGTTCCAGAAAAGGAGTTAAAAGAATAATTTAAAAAATAATTTTCCTTATTTCCTGTTGGGAATGTATGTTCTGGGTTCTGGTTAGAATTGCTTTGATGGGGATGATTTTAACAAGTCCCCACAGCATACAGTCAAACTTCAATGGCTCGAACACCTTTGGGACCTCGAAAATCTGTTCGAGACAGGGGTAGTTCTAGCCACTGAGGGTTACTGTCAGGAAGCATAACAAGATACTTTTGGACATATTTTCAGGGTTCTAGAATGAAAATGTATGCTGTGTGTACTCATTAGAATCGCCTCATCAAAGCGATTCTAATGAGTACACACAGCATACATTTGGATGGATAGATTCTCTGGGGACTCAAGAACGAATTCGAACTAGCCAATGTTAACAAGCAATCTGTGTTCTGAGTTTTTGAAGTTTCACTGTTTCATTATGTAGAACATGGTTTGATTGTTTGGTCATATTTATTGCTTATATGATTTCATGGTGTTAATAATTTATGTTAATATATACATACAGTCCTGTGCCAGAACTAAAGGCTAGGAATGTAAATTTAATGTGCATAATCACCTTCTGAGAATGGCCTGTTGTCAGTTTGTTTGATTTGAGGTTTAATGTCCCCATAAACACTATTTAGGTTATTTTGGAGAGGTTGCTTCCAATTTTGTGGGACTTTTACCCGACATTGAGATGAAATGGCATCTCAAGCCCTGTCGCCCAATGAAACTAATAGGGTTTATATGCATGGATGGTCTGACTTGCACCACATTGCCTGGGCAGGCTTAGATCCTTTAAACAGTTTACTTGTGTGCGGGCCGGATTCAGCTCTGCGTGGAAGCATCATGCAGCCCATTTATTTCTTCAAGCCTCAAGGGGCGGGGGCCGGGCCTGTTGTCAGTGCTGGCATACTTATAGGGGAGTGGACATACCAACATTCACCAGCTATTGAAGGTTTTCCAAAGCCTTTGGTGGATTAGCTCATTTTGTACTGAAAAGAAATGACTGCCTTCTTAAACCGGAGTCTGTTTCAAAATGAAGGGGTGTCAGGTTGTGAAATGTCTAGACATTTATTTAGAAATACCGTAATGATTCTAAGTATTGGGACAAATAGGCCTAAGCAAACAGTGCAGATCATGATCAGACTGCTCCTGAAGGAGCAGTCTGATCAGGGTCTACACTGTTTGCCATCCCGTATGCACATTTTGGGCTCCTATCTGGATTATGTCAGAAGTTTAAGGTTTTTAATGGTAGCTGTTTTTAGGCAGACAGTGAAAGACCTGTTGCCACATTCTGTGGCAAATGTGGCATTTGATCTCGGCCTGCACTTAGACCGGTTAAGGGGTTTTCAGTATAAAATGGGTTATGTTTATAGATAGACACTGGTTCAACATTACTCCAGCCGTTGGTCAGGGGCTTGTTAAGTTTTGTTGATGGTGCATGGCCAGTGACTGAACATTGGTTTTTCTCAGCCTTCAGTTTTGACTTTGTTGTTTTTTTGTTGTTTTTTTTTGGTTTTTGTTTTTTTCTTGCTCATCTTAGATTTTAGCAATTCTGTTTTAATTAGCTTCCAGCAGGAGAAAGGTATTGAATACTCAAGTAGTCCCTTGACTGTTCTGTATATAAATATACACTTTTACCAATATGTTCAAAGGGATATAAGTTTCAGGATTCTTGCAGAAATGTTTCTGATTTATTTTTGTCAATAAAATATCCAACCTTTCCTGTTTGTTGTGTTGTCATAATGCAGTGATTGGAACTATTAGATCAACCCATTTTGTACTGAATGGAATCTTCCACCTTACATATAACAAGAGTCCATTTGTAACCGCCCATTTTAGAATTTAGGGGTGTTGGGTTGTGTAATATCGTAACTTTATTGAGAAATTTTTATTTTTTTTTTGTTTGTTTGAATTAGGGTTTAACGTCACCGTCAACATTATTAAGATCATTTTGGAGACTTTGTGGGACTTTTGCCCGACATTGAAGTGAAATGGCATCTCAAGCCCTATTATTAAGATCATTTTGGAGACTTTGTGGGACTTTAACCCGACACTGAGGTGAAATGGTATCTCAAGCCCTGTCGCTGTATGAAACCGAAGGCTTATATGCATTGGACGATCTGACACACACCGCTTTGCCTGGGCAGGCATAGTCCTTCTAAGCGGCTTACCAGTACTTGTGTGTGGACAGATTCAGCTCTGTGTGGAAGCACCCTGCATTTGTTTCTCCAAGCCCATGAAAAAAAATAATGAATTAACCCCAGTTTTCTCTCTATAACAGACTTGTTCATGTGGTGAGTCAGTCTCTGTGGTATGTTCTTTCATGTCAACCCTTATCGTGCTGAATATTCAATTAAGCCACACCCATTTCTGACTTTGAACCAATCAGATTATTTGAAGTAATTTATTCCTACATATTCATAAACTGAATGTCAAACAGTGCAGATCCTGATCAGATGGCTTCTGAAGAAGCCATCTGATCTGGATCTACACTGTTTGCAAAGATAGGGGTTGTCGTGAACAGCAAGATAAGGGTTAATGATGCCACACCCACTTCATATAAATGGACTTTCAATACATGCAGCCTCAATGACAAACAGTGTAGATCTTGATCAGATGGATCTGACAAACAGTGTAGATCCTGATCAGATGAATCTGACTACACACTGTTTGCAAAGGTAGGGATTGACAAGTTCACAGGGATAGGAGTTAAAGCTACTATATTTACACTATATTTACTGAATATTCATTTAAGCCACACCCATTTCTGTCTGTCAACCAATCAAATTACTTGATGTAATTTATTGCTACAAATTCAAAAACTGAATGCCAAACAGTGTAGCTCCTGATCAGATGGCTTCTTCAGAAGCCATCTGATCTGGATCTACACTGTTTGCAAAGATCGGGGTTGTCGTTAACAGCAAGATAAGGGTTAAGAAACCACCATACTTGTACAATTTTGGCCCCCGCACATTTGGGCTTGGAGAAATAGATTGGGCTGCATGATGCTTTGACAGTACATGAGCACTGGTAAACTTGAGTCTATGCCTGCCCAGGCAAAGTGGTGTGAGTTGGACTGTCCACTGCATTTAAACCCTTTTGGTTTCATTTGGCGGCAGGGATTGAGATGTCGTTTCATCTCAGTGTAGGGTAAAAGTCCCGCAAAATTGGAAACAATGCCTCCAAAATGATCTACATAGTGTTGACGGGGACGTTAAACCTCAAATCAAATAAACAAAAACAATTACAATTTACTACCTAATGATCTGTCTAAAATAACTGGATAATTGGCAAACAGTCGACACCTTGATGAGCTGCCATAAGATGCAGCATCTCATAAGGGTCTTCAATGGTTGTTCAGAGCTGTCCGTATAAATACATATGGTAAAATATTGATATTTATAGATAAATGACCAATAAAATAATATTTTAAGATTTATAGAAAATGACCATTGAATTTTACTCTGTACAAAAAGTAAAAACTACAATTTGCAAATAAGCTTCCAGTTCTGTTCTATCTAAAATAATGTCATAATAATGACCATTTTCTCTATATAAACTGTCATTTTTTTATGCCCGTTTGAAAAACGGGACTTATTATGTTATACCCTCTGGCATCCATCAGTCTGTCCGTCTGTAAACTTTTCGTTTACGGATAACTCCTCCTACAGTTTTATATACATCCGATCAAGTTTTAACTTCATACAAAGACGATGATGTGGGGCAGCGCATATTTTTTCGAGGTTACAATCCACCAAATATTAATAAAGTTATACCCCTTTGAAATTTTTTGTAAACTTTTCGCTTCCAGATAACTTCTACAGTTTACATCCAATCAAGCTGAAACTTTATACATAGTTAGACCATGATGTGGGGCAGCGCATATTGTTTCGAGCTTATGATCCAACAAATATTAATAAAGTTATGCCCCTTTGAAATTTTTTGTAAACTTTTGATTTCGGATAACTTCTGCAGTTTACATCCAATCAAGCTGAAACTTCATGCATAGTTGAACCATGATGTGGGGCAGGGCATATTGTTTCTAAGTTACAGTCCACTAAATAATAATAGAGTTATGCCCCTTTGAAATTATTTGTAATTTTTTTGTTCCACTATGACTCCTACATTTCAGATCCGATTAAGTGGAAACTTCATCTATAGCTAGACCATGATATGGGGCAGTGCATATTGTTTCGAGGTTACCATCCACTAAATAATAATAGAGTTATGTCCCTTTGAAAATTTCTGTAAACATTTTGTTTCCAGATAACTCCTACATTTTATAGCCAATGATGCTGAAACTTTACATACAGTAAGGCCATGATATGGAACAGTGCATATTATTTTGAGGTTGCAGTCTGCCAAATATTACCAGTGTTATACCCTGTTCACAGATTTTTCTAAACATTTTGTTTCCGGATAACTCCTAAATTTTACATCCGATGATGCTGAAACTTTACATACAGTAGGACCATGATATGGAACAGTGCGTACTATTTTGCGGTTATGGTCTGCCAAATATTACCAGAGTTATATGCCTTTCACAGATTTTTCTAAACATTTCGTTTCCGGATAACTCCTACATTTTACATCTGATGAAGCTGAAACTTTACATATAGTAAGACCATGATGGGGAACAGCGCATATTATTTTGAGGTTACAGTCCACCAAATATTACCAGAGTTATACCCCTTTCACAGATTTTTCTGAAAATAGTTTGTTTCCGGATAATGCCTCCTACATTTTACATCTGATGAAGCTGAAACTTTAAGTATAGTTAGACTATGAAAATTTTTTGGGGACAGGTAGTTTGAGCCATTAAGGGTTATTAATTGTGCCTGAGGTAAGAATATATGGAGCACATATTGTTCCTTGGTTACATTCCACAAACCCAAACCTGTACAACAGTCAGTTTATATGTGCGCCATCTTACTAATTGCCCCGGGCGTATAATGCCCTGCTTGCGGAGCTCTTGTTCTATATGATATGTACGTATTGAAATTAAGTGCCGATTCTATTATCATGAAAAACCATCACGAAAACGCCTATGTAATTTTGACCCCTTAAATAGAAGTGGAGGCAATAATCAGGAATCTATACAACTCACACCTACCATCAGAGAGACACCAAAGGGTACGAAACACAAACATGAAATAACTAGACCCTTATGGAAACATCAATAGCAGAAAGCCAAAAGGACAGTTTCTTTCCCACAAAATGACCAATTGGCTATCCATAACAAAAAGATAAAAGCAACACACACATTCAAAGAAAAACTATAACAAAAATAAACCATGACATAAGAACCACCTTGGAAGGGTCAGGGATTTTACGCAGCCACAATCCTAGCTCTTACTTCCGTCACAATTTAGACAAATTTTATATAGTAAAACTGGGATTTACAGGGGTATACATAATTTTTATACGCCTGTTTTAAAAATGGGACATATTATGTTATTACCCCTGGCATCCATCCGTTTGTCAGTCCATCTGTAAACATTTTCGTTTCCAGATTACTCCTACAGTTTATATCCAATCAAGCTGAAACTTCATACATAGTTAGACCATGATGTGGGGCAGCTCATATTGTTTCGTGGTAAAGGTCCACCAAATAATAATAGAGTTATGCCCTTTTAAATTTTTTGTAAACTTTTAGTTTCCAGATAATTCCTCCTACATTTTACATCTGATCAAGCTGAAACTTCATATATATTGAGACCATTATGTGGGGCAGTGCATTATTTCGAGGTTATGGTCCAACAAATAATAATAGAGTTATACCCCTTTGAATAATTCTGTAAACATTTTGTTTCCAGATAACTCCTATATTTTACATCGGATGAAGCTGAAACTTTACATACTGTACAGTAAGACCATGATGTGGAACAGTGCATGTTATTTTCAGGTTACAGTCTGCCAAATATTACCAGAGTTATGCCCCTTTCACAGATTTTTCTAAACATTTCGTTTACGAATATTTCCTCCTACATTTTACATCTGATGAAGCTGAAACTTTACATATAGTAAGACCATGATGTGGAACAGCGCATATTATTTTGAGGTTACGGTGTGCCAAATATTACCAGAGTATAATGCCCTTTTCACAGAGTTTTCTATACATTTCGTTTCTGGATATCTCCTACAGTTTACATCTGATGAACTTGAGCCAAAACTTGATATATAGGTGTGTGTGTGTGTGTGTGTGTGTGTGTGTGTGTGTGTGTGTGCATGCGTGCGTGTGCATGCGTGCGTGCATGTGTGTGTGTGTACATGTGTTCGAGTTTTACATCCGACCAGCAGCTAAGGTAAGACTGAGACAAGACCTCATTTTAAAACTGGTTGGAAAATCTTGAGAAGCCCGGGATCTAACCCAGGACCCCATGTTTATGGGGAGAATGATGATCTGTAGATAGACCATGATGTGGAGCAGTGTATATATTTGTCAGTATTATTGATCATTCTACTGAACTTTTGCAAACAGCAGATCCAGATCAGATGCCCTCTGAAGAAGCCATCTGATTAGGATCTGCACTGCATGTCATGCATTTTATGATTGCCATGCATTTAATGAATCGAACCAATATATTTCATGGATGGATATTCAGAACTGGGTTTGGCTTAATTTATTCAGCAGGATAAGGGTTAAAAGATCATTCTGTCACTTGCATAAGTTGATGACTGACCACAATATTATAGCTGAGTTCAACCACTAGTAATTGAGAATTGACACAAAAGCTTTCACATAGTCTAAGTATCTATTTCACCATGGCTTATATCTCGAACATTTAGTCATAAACTAAGTTAATAACAGCTGCTATTGAAACATAACAGGGCAAAAGGACAAGATCATGAGAATGTGTCATGCCTTATTAGAACTGGCCTCCGTGGCCTAGTGGATAAAAGTACTGACTCTTAATCATTAGGTCTGTCACGCTGTGGTTTGAGTCTATTGGAGTCACATGACACGCCAAGTTCTGCAACGTTTTTTCTTGGGTGTTTTTTCTCCGTGTACTCCAGTTTTCACCCACCTGATTAGCGATCAGCTCGATATAAGTGAAATAATCTTGAAAGGACCATAAACCAAAATTAAAAAAAAAATGTATCCTTATTAAGGGGAATGAATACACCTGGCAGATTTGTCTGCCATTTTTCAAAGGGAGACAACTTTTGGAACTTCCTGTTCGCTTTTCTATAAGCTCTACCCCACGGAAAAAGAGGTCAACTCTTAAAGGAAAGAATTTGCTCCTTAGGAGCAAATTCTTTCCTTTAAGAGTTGACCCTTATTGACATGGGAGACAAAAATACTTTTGCAGGAGTTGCCTCCCCTGAAGGTGTATCCGTTCCCCGTAATACTTCTAGTTGGTCATTGTAGCTTTACTTGATGGATGTTGTCTGTGGTAGTTGAGGTTTTTATGCCCCAGTATTTGATGATGTGGGGGCATGTAGATTTTCTGTTTTCTGTACTTTAAAAAAAAAATAACTGCCCCCACCCATTGGGGCTTGAAGAAATATATGGGCTGCATGATGCTTCCATGCAGAGCTGAAACCGACCTGCACACGAGTACTGGTAAACCGCTTAGAGGATCTAAGCCTGCCCAGGCAAAGCGGTATGAGTCGGCCCGTCCATGCTTTTACCCTATTGGTTTCATTGGGCGACAGGGCTTGAGATGTCATTTCATCTCAATGTCGGGTAAAAGTCCCTCAAAATTGGAAGCAACGTCTCCAAAATGACCTTTACAGTGTTGACGGGGACGTTAAACCTCAAATCAAACAAACTGTACATTAAAATGGGTATGTGCGTACGTCCTCTAAGAAAGAAAGTAAGGTACATTGTAATTTGTACCAGGTAGAACCTGAACTATTATGATTGATATGGTTCATATTTGGTATGATAATAGACATAGGTTCAAAGTTTTATGCTATGAACATTTTTGAAAGCAACACAATGGCCTGAAATTGCAAAGGGCCCAACAAACTTTCATAAAATGGTTGAAAATTTAATCCCAAAGTCAGGTAATCTCCTAAGTCCCAAACAGTATACCAAATATCAAGGCTCTAGCTCAAATACTTTTATAGATATCTTGCTTGTGAGATTTCTAATTGTACTTAATTGAAAGGGAAATAACTTGAAATGGGGAGACAATTCAGATAAGAAAGTAATATAGGTCAACTTTTTTTTCATGAGGATGTCAAAACGCTTCTAAAGTTATTCTATGCACAAGAAAGTTTGATGTAGGAACAAACAAACAACATCACGAAAACACGCCTATATAATATTGACCCCCTTGAACCCCACTTTTATATCGTAAAACTGGGGTTTACAGGGATAAACCTTTTCTTATTTGTGCTCTAAATTTAGATTGTGGATACTTTTTAGAACTGCACCATCGAGGTGGTTCTAACGAGTACCCACACTCTATATTTATACGTATGTAGGAGTGAGCTTGTCAGTCGGTCGGTCGGTCTGTTGACTTGGTTTCCAGACGATAACTCAAAAACCGCTTCACCGATTTTTATAATTTTTGGTACACTGATGTAACATCATAAAATACAGGTCAAGTTCGATTTCCACTACAATTCGTCAATTTTCGACATAGTTATGGCCCCTTTCAAGTGAAAAAATTGCAAAATGGCGCTGTTGTACTATCAAGGCAGTTTTTGTGGGGGTATTCATCACCTTTAGTGATAGCTCTAGTTTGAGCAGAAATGGGAAAATATCACAATTTTTCATCTTAAAATTTTCATTTTTTCGATAATATAGGTTACAATGTACTTGTATAGGCGTGTTTACGTAATGAAATGAATAAACAGACAAGCCAGAAGCAGTATGCACCCCCCACCTCCCTCCCCCAACCTTTTCAAAGTTGGAGGCATAAATATGTGCAAATAACATAATACTGCAAGTAGTTGAAATATCTAACCAACCTTTTGCCTTTCATTATACAGATTCTATGTAAAACCTATACACAGAATCACCATAATATATACATTTGGGCCCCGTCAAGCGATTTTGGTACTTATGCGCAGTCTCGCCAGAACCTTCGCTGCTCGCTCATACAAGCAGTGAGTCAAGAGGAACCTTCAGACAGAAAGCCATATTCCTGACCCCTCTGAATGGCTGGGCATGTGCAGTTAAAATTTGTTATGACGGAATGCTCGAAGACACAAATTCGCTTGGCAGGGCTCATTTTATACATAAAATACATAACTATGATATACATTGGAACCTAAAGCACCCCAGCAGTTTCACTCAGAGCATTGTAAACTACAAGGGCGAATCAATAAAAGACCAGCCTAACTTATTTCTGGGTGAGATCGACCTCTTCTTTTTCAATGTAATTGCCCAATAGAATGATACTCTTGGACCAACGCTGTTCCAGTGCCATCAGCCCAGAACTAAAGAAGCAAGAGTCCTTGGCTCTGACCCACTCCTCAACTGCCACCACAACTTCTTCATTGAACCGGAAATGATGTCCCTTTTCAAATACATACATAATACAAACAGGCGGGCTGCTACAATTGAAGGGGTCATTGCAACAATCCACTTTTGGGCAAAATCAAGTTAACGATTTTACCATGCAGAAAACCTAGTTCATCATATTAGCTCCCTTTGACCACAATTGCTGCAGAGGTTCAAATTAAATACATCTAAACGAATTATACAAAGGACCTAATTCCATTTTGGAGGTTTATGCAACACGGAATCCAACTTCATGAATTCTTTATTCGAGTTTTTTTCATAGTTTCATTGTCTGTCAATATCAGTTCTCATCCTTTAAGCTGAAATGAGCAATATTTCATACGAAACCATTCATTTCCAGTCCGATGAGAATTATTTCAGTAATTTTGACATGGCTAGAATTTTGACGATGGAGTTAATTAGGACCGTTGTGCAATTAAATCTGATGCAAGTCACCGATAGTTATGTTTAACATATGTTACATTCTGTTACATGTTGGGTTACGGCACCCCGCAAACCCACATGCTGACAAGACGACCAAGGACGATCTCTGACAGGTGCCAACCATAGGGCAAATCACAAGGAAGGTATCATGTACCAGAAATTAATTGTTAACATTAACTATATACAGCAATACTAAACAAATAATACTACACTAACAGAATATTTGTATTTATATCATTCACAGCGCTGTTGCGAAGACAAAACTAGATTTTACGCTCAGAACCGTGATGTGAAAATCATATAGAAACAAATAACACACACCAAAAAAAAAAAACAAAAAAAAAACAGCAATTCCAGTCCAGGTGGACTAATAAAATAATCACGTGAATAACTGATGAGTCTCTCTAGACTGTGTATATGGACTTCAAGTCCCAACAATGAAGATCTTGGTTTTAAGACTCATTTAAAAGTCTTGAGAAACCCTTAATCGAACCTAGGACTCCTGGTTTGTGAGGTACTTAGTTAACCACTTCTCTTATTCAATAGACTGGTCCGGACGATGATGATCCCTAAGTCGGCTTTGATCACCTCTGCCAGGCACTAAGGCACAACAGGTTCTAGTCACTGTATATGCCTGCTCATATAAAGCAGTGAGCAGCGGGTCACAACATCTACGTACAAAGTGCCTGGAACAATAACGAACGTCTACAATACGGTTCACAAAACGTATACACTACATCATAATCCCTGTCCCGGAGAACTCTGAACCTGTTCATGCATATACTGTTATCGCGCATGCACTGACCAGAGAAACAGGTGATCCGTGCATGCGACATTAACTGTGCAGCCGAACTCTGCTTGTTTGTTTGTTTGATTTGAGGTTTAACATCCCCGTCAACACTGTAAATGTCATTTTGGAGACGTTGCTTCCAATTTTGTGGGACTTTTACCCGATATTGAGATGAAATGACATCTCAAGCCCTGTCCCCCAATGAAACCAAAAGGGTTTATTAGCATGGACGGTCTGCCACGCACCGCGGTTCCTAGACATGCTTAGATCCTCTAAGCGGTTTACCAGTACTAGTGTGCGGGCCGGATTCAGCTCTGCGTGGAAGCATCATGCCCGAACTCTGCTTTACTGAGCAAAAAATTATTAGCATCAAGTGCTTGAAACAAGTATACTCAAAATTTACGTTCCCTTACTGAGCACTACTGAAATCAATTTTATGCTCACTATAACTGAGCACAACACCCATCAAATTCATGCACACTGTATTAACACAGGCAAGAGGCAATTGATCAGATTGCGCCTTTGCGCTATCTTGTCATTTGCCAATTACAGAACACAGATCATTTTCAGACCCTTCTCCGCGACAAGGCTCATAAATATAACTGTTCACAAATCCATTAAATTAACAAGACCTAAAAACTGAAAGCAGGAGGATTATTACGCCCACTGCTCACCACGTTTCTATCTTTGAGTGGGTCTACACTATTTGCCTTAAAATCTCTGTTACAGGTTCCTTTGATATTAGTTGGTAACAAGTGTAACTCTGTTTCAGGTTCCTATGATATTAGTTGGTAATAATAATAATAATAATCAACCTTATTTATAGAGGGTAACACATTTAGTAAACTAGTACTAATCTTCCATGTGGCCCTCTTTTCCTGGGTAGAACCAGTACTATGCAATGTGGATAAAGTCTCTTGCTCAAGGAAACAACACT
This sequence comes from Lucinisca nassula, assembly GCA_963580285.1. Lineage (NCBI taxonomy): Eukaryota > Metazoa > Mollusca > Bivalvia > Lucinida > Lucinidae > Lucinisca > Lucinisca nassula. Next base: position 152,736,108 of record OY757016.1, read on the forward strand.
TGCCGCTCGTGGGATTCGAACCCGGTACCTCTCAATCCCGAGGCCGATACTTTACTACTGCACCACAGCGCTCCACATGCGCAAGTATAACTCCTGTTTCAGGTTCCTATGATATTAGTTGGTAACAAGTGTAACTCTGTTTCAGGTTCCTGTGATATTAGTTTATTTTGAGGGGGGGGGGGGGGGTTACGGCCCTTTCAAGATTATTTCACTCATATCGAGCCGATCGTTAATCATAGGTGGGCGAAAACCGGAGTACCCGGAGAAAAACCACCTGACCTTCCGTTGCAGAACTTTGCGTCTCACAGGTGACCCGAGCGAGGCTCAAACCCACGGCTGTGAGAAACCTAATGACTATCCATTAGGCCACGGAGGCCCGTATGATATTAGTTTGTAACAAGTGTAACTCTGTTTCAGGTTCCTATGATATTATTTGGTAACAAGTGTAACTCTGTTTCAGGTTTCTATGATATTAGTTGGTAACAAGTGTAACTCTGTTTCAGGTTTCTATGATATTAGTTGGTAACAAGTGTAACTCTGTTTCAGGTTCCTATGATATTAGTTGATAACAAGTGTGATTCCTATTTCAGGTTCCTTTGATATTAGTTGGTAACAAGTGTAACTCTGTTTCAGGTTCCTATGATATTATTTGGTAACAAGTGTAACTCTGTTTCAGGTTCCTATGATAGGTAACAAGTGTGGGTGTGGGTCTACACTATTTGCCTTAAAACCTCTGTTACAGGTTCCTATGATATTGGTTGGTAACAAGTAACAACAAGTGTAAGAAGTTTCAAGTGTAACTCTGTTTCAGGTTCCTATGATATTAGTTGGTAACAAGTGTGATCTAGAAGATGAGCGTGTGGTAGGGAAAGATCAAGGGGCCAATCTTGCAAGAAGTTTCGACAGTGAAATGTGTGGATTTTTGGAAACATCAGCAAAGGCCAAAGTAAATGTAAATGAGGTAAGTGTGAATATATTCTATTTTGATTGATGCATTAATTTCTAGCATTTTAAGCTCACCTGAGCCGAAGCTCATAGGTGAGCTTGTAGTATGGCAAGGCTCCGTTGTCTGTCTGTCTGTTGTCTGTCAACATTTCCAAACATCTTGTCCACTGACACCACTGGGCCGATTGAAGTCCTATTTCATGTAGAACATCCATGGGATGGGAATGAAAGTTTGTTTGCGGGATCCAAGTCACATGACCAAGATGGCCGCCGTACCCATATATAGCAAAAACCCTTAAAAATCTGCTCCTCTGGAACCAGTGGGCCGATTGCCATGAAACTTTGTATGTAGCATTGGGGACTTGGGCCCTTAATAGTATATTCAAATTGAAATAATGACCCTTGGATGACCTTGACCTATTTTATGCCAAAGTCACACACACTTTTGTATTTCGGAAACTATTGCAGCCTGTGATCTGAAATTAGCTAAATTTTATTGTTTTAAATTCCACCCTACTTTTTCAGAGTGGAAAAGAAAACAAGAAATATGAACGACATATTATATCGTTTAAACGACATATTTTTTGTTTTCCACTCCACGCTAATTTTATTGTTTTTAATTCTGTTCTGCTAGATACTGGAACAGAAATGTCCCTTCCCGGGTTCCGTACCTGGCTGATTAAAAGCAATAATTGCCTAAATGAAGATTAAATCACATAATAACATCTAATGTTATCCAGAAGAAGTGTTGTGATGCAAATGTCAGCATATTTGTTGAAGTAAACATGGGAATTAAGAGACATTATAGCATAAAGTACAGGGTATCATGTGTTACTGAAATGTTGCATGTTCTTGCATTCTTCCTTAACCCTTTTTGTACCAAATTGAATCTTGCTCCTTATATATAGTACATTTAGGTGTGTCAGGTTGTGTTTTCATCAAAAATTATTTGGAAAATAGCCGAACTTTTTGCAAACAGTGGATGCCTTGATCAGACGCCGTGTTCTGCGGCATCCAATCTGGGCCTGCACTGTTTGCTAGGGTACCCGTTCAGAGGTTTCTGGAATTGAATGGGTTAAGATTTATTGTTGGCACTTAGCTCTAGATAAGGTGCTTTTTGTCGCACCTGCTTTAGCAGGAAGACACAGGCGTGCAAGTTTCCGTCCGTCCGTCCGGTTTTCCGTCTGTCTGTCCGTCTTTCCGTCAACATTTTACACTGGGTGTCTTGTCATTGCAACTCCTCCTACAGTTTCATACCGATTATTTTGAAACTTTGCATGTGTTTTTGCCATGGTATGAGGATGCGCTTGTGGTTTGGACTTGATCATCCGATCAATTTTTGTCACTTTTTCGACATTGTGAACTTAGTCATTTTTAACCTTCAATTGATATATGATGGGTACCTCTTGTCATTGCAACTCCTCCTTCAGTTTTATACCGATCATTTTGAAACTTTGTGTGTGCTTTCGCCATGCATGTGGGATGTGCATGTGGTTTCGACATAATTCTCGGAATATATTCTTTTCACTTTTTGCACATTGTGAACTTAGCCATTTTAAGGCTTTAGTTGATATACAATAGGTACCTCTTGTCATCGCAACTCCTCTTTCAATTTTATATCAATCGTTTTGAAACTTTGTGTGTGCTTTTGCTATGGTATGAGGATGTGCATGTGGTTTGGACATTATCTTTGGATCAATTTTTATCACTTTTTCCACATTGTGAACTTAGTCATTTTTAACCTTCAGTTGATATATGATAGGTACCTCTTGTCATCGCAACTCCTCTTACAGTTTTATACTAATCATTTCGAAACTTCGCATGTGCTTTTTCCATGGTATGAGGATGTGCATGTGATTTCGACATAATTCTCAGAATATTTTTTTTTGCTTTTTTCGCATTGTGAACTTAGTCATTTTTGAGCTTCAATTGATATACCATAGGTACCTCTTGTCATCGCAACTCCTCTTACAGTTTTATACCAATCATTTTGAAACTTTGCATGTGCTTTCACCATGGTATGAAGATGTGCATGTGGTTTGAACATAATTCTCGGAATATTTTATTCCACTTTTTGCACATAGTGAATTTAGTCATTTTTAACCTTCAACTGATATACAGGAGGTACCTCTTTGTCGCCGCAACTCCTCTCACAGTTTCATACTAATCATTTTGAAACTTTCCATGTGTTTTTGCCATGGCATGAGGCTCTGCATGTGGTTTGGACTTCATCTTCGGATCAATTTTTGTCACTTTTTCCACATTGTGAACTTAGTCATTGTTAACCTTCAGTTGATATATGATAGGTACCTCGTCATCGCAACTCCTCTTACAGTTTTATACTAATCATTTTGAAACTTAGCTTGTGTTTTCTCCATGATATGAGGATGTTCATATACTTTTGATTATAATTCTTGGATCATTTTTGTTCATTTTATATTACCGGCCCCGATAGCTCAGTTGGTATAAACGGGCCTCCGTGGCCTAGTGGTTAAGAGCGCTGACTGTTGATCATTAGGTCTCTCACCGCTGTGGTTCGAGCCTCGCTCGGGTCACATGTGAGACGCCAAGTTCTGCAACAGAAGGTCAGGTGGTTTTTCTCCGGTTTTTGCCCACCTCTGATTAACAATCGGCTCGATATGAGTGAAATAATCTTGAAAGGGCTGTAAAACCAAAACCAGAAAAAAAAAAAGCTCAGTTGGTAGAGTGTCCGCTCCGGGGAATGGGAGGTCACAGGTTCGATCCCGGGCCGCGACATACCAAAGTCGTTAAAAATGGTACTAGCTTGCTCCTCGCTTGGCACTCAGACTTACGGGATAGAGCTAGGACTGGTCGACCCTGTGTCAGGATAATGTGACTGGGTGTGGTATCATGTAATGTGTCTGGGACAGGATACTTCAGTGAGGCAGCACTATAAAAGTGAGTATTGAGCTCCCTGTCGCAACCAGACACCGTCGTGATATGACTGAAAAATTGTTGAAAGCGACGTTAAACCCGAATTCACACACACACACACACTAGTTCATTTTATCATGTTTTGAACTTTGTCAGTTTTTTACCTCACATATATAGGCTATGGATTCTTCTCAAAGCCCTATATTCATTTCTTCTGCCTTAAATAAACTTTATTTTTTGTGTTGGTCAGGTGGGGAGCAGTTGCGACATCAACTTCACCGAAGTTGAATCTCTGGTCATATAAATGTTGCTAGTCATAACATGCTGCCCATTCTCTCCCGTCTACTGATTCAAGAAGGGCAGTTGTCAGTTTCTGGCAAAACGATGTGCACTGTACTGGTTAACCTCTTATGTACGTGTATAAGCTTGGCCAGGACAAGTGTGGTCAGGTTAACTGGCAGGATCAGTATTACCTAATTAGTGTTGGCTGGGCTGTTAAATAAACAAACCAGCACTTGTTGCTTTTGGTAGCCCAAATACTATGGAAAGGTCATGCAAATAGCAAACACCTTGATTGTTCTTACCTCACGAAAACACATTCTATATAATTTTTACCCCCTTGAACCCCAATGTTATATAGTAAAACTGGGGTTTACAAGGGTAACCCTTATTTTTCTTATTTCTGTTCTAAAATATAGAGGCGGTTCTAACAGATACCTGCAATCAATCTTTTGAGCAGAAATAAGAAAAAATCACTTTTTTGTCAATTTTTCACTTTTTCGGCGGTAAAATTTGTACAGGCGTGTTTTCGTTATTCAGGGTCCCATAGACCTTATTGTACTGTATTGATTCTGAGTATTTGGACAGGAAAGCTTAAGTAAACACTGCCGACCCAGATAAAACTGAAGGAACAGTCTGATCAGGGTTGTCTGCCTTTACATCTGCACTTTTTGCTGGATTGTGAAACAAGTTTGTTTAAATTTTAGAAGAATTACAAGAAGTCCTCAGCGTGTCTGAATTCATTGGATTTTTATGGCGCCACATCGAATGATGCCTGGGGCATATAGTTGTTCAGTTTTCAGTATGTGCCTAAGTATGTGTGTCTGTCTGTACGGGTGTGTATGTACCGAACTTCAGAATAAGACATTTGTTCCAGGTAGAGCCTGGACGGGAGCACCTGTGTCCTATTGACCCATTTCTAGTTAGGGTTAGGGTTAGGGTTGATCTCATTACGAAAACACGCCTATACAAATACATTGTAAATTTTACCGCCGAAAATCAAAAATTTTAAGATGAAGAATTGTGATAATTTTCTTATTTCTGCTCTAAAATATAGATTGTGTGTACTCCTTAGAACCGCCTCAATTGATATTTTTCTTATTTCTGCTCAAAATAGATTGTGGGTACATGTTAGAACCGCCCCATGGAGGCGGTTATAACGAGTACACACAATCTATATTTTAGAGCAGAAATAAGAAAAATAAGGTTTCCCCCTGTAAACCCCAGTTTTACTATATGAAAGTGGGGTTCAAGGGGGTCAAAACTATATAGGCCTGTTTTTGTGATGTTATTGTAGGTTTTGTCATTCACTGACTTAATTTTCTCCATTTCTTTCAGATTTTCTTTGACTTAGTAAGAATGATAAATAAAAAGAACCCAGTTACCAAGAGTAAGCAGAAAAAGAACAGAGGGAAATGTTTACTTCTATGAGTGCTTTAAGTAAGTAACCAGGGCCCAGTTGTTCAAAGCATAATTAGCTTAACGAGCTCGTTAGTGGTCATATTGTGGACTGTTCATATGTAAAATTTACAGGCCTCCGTGGCCTAGTGGATAAGAGCGCTGACTCTTAGTCATTAGGTCTCTCACCCCCTTAGGTTCGAACCTCGCTCGGGCCACGTGTGAGACGCCAAGTTCTGCAACGGAAGGTCAGGTGGTTTTTCTCCGGGTACTCCGGTTTTCGCCCACCTCTGATTAACGATCGGCTGGATAGGAGTGAAATAATCTTGAAAGGGCCGTAAAACCCAAACCCCCCAAAAAAAAATATGTAAAATTTTGGTATTTTTGCTGAAAAAATGTGAGCAGCTTTTGCATCCGCAAAACCTGCTCACATTTTTTCAGCAAAAATATTAGCATATTTGCCATAATAAATGATAAAAGTTTTAACGATATGTTAACTAAGGATGTCGTTAGCTTTGAACAACTGGGCCCTGTTGTTAGTGATTGGCCAAGTAATATGAGGGATATTGTAAATGACATGTTTCTCCAAGATATTAATTAAAAATTGAAGCCAGTGCACGACAAAACCTACAATCAGACATGTGCGCCCATCGAAGACTCAGATCAGCCTGCACATCCATATAGTCTAATCAGAGATTTCTTTTGCTGCATGAAGTAGCATTGGACCCTTAGCTATCCTTAGAGTGCACAACGAAGACTCTGATCAGACTGTATGGATGCACAGGCTGAGCTGAGTCTTTGTTGGGCGCACATGTCTTATTGTAGGTTTTGTCACGCGCTGGCTCAATTGATATTTTCTTGTCTAAGTTACCTTCGAAATTGTCCCTTTTAGCTGAGAGCACATTGTTTCAATCTTTTAATCCAATCTTTTAATCCAAATTTTCATACTGAAATCTTTTGGTTCACCCATAAGAAATTGGTGAACTGTAAACCTACTGTTAACCCTTTTTGTACCAAATGGAATCTTCTTCCTTATATATAGCAGGAGTCCATTTCAAAATTTAGGGGTGTCAGGTTGTGTTTTCTTCAAAATTAGTTTGGAAAATGGCTTAATTTTTTGCAAACAGTGTAGGCCCTGATCAGATGCCGCATTCTGCGGCGTCTGATCTGGGCCTGCACTGTTTGCCAAGGTACCCGTTTAGGGTTTCCAGTACTGAATGGGTTAATAAGTTGAGATGTCGAAATATTGAAGTAAATGTGATGCCAGACTTCGCAGCATTACACGCGTACTTTAAGAAAGTACATCAGCACTGTCAATGAATTGTTGAAAGTAAATCCATTTTTAAGGTCATTTATAAAGTAGATCAAATCAGGACATGTAGTGCGAGTCACTTCTGTATACTTAACCCTTGACCTGCTGAATATTTAAAGATGCCACACCCACCAATGATTATCAACCAACCAGATTTCTTGATGCAAATCATTGCAACAAATTCATAATCTGAATGACAAACAATGAAGATCCTGATCAGATGGCTTCTTCAGAAGCCATCTGATCTGGATCTTCATTGTTTGAAAGATAAAACATATCCGGGTTCAGCAGGTCAAGGATTAAACTGGCAGACCAACTGTGATTTATTACTCAAACATTCACACACTGGAGCTGATCTGTTTTGATTCGAACACACTGAAATATACAAAATTTTGTTTGTATCTTCAAAAGCTTCTGACCATTCACCATTGTCAACAGAAATCCCGCCAACACTATAAACACACAGGGAATGGGAACACCTGGCAGATTTTTCTGCCATTTTTCAAGACAACTTTTGGGACTTCCCATTCACTTTTCTATAAGCCCTGTCCCACTGAAAAAGGGGTCTACTCTTAAAGAATTTGCTCTTAAAGAAAGGAATTAGCTCCTAAGAGCAAATTCTTTTCTTTATTGACATGGGAGACAAAAATGCTTTTGCAGGAGTTGGCTCCCCTGAAGCTGTATCCTTCCCCGTACCTAAGTCCTTTTGTGATGTTTTCATCAAGAGAAAATTATTCGGGTCATATGTGCAGACTAAGCAGAATTTTTGTTTTACGGTAGATCAGCTGCCTTGAATCTTTGATTAGTGCAACCTGTAAACACTGATCAGACTGTGCACATGAATAAACTGATTATAATCTCTTTGGCCAAAGCCAAACCTCCAACGTCTTCAGCGGAATGACAGGGCAATGATCAGACAGATCTGCAATGTCAAGCCACAGGACGCTGTCACCATCAGGTCCAGTGTGTTACTTGAGCGTCTTGGCATTGAGGACCTGGACCTCATCCTGAAAGAGAGAAGGCTCCGCTGGTATGGACATGTGGAACGCTCCAATGGTGTAGTCAAGACTGCCTGTGACATCCAAGTAGTTGGAAAGCGGGGGCCTGGAAGGCCCAAGATGACCTGGAAAGAGATTGCAGAAATGGAAGCTCTTTGCTATCGATCCTCGTGATAGACAAGCCTGGAGATCAGGTGTAAGATCTGCCATGCGTGCAGCAAGCCAGCTACCTGGAAGGGGGCCCACTTATGTGGACGTTGCCCCTGTACCTGCACGTTAATAAAAAATCCATTGATGATGATGACTTGTTATCCTGCTGAACATGACAACCCCTACCCTGCAAACAGTGTAGACCTGATCATACACTGTTTGTCATATAGATTAGTTTATACTAATTTATTTTAGATTGATTGCTATGAAAGCTTCAAGCTTACCGAATCACTCTCGAATACTCATTCTGGGTGTTTTCACGTGCACGCGAGAGAGAGGCAGTGGCTTTTACACCACTGCTACCCATTTACACCTGGGTGGAGTGGGGCAGGGTCATTACCTGTCTTGCCCAAGGACACACCTCGATACTGGTGGCCCGATTCGAACGCACAACCTCTCAATCATAAGTCGAATCTGCTAACCACTGACCTATCGAGGCTGACTGTCATTGTGAATTGATTGTGAATTGAAAAAAAAAAATATCAACTGATTTGCTTGGTTGATAGTCAGACATTGGCATAGCCAAATTAATTTATTCAGCAGGATAAGGCTTAAAACCAATACGGAAAATCACACTTTATTGCCTTTTCTTTGCTAACATACAAATGTATGCAGCATCATCTTCTGTGTATTAAGCCTAAGTGCAAATCTGTAATGACTAGCAAATGCATTTTCAATGTACACCCAACCTCATTATAACAGTACTGTTGGGGCCACAATGGAAACTGTGTTAATTAAACAGCCATTTTATATCCAAATACAAATGTGATCATTTATGACCATTTTTCAATATCATCTATTCATGAACATTTACATAAAGAGGTTTAGATGTATATATATTGTCTTTTTTTTTCAGTGAAGATAGGATATGACTGATAATTCACCTGAGAGATCAAGCCTTTTTTACCATAATATTAACTCTTATCATGCTGTTCACAACAACCCTTATCTTTGGAAACAGTGTAGATCCAGATCAGATGGCTTCTGAAGAAGCCATCTGATCAGGATCTACACTGTTTGACATTCAATGTATGAATTTGTAGGAATGAATTACATCAAGTAATCTGATTGGTTCAAAGTCAGAAATGGGTCTGGCTTAACTGAATATTCAGCAAGAGAAGGGTTAAGGGAAAATAGATTTTCATCTGTGCTGGTCTTTTCCTGTAGTGCATGCAATTGATGCAATTGGTTATGGTATTTACCCTAAATATTTGGACAGCTCAACTCCTTACCATACTTGTTCTAAAATCTTAACCCTTGTTCTGCTGAATATTCATATATGCCACACCCACTACCGATTATCAACCAATCAGATTGCTTGATACAAATTATTGCAACACATTCACAATCTGAATGGCAAACAATGTAGATCCTGATCAGATGGCTTCGTCAGAAGCCATCTGATCTGGATCTACATTGTTTCAAAGATAAGGCACATCCGGGATTAGCAGAACAAGGGTTAACTCTTATCATGCTGTTCACGACAACCCCTATCTTTGGAAACAGTGTAGATCCAGATCAGATGGCTTCTGAAGAAGCCATCTGATCAGGATCTACACTGTTTGACATTCAATGTATGAATTTGTAGGATTGAATTACATCAAGTAATCTGATTGGTTCAAAGTCCGAAATGGGTCTGGCTAATCTGAATATTCAGCAAGAGAAGGGTTAAGGGAAAATAGATTTTCATCTATGCTGGTCTTTTCCTGTAGTGCTTGCAGTTGATGCAATTGATTATGGTATTTACCCTAAATATTTTGTACAGGTCAACTCCTTACCATACTTGTTCTAAAATCTTAACAAGTACAACTTACTATCTGATGTTGTGTCTCAGAATAGCTGGATGAGTGGCAAACAGTGTAGACCCTGATGAGATGCCGCATGATGCAGCATCTCATCTGGGTCTACACTGTTTGCTCATGCCCGTCTATCCGAATACATGTTAAATATGGTATATATTAGATAATGATTTGTTTTATTTGAGGTTTAACGTCCCCGTCAACACTGTTTGGGTCATTTTGGAGACATTGCTTCCAATTTTGGGGGACTTGTACCCGGCATTGAGATGAAATGACATCTCAAGCCCTGCTGCCCAATGAAACCAATAGGGTTTATAAGCATGGACGGACCGACTCGCACCGCATTGCCTGCGCAGGCTTAGATCCTCTAAGTGGTTAACCAGTACTGGTGTGCTGGTCGGTTTCATCTCTGCGTGGAATTATCATGCAGCTCATATATTTCTTCAAGCCACGATGGGCCAAAGAGCAGAACACACTCACAGTTACAAATTTTATTTTCAGATTGTGTTCTTCATGTGGAGACAGTTTTATTTTAAGCCAAGAGTTTCGAGGTTAGATGGTCCACACAACTACTACCAGAATACTGCAGCCGGGTTTCTAAAGCTTTAACTTTTCTCTACAGTGTTGTGTTGGTCATTTCTTTCTTATATTATGCAAGATTGCCACAGGAAAGCATAGCTCCGGATAATACACCCTGTGGTTATGGCATTTACCCTAAGTATTAGAACACCTCAACTCCTCAGCGTACTTGTTCTAAAATTTAACAAGTTCAATATTCCATCCAATTTTCTGTTGAAAATAGCTGGATGAATTGCAAGCAGTGTAGACCTAGATGAGATGCTGCAGAATGCAGCATCTCATCTGGGTCTGCACTGTTTGCAGAGACCTCTCTGTCAAAATCTGTGTGTCGAATACATAACTTGTATAAAGCTATATTGGTGAGAGGATTCTGACGAGGACCCTTTTTATTCGGCAACTACATAAGGCATAGAACATCTTTTATGGAGAAATTAGGAGACTTATTGCAGATCTTTGTTTAAACACGAGTGAATAGAAGGGGAAAACAGCTGAATAGACTGAATAATAAAATAAAAGCTAAAACTAAAACAGGCCTATGTGGTCTAGTGGTTAGTGGCTGACTCTTAGATATCAAGTGTCTCACCACTGTTAGTTTGAGCTTCACTCAGGTCACTTTAAGACCGCAAGTTCTGAAGCAGAAGGTCCGGTGATTGTGCTCTGGTTACTTTGATGTTTGTCAAACTCTGATCGATGATCAGTTTGATATAGGTTACATAATATTGAAAGGGCCATGAAACCAATATAAAACAAATGAATAAACAACAAAAAAAAAAACGAAAATATTAATAATAAAGAAAAAGAGAATCTGTATGATAAACAAGAGATAGGCTTTCTGTAAGCTTTAACCCTTATCTTGCTGTTCACGACAACCCCTATCTTTGCAAACAGTGTAGATCCAGATCAGATGGCTTGATCAGGATCTACACTGTTTGGTATTCAGTTTATGAATTTGTAGCAATAAATTACATCAAGTAAATTGATTGGTTGAGAGACAGAAATGGGTGTGGCTTAAATGAATATTCAGCAAGATAAGGGTTAAGCCTTATACAAGTGCATAAGTGGCGATGATATCATTAACCCTTAAGACACCGAGAAAAACTAAATCTGAAAATGTCGTCTGTCTATGTCGTCTGCTGAATTTATTTTTTTGCAAACTTATCAGAAATATTTTTTCATACAGGCAAACAGTGTGAACCCAGATCAGACTGCTCCTACAGGAGCAGTCTGATCTGGGTCCATACGGTTTGAAAAAAAATGAATTTTTTTTAAGTAACTGGCAGACAGCAAAGCAGACCACACTTGTAGTGATTGGCATCTTATGGGTTAAGGTGGATACACCTAAACAGAGGTTGGTTATCTCTCACCATGCTGAACATTTCAATATGTTACACTCCTCCCCCATTTTCAGCCATTTGTGTTCCTTAATTTCAATTTTATGTAGTATAGATTCTGATCAGCTGGCATCAGAGAAGCCAGCTCAGCTGATCTGGATCTAAAGGCTATATCAGGGTGTAGTATGGTGAGTCATTAGAATGCTCTGAAAACAAGAAGTGATTTTCCTGGTCTCCAAATGGGGTCTGTGCTTAAAAGAAAGAATTTGCCCCCAAGACTTCTCTTTCTTTTAGGAAAAGCTCCTAGTTAGAAGAACAGAGTCAAATGTCGCTATGTAGGAATCATCGTATACACCACAACCTCTTTATAACAATGTTCCTTATAACACAGAATATAATGTCAGAATGTTAAAGATCTGCCATGCGTGCAGCAAGCCAGCTACCTGGAAGGGTCCCACTTATGTGAATGTTGCCCCTGTACCTGCATGTTAATAAAAAATCCATTGATGATGATGATGATGATGATGAACATTGAACCGTTTGACGCTTATGACCCACAAAGAGGGTTGACGCGTCGTTAATAGGAAATCATCATCATCATCATCATGAACATCGCTCCTTATAACAGTGTTTTGGATATAACGCTGGTTACTGATGAACCCCAAAATATATAGGTTATACAGAAAAATTGACCATAAATGGGCATTTCTCTGTATAATCTACCATTTGGGACAGATAGGCCTAAGCAAACAGTGCAGACCCAGATCAGACCGCTCCTTTAGGAGCAGTCTCATCTGGGTCTGCACTGTTTGCCATTCCATTTGCACCTTTTGGACTCCTTGCAGGATCATGAAACAAATATGTGTAAAATTTTAGGAGAATTACAGCAAGTCCCCAAGGTGTCAGAATTAGTTTAGGATTTTTAAGGTATACATTTTTGTTTGGGTATAAGACAGTTGTTTCAACTGACATGGTTTCTGCTTTGAACCCTGATAATAGTGTTATAAAGAGGTTGTGCTGTATTTGTTTGAGTGAGTGAGTGTTTGAGTTTTACGTCCCACCAACAGCTAAGGTCATACGGAGATGGGACCTCGGTTTAAAGACTCATCCCAATGTCTTGAGAAGCCCGGGGTCGCTCCTGCAATCCCTGGTTTACAAGGCGAGAAGCGTAACCACTTCAGGCTTCTAAGTGTATTTGTTAGAATGTTATCCATTTGGAGAGTATCCAGTCCCTTCAAGGAGAAATAGATACAGCTGGCATATAATCTGCCTTTTGGTTTTCCAAGGGGGACAACTTTTAGGATTTCCTGTTGGCCTTCCTTTTGAATGAGCCCCTCTGAAAATAGGGTCTGCTCATAAAGAATGGAACTTGTTCTTCAGAAGCAGATTCCTTTCTTTATGAGTAGGTCCCTATCAAAATAGGAAGACAAAAATGGTTTTGAAATATTTGTCTCCCCTGAGGTGTATCCATTCCCCTCAAAATCAAAATTTTTAGGAGAGTGTCAAAGTCTGTTGTCTATGACCTAGGTATGCTTGAAAGATAGGCTGGTAGCTCTCTGTCCTGTACATATTAAAAAATTGGGCATTGATTTATACTATAACTTGTATTCTTATTCTGCAAAAGTGGCTGGACAAGGGAGAGAATGCAATTGGCTAGAAAAAGTGGAGATAAGAAATTAACGTTTGCCTAAAATACTAGCTTATATTCACCCAACACATAGAAAGGGTGGCCTATAGAGTGAAGTATGGGAACCCATGTGTGCTCATCACTTTGGCTGCCTGGTGTTTCCACATAGAGCTGAAACCAACCACACAAGTACCGGTAAACCACTTAGAAGGTCTAAGCCTGCCCAGGCAAATTGGTGTGTTTGGGTGGTAGGGTTTGAGATGTCATTTCATCTCAATACCAGGAAAAAGTCCCACAAAATTGGAAGCAACATCTCCAAAATGACCTAAATATTGTTGATGGAAGACATAAAACCTCAAAACAAAACTTCCTGAAATACAGTTACTGTTGTTGTCTCAAACACTGCTATCTCAAACTACTGCTTAAGGGGAATGGGAACACCTGGCAGATTTTTCCGCCATTTTTCAAAGGGATACAACTTTCGGGATTTCCTGTTCGCTTTTCTATAAGCCCTATCCCAAAGAAAAAGGGGTCCACTCTTAAAGGAAAGAATTTGCTCCTCAGGAGCAAATTCTTTCCTTTAAGAGTTGACCCCTGTTGACATGGGAGACAAAAATACTTTTGCAGGAGTTGCCTCCCCTGATGGTGTTCCCATTCCCCTAAAGTCAAACTAAATATATACTAGGCACTTGTTAAAGTTTTGGAATATGTTAATAATTAGATTTCAGCTCCTTTTGAGTGTTGGAGTTTTACATCTCACCAACAGCTAACATCATACGGAGATGGGACCATGGTTTAAAAACTGCTCCGAAAGTCTGGAGAAGCCCAGGATCGATCCTGCGACCCCTGGTTTACAAGGCGAGTAGTGTAACCACTACACCACGGAGGCTTCTTTCAGCTCCTTTTACCAAACTACTGTTATCGCAATAACAAATTTCCTGTCCAGTCCTGTCCAGTTCGTGATAGCGAGAGTTGACTGTATATCAAAGTTGTTATACTCCACTCTTGACACGTCAGTTGATAGTGGCTTCTTGTACACGTTTTTATGAATATGGTACTCCTGTGTTTTACATTTTTATCGAGAGCTGGAATGAGAGAGATCTAAGTAACAATGATAGATTGTCATTTATTTTATGCAAGATTAAGAGAACTGTCTCAACCCAGTTGTGCAAAGCGTTGTTAACTAATCAAGCTTACAAGTGGACAAATTGTAACTGCTAAGGTTTAATGCAGTGGTATTTTTGCAGAAAACATGTGAGTAGCTTTTGCATTTGCAAAAGCTACTCACATTTTTTCAGCAAAAATATTGCCATATTGAGAGATCAAAGTTGTTCGGATATGTCTACCAATGACATTGTGATTGTCATTTTTGCACAACTGGGCTCAGGTCAACTGAATATGCTTTTAACTTTTCTGCTTTCAAACTAGAACTATGTCAGGTTGTATTGTAAAGCAGTCACGAATAAATGCAATTACGCTTAGCCCATATTACAACACTATCTTATGCAAATTGATGATGAATTATGGGATTAGTGAAGCGCACAATATCTTACGTGAAAAAATCTTGGGTACAGTTGTTCAAAGCATCAACTTAATGAGCTCATTAGTGGTTGTAATGTTAACTATTCTAGCAGGTATAGCTCTCGTATCTAATGTACTGGTATTTTTGCTGAGAAAAATGTGAATAGCTTTTGCAGCAAAAACATTGTGCTTATTTTGTCATATTAAATGTAGAGGTCTCAAGCTGCTACTCACCCCCCCCCCCCCCACCCCATGCATGGGGGCTTGAAGAAATAGATGGGCTGCATGAGGCTTCCACGCAGAGCTGAAACAGACCGCACACGAGTACCGGTACTGGTAAACTGCTTAGAGGATCTAAGCCTGCCCTGGATCCATGCTTATAAACACTATTGGTTTCATTGGGCGGCAGAGCTTGAGATGTCATTTCATCTCAGTGTCGGGTAAAAGTCCCACAAAATTGGAAGCAACCTCTCCAAAATGACCTTTACAGTGTTGACGGGGATGTTAAACTTCAAATCAAACAAAAACTAACATCTTTAGTTTTGAACAACTGGAGCCAGGACCCTGATGTTATTCTTGTAGCTCTCATTCTGAATGTAGAGAAGTGCAGACTGAGCCCCGCCAAGCGAATTTGTGTCTTCCAGAATTCCGTCATGACAAATTTTAACTGCACATGCCCAGCCATTCAGAGGGGCCAGGGATATGGCTTTCTGTCTGAAGGTTCCTCTTAATTCACTGCTTGTATTAGCGAGCAGCGAAGTTTCTGGCGAGACTGCGCGGATGCGCAGGCTCGCCTGAACCTTCGGTGCTCGCATAGGCGATAAGTACCAAAATCGCTTGACAGGGCCCAGACTTATTTTGGTTTAATGTTTTATTCTTCTTCAGTATATAGATAGATTACTGGACTTCAAATATTCAGTGGTGAGGCCAGTATTTTACATTTTGTATGTTAGCTTCAAAAGTCATATTTTTGCAGTCACTTACGTTTTTGTTAATAGTCAAGTAAAATAAAGTGCTTCCGGTAAATGAGCAGTCCAGGAACCTGTTAGTGAAAGCTAACACAGTTTGTTATTGTTAAAAAACTAACAAGTTAGTATGGAAAAAAAAATTTGCTGGGAAAAATGGGAGCAAAAGCTATTCTTCTTTTTTCAGCAAAAATACCTCTGTATTATATTGTGTACCGTAAGGATCCTAAGTATCAAGACAGACACATCTAAGCAAACTGTGCAGACCCAGATCAGACTGCTCCTTCAGGAGCAGTCTGATCAGGGTCTACACAATTTGGCATTCAGTCTGCACCTTTTGAACTCCTTGCTGGATCATGAAACAAATTTGTCAGAAAGTTAGGAGAATTACAGCAAGTCCTTAAGGTGTTCGAATTTTTAGGATTTTTACTGTTCTCGCTAGAAAGTGAAGGTTTTGACTACTTACGTTGTGTTTGAAGCCAATGAGGCCTTTAACTGTTGGGTTCTGGACTTTGTTAAGTGTTTTACAACAAGGAGATAGCAAAACATCATTGTTATTGTTATATAAGTTCTATTACCGTTTGGAGTATGATAGAATTGAGTAGTATTTATTAATATAAAATAATAACCAGACATTGAATATTTTAGGGGTAGCCCTCATGTGGCACCTGGTTGCCTTAAAAACTATCACCAAACTGAACCAAGTTTTGTAATATCTAAAGCGGGTTAGCAGATTGGTTTTCTCAGACAGACAAATTTGAATTTTTGGACATTTTGTCTTTATTAATATTAGATAATAAATTGCTTGTGTTTTAGAAAATAGCAATGCTAGTTGTCTGCATGGCATACTATTGTTTTAAAATGTTAATTTTATATTCAAATGGAACATGAGATGCATTGTATTTCAAGCTTTTTAGTCACAACCCTTAATGTTATACATGTCAGTTATCATGGGCAATAAATACCTATTACACAATGTTTGGGGCTTGTGATTAACCCTTTAACCTTTACCACTCTCCCGGCTATTTAAGCGTTGATATTTTACTTATTTTTCCAAGAAAACAGTTTTTGACATCTCATGAGATGTCAAAAAATTAGACAACTACTTCAAAATGGAATCTACTGAAAAAAAAATTCCAGCATGCTGAGAGTTAAGCACTGTGGAAAATTCTTTCTTGCACACCAGACAAGGAAATCCGTGATTTTACCCTGGGATAGAAATTTATGTTCTGACCCTGGTGTTCCGACCCCAAATCGAATATAATCACGTGTTTGATACATGCACTGGTTGATTACAACCTCATGCGCGGCGGCGTCATGCGTGACGTCACTAAACATTCCTGTTGTGTCATCACAAAATGGCGGACATCGGTAACCGAAGTGACAGCAGCATTAAAAATTTACAATAGAAATGGAAGGTATGCAAGAAAAAGAATCCAATATGGGTGTGAGGGGTGGATAGAAAAATCCATCCCTCGGGATCACTGTCTGGCATCACTCGGCAAGCCTCGTGATGCCGGAAAGTGTCCCTCGGGACGGATTTTTCAATCCACCCCTCACACCCATGTAAGATTCTTTTAAGAGCAGACAGTCTTATTTTTTTCTTACTTGAAGAGAAAACTTGCTTTGTTTTTCACATGAAGCATGTGTGTTATCACTGAAATAGGGAAAAAAGCTGTTATTGCTCTCCATTCTGGGTATTTTTGTTTTTCAGCAGACATTTTGAAACATTTGTTCTAATTTTCCCAAGAAAAAACAGGGTTTGACAGTTAATGCGAATTGTCTCCAATTTGCAGTCAGATGTTTAGTTCGGGGACAAATAAGAAAAATAACAGCAATTTGTCATCTGCTGGTTTAACCCAGAGAGTGGTAATGGTTAAGGTCATGTCTGACAATTGTGTCGTGCTTGAATGGTTTTAACCCTTGTCCTGCTGAATATTCATATATGCCACACCCACTACCGATTATCAACCAATCAGATTACCTGTAGCAAACTATTACAACAAATTCACAACCTGAATGACAATGTAGATCCTGATCAGATGGCTTCTTCAGAAGCCATCTGATCTGGATCTACATTGTATCAAAGAAAAGGCATATCCGGGATTAGCAGGACAAGGGTTAATATTGCTGTTGGTATTGTCCAGTATAGACTATAATAAATATTCTGTGGCCAGTTGTTCAAAAGTAATAATGTCATTAATTAATCTATCGTTAAAAGTTCGAGCATTTAATATGGCAAAGATGATAGCAGTTTTGTTGAAAAAAAAAAGAGTAAATCTAATCAATTTTGTTCAGTAAAGATACCACAGAATTAGATACTGAACTTGCTAGAATAGTTAAAACTCCTTCATTTAATAATGCTTTGAACAGTTGGGCCCAGATATTTGCCAACTGGTCGTGTTCAAAAACAATGCAGGTATTTGTTTTTATTATCAAGCAAATTTGTTTTACAAAGTATGTGTGTGAAGGGAAGGTTTTTTTACTGGTAGATAAGCTAGGTAACAGCAGTAGATACGGATGTCATGTAGGAGCAGACACAGACCAGCCTCTATCATTATGATAACTCCTGTGTCACGTAGTTCACTCTTTTCTCCAGAACAGTCATTGAAAATTGTGATATTTTACTTATTTATACACCAAACACAGGTTGTGGTGCTCGTTAGAACTGCTCCTTGATGGTGTTCTAATGATTCCCCATAACCTATATCTTGTAGCAGAAATGAGCCCCGCCAAGCGAATTTGTCTTCAAGCATTCCATCATTACAAATTTAAACTGCGCATGCCCAGCCATTCAGAGGGGCCAGGGATATGGCTTTCTGTCTGAAGGTTCCTCTTGATTCACTGCTTGTATGAGCGAGCAGCGAAGGTTCTGGCGAGACTGCGCATCCCCGCAGGCTCGCCTGAACCTTCGCTGCTCGCATAGGCGATAAGTACCAAAATCACTTGACGGGGCCCAAATAAAAAAAGATCATCGTATGCGGCAATACCTTATAAACCCCATTTTTCTCCATATAAAGTGGGGTTTCCCGGGTATACATTACACAGATTAGCTAATATGATGGTTGGAGTTACATTGAGCCATGAACTCAAATTAAATTACAAGCTGATCTTTGTTTTTGCTCATCACAGATGAAATCCTGTATCAATTGCTGGTACCAGGCTCAGTTTATGTTAGCAGAGGAACCAGTGAGGTCAGTAGCTGTTGTTTTGTTTTCTGGTCAATTTTCTTGTTTGTGCATAAAAATTTATATTGTAGGCTGCACATTGGAATGGGTTGCTGAGAAAGTCATTTGAGATACTAGAACATATTTTATGGAGAAAAGGTGTAACTATGAAACCCAGTATAACATATTTAAGGCATGCTGCTGTGAACATCAAAATATAGATTGTGGGTTCACATTAGAACCGCCTCATTGAGGCGGTTCTAACGAGTACCCACAATCAATATTTTAGAGCAGAAATAAGGTTTACCCTGTTAACCCCCAATTTTACGTTACAAAAATGGAGTTTAAGGGTGTCAGAATTATATAGGCGTGTTTTCCCTGTGATAGGGTAGTATTTAAGATAGTTCAGTCATACAGTAATCACTAATCAGACTGCATGTGTATGCTATGCAATTCCATTGAGTACCTACAATGTATCTTATGTAGGGAGAAATATAGATTCCTTACCTCTTATCCAGTGGAACATGACAACCCCTACCTTTGCAAACAGTGTGGATACAGATCATCAGATGGCTGCTAAGGAAGCCATCTTGTCAGTTAGATGGCCATCTGATCAGGATCCACACTGTCATCCAATTTGTGAATTTTAAAGAATATATAATTTCAAGTAACTTGATTGGTTGAAATGGGTGTGGCTAAATTTATTCAGCAGGATAGGGGTTATCACTTCCCATGCATCAACTACAACCACTTTACAGCACTGTTCAGTTGACGCTTATGACCCACAAAGAGGGTTGACGCGTCGTTAAACACGAAATCATCATCATCAGCACTGTTCAGCTGATTCGGTTTTTGAAATATACATGCAACCTGCTTTTTTAAGAGTATTCCTTATATAGAAAAATGACCATATGGTTAAAATGATCATAAATGGTTAAAATGACCATATTATCCACATAATCTTGGTAACATTTGAAGTTCAAAATCTCTGAATTTTTATATTTATGTACTTGTTTCATATTTTGAAGTGACATAGTGAATTTCCGAGTTTATTATATTTCAAAATATCTAAATATATCTGTATTAAAGGGAATGGGAACACCGTCAGGGGAGGCAACTCCTGCAAAAGTATTTTTGTCTCCCATGTTAATAGGAGTCAACTCTCAAAGGAAAGAATTTGCTCCTGAGGAGCAAATTCTTTCCTTTAAGAGTAGACCCCTTTTTCAGTGTGACCGGGCTTACAGAAAGGCAAGAATGTCCCGAAAGTTGTCTCCCTTTGAAAAATCTGCCAGGTGTTCCCATTCCCCTTAATTGTGCTTGTTGTTGTAGGAGTTAACCCTTATCTTGCTGTTCACCACAACCCTTATCTTTGCAAACAGTGTAGATCCAGATCAGATGGCTTCTGAAGAAGCCATCTGATCAGGATCTACACTGTTTGGCTTTTAGTTTATGAATTTGTAGCAATAAATTACATCAAGTAATTTGATTGATTGACAGACAGAAATGGGTGTGGCTTAAATGAATATTCAGCATGATAAGGGTTAAAATGATCATCAGATACTTACCTCACCTGTCCCTCTACTTGTTAGTTGTTTGAGCACATGTAGATTATTTATTTGTAATGCTTAACTTTCTATTACAGTATCATGTATAAACATTTTCATTGCATTTTATGACAATAAATAACATTAATACAAACAGAACTGCAGGTTTTGTTGTGTGTTTTTTTTTCCAGAAATCAGCCGGCCTCGGTAGCTCAGTTGGATGCGCACCTGACTGGTGATCGGTTCGATACCTGCCGGGGTTAGCAACATTCTTTCATGGGAGATTGATCCTGAAATCTTTTCTGCGGTCATTCCTCTTCTGTTGAATCAAGACGGGCAGTTGTCAGTTTCTGGCAATGTGCACTGTACTGGTTAACTGCTTATGTACAGTTGAACGTTGATGGCTCAAACCCCTTTGTGACAGTGGTAGGGTTACTATTTGTGCCACCCATCTCTGTATGACCCTAGCTGTTGGTGGGACGTAAAACTCAACACTCACCCACTATTGGTGCCATACTATGGGACATAATGTGGGAATTTTTTCAGTGTTCTATATTGTAAATATGTTGCGTGTAATCATTAGAATCGCCTCAACAAGGTGATTCTAATGAGTACACACAGCATACATTTGAAAGATTAAAAAAGAAAATCTCCCTACATTATCCGTATACTGCATTTGGAGGACTCGAGAATGTGTTCGCTTCATCCAAAGTAAACGAGCCATAGGGGTTTCAGCCAATGAAGTTCTACTTGATAAAAAATAGAAGTGAAGGCGAGTGACTGTTCGAGTTTTACGTCCTACCAACAGCTAAGGTCATACGGAGACGGGACCTCGGTTTAAAGACTCATCTGAAAGTCTGGAGAAGCCCGGGATTGATCCTGCGACCCCTGGTTTACAAGGCCATTAGCATAACCACTACACCATGGATGCTTTTAGAAGTGAAGGCAGTGATCAGGAATCGGTACAATTAACCCACAGCTCCCATCAGAGACACCAAAGGGAAAGAAACACAAACATGAAACAACTAGACCCTTATGGAAACATCAATAGCGGAAAGCCAAAAGGACAGTTACTTTCCCACAAGATGGCCAACTGGCTATCCAAAACAAAATAACATAAACGATTCACACATCAAAGACAAGCCATAACAAAAATAAACATGACCGAAGAACCACCTTGAAACGAATTCCGCTGGGAGGCTTAAATTGATTTAACATGGCGACAATCCTCGCCCTTCCGTCACGATTTAAACAAATAATTTGTTCAGTCCACATGAAGGCCTCCGAACTCATCAGTGCAACATCTTAGTGAATGCAAAAATCAAACAACCACAGAGATCAAACAACGGTGAGGACTTGACAGCAAGAAACCACTGAAATGCTGGAGCAAAAGCAAACCAACAGTTAGACTGATGGGCCCGACCAGAGACAGAGCATCAGGCACAAACCAACATTACATAAAATATTATTCTAATCCTCAGTAAGCTTTTATGCTGGAACTGTCATAGAATCCGAGGCCTGACCCACCGGTGTGCAATTAAAGAGGGAAGCAAAGTTGTCAACTGTGATAGGGTTAACTACCGTGCATGCAGTCTGTCATATAACATTTATGTTGTACCCAATCTTTTTATATCAAAGAATGATTTTACGAAATTGGTGCTGAAGTCATTGAAAGTATATATTTTTCTGAATTTATATACTAGATCCCCATTAAATTCGGGTTCCGATAGACCTTGTTGCAGAAGAGATTTAAGTTCAATATTGGATTCTAAGCCTGCCCAGGGAAAGTGGTTAGCTATATTGACTGGACGTTGACTGGGCAGTAAAATTCCAAAACAAACTTCCAAAAATGAGGTATCAGTTTTCAAATAAACTTAAAGCTCTTTATAACACTGTTCAATGTAACACATTTTTCCATGTAACATGGTGTTTCAGATGAACCAATAAACATTTAGATTATACAGAAAAAATGACTGTAAATGGTCATTTTTCTGTGTAATCCATATATTTGTTGATAGGTAAACTGACGGCTAAAAAATGACCTTACATAGTGTTGACTGGGCCGTCAAATACAAACAAAACATTTTTGAATGGATATGAAACAATTGTTTTTATTTTGGGTGAAGAACGAAAGCACAAAAAACTAGATTGCGCAGTCAATGGTATACCATCCCAAATACCCGCTTTTTATACCCCCGGCATACGAAGTATGCAATGGGGGTATATAGTTTTTGTCTTTTTCGTCTGTGTGTCCGTAAACAATTATTTTGTGTCAAAGATATCTCAGGAACTGCTTCACATAGAAACTTGAAATTTTGCACACATGATCAGTATGACTAGTTGTATTGTGGGAAAGAAAATAAGGGCCAAGGGGTCAGGCCTTTTAGAGTTATTTCCCTTTGTAGTTCTTGTTTCAGCTGAGGTGATGGCACTGGCCGGGGGTATACGTGCCCTACTGGGCACTTTTGTCTAGTTCTATAAGTGCCATCTTCATCCCATGTACTGTCCACATGCAAAGTTTCAAAATTGTAACTTTACTGGTTGCAGAGAAGATCCATTTACAAGAAAAGTGACGGACACACACATGGACTGACCACCACTCAACTCTGGTACGAAACTAATGTACCCAATTTTTCTTCGAAAATGCGGGCATAAAATGGTATGTATTTGTGGCCTCCTGCATACCCTTTGTTCTTTTCATGGTCCCAAAGATGATCAAGAGATTGAAGTAAGACTACTTACATGCAGAAACTTTAAAATCAGATGAGCCGAAGTATTGGGACAGATAGGCCTAAGCAAACAGTGCAACCCAGATCAGACGGCGTCTGATCAGGGTCCACACATTTGTCATTCCATTTCTTCCTTTTGGACCCCTTGCAGGATAGCGAAAAAATATTAAAATTTTTGGAAAATTACAGCAAGTCCTTGTGGTGTCCAAATTTTTAGGAATTTTACGGTAGTCGGTAGTTTGCCAGAACTGATTCTCGGGTGGCATTCTATGAAACTTGTGGATGCCATATGAGCCAACCCACGTATAAGCCAACCCTTAGCATTTTCTGATTTATGTTCTACAAATGTGCGTGTACAGCCAACATACATTGAAGCCTCTGTGGTGTAGTGGTTAAGCTACATTGTACTCACCTTATAAACTAGGGGTCGTTGGTTCAATCCCAGGCTTCTCCAAACTTTCCGATGAGTCTTTAAACAGAGGTCCCATCTCTGTATGATCTTTGTTGTTGCATGGACGTAAAACTCAAACACACACAGCCAACAGCAACAGGTAGTTGTTGGGGACATAAAACCTCAAAACAAACTGAGATGGTCTCAACAGGACAAAAGCAGGGTGATAGCTCAGTGGTTAGTGCACTTGCCTCTGGTGCTAGAGGTCCCGGGTTCGATCCTCGGCTGTGGTGATAAAATTTCGGTGTCCCAACACGCTCCATTTGCATCATTTGCAGGGATAAATGTCATGAAGTGCACCGTCCTTCGGATAGTGGCGTAAACTGGAGGCCCCCTGTGCAGGGAGAACCACCCCCTGTGCAGGTTAAAGATCCCTACCGTAATTACATGATTACTGTGTAGGCTTTCATCCTGCAAAACCTGGAGTGCATGTAATATACACCTGCGGTAATGGTCAAATGTGAACGATGCAGTACGAGGACTGTTCAAATATGAATGCAAGTAGAACGTTTTCTCATACACTAATGCGAAAATCACCTGGAAATAAATATCACAGCGTAGAAAAACATTTTACCTATACATTGATACCAAACCTGTTAAAATACGTCCACTTTAGCCATGTATATCGTTTGATAAACACTGTCTACGCTTGTATACTAATACAAAACATGGTTGGAAGAAGGTCAGAGTACGCCGTTGAAATACAGTCCCATATTAAGAATCGTTGTATTCTTGGTATACGGTGCAAAGACATTTTTGATGAAATATGTTCGGTTTATGGGCATAATGAAATGTCTTTTCCGACAGTTTTTCGTTGGTGTAAGAAATTCAGCTGTGGGCTAGGCTCAATAGAAGATGCACCACATGATCGTCGGCTGAAAAAAGAGCAACATCTGCCAAGATGGTTGCTAGAGTGAAAGAAATAGTTGCTACCGATGCACGATACACCACTAAACTCTGTTCAGAAAATCTGAATCATCGATTTTTTCATTTCTTGCTGTTAATACTCATTTTAGCCCATACATCACTATGGGAAAGTTTTAGACCTGCCCCTCCGCTGACTTCTCCAGCAAGCCACACGCCTCGGCGACAGTCAGAGAAGGCTGTGATTATTTGCAAGGTTCGGCACACCCATTTAAACCATATATAGAAGTGGTTACTGCTCTTGTAAATTACAAGGGCGTATATGGTTTATTTGCACGATCACTTAATGGAAAATCATTAGCTGTGACACCACGTCTGATATCGGTATAATTCTTTTCACCACTGTTGACAGTACATCGCATTTGTATCCCCCGCCGTGAAGCGGAACGGGGATTATAGGAATGGCCTTCGTCTGTCCGTCCGTCCATCCATCGGTCCATCTGTCTGTCCGTAACACTTCCTTGTCCGCTGCATAGCTCCTGAACTCACTGACAGGTTTTCAATAAACTTTGGTCAAATATTCGTCTCATTGAGCTTATGTGCAGAATTCATAAATGAACCATGCCGACTCAAGGTCAAGGTCACAGTTTAAGGTCACAACTTTGAAACTTTTTTGAATTTTGTGTCCGTTCCATATCTCCTTTAAACTTTGGTCAGATATTCTTTTGAATGAGCTGGTGTCCATGGGCCATAAATAAACCATGCTGACTCAAGGTCAAGGTCACATCTGAAGGTTAAGAGTTTGAAACTGAATTTTATGTCCGTTCCATATCTCCTTTACCCCTGCAAGGATTCTCATCAAACTCTGGTCAATTATCCCCCTTAGTGAGCTGATGTGCAGAACCCATAAATAAACTATGCCGACTCAAGGTCAAGGTCACATTGGAAGGCCGCGAGTTTGAAACTTTGAATTTTGTGTCGGTTTCATATCTTCTTTACCCTTGAACGGATTTTAAGGTCACAACTTTGAAACTTTTTTTAATTTTGTGTCCGTTCCATATCTCCTTTAAACTTTGGTCAGATATTCTTTTGAGTGAGCTGGTGTCCATGGGCCATAAATAAACCATGCTGACTCAAGGTCAAAGTCACATCTGAAGGTTAAGAGTTTGAAACTTTGAATTTTATGTCCGTTCCATATCTCCTTTACCCCTGCAAGGATTCTCATCAAACTCAATTATCCCCTTAGTGAGCTGATGTGCAGAACCCATAAATAAACCATGCTGACTCAAGGTCAAGGTCACATTGGAAGGCCGCGAGTTTGAAACTTTGAATTTTGTGTCTGTGTGTCCGTTTCATATCTTCTTTACCGTTGAACGGATTTTCATTAAACTTTGGTCAAATGCCCCCCTTAGTGAGCTGATGTGCAGAACACATAAATAAATCATGCCGACTCAAGGTCAAGGTCACAGTTGAAGGTCAAGTTTGACGAGTCGAATTCTGTGTGCGTTCCATATCTCCTTTACCCATGGAAGGATTTTCATTAAACTTTTGTGAAATATACCCTCTCAGTGAGCTGATGTGCAGTACCCATAAATAAACCATGCCCACTCAAGGTCAATGTCACCAGGTTGAGCCCTGTTACAAAGTGAGGCGGGGAATTTGGTTGTTCCTCAGACTGCATTTTTGTATAGTTTAAACTTATAGGACTGCCACAGACTGGCGTATGGTTTGTTAGTTTGTTTGTTCTGAGCTTTAACATCCCCGTCAGACGGGCCTCCGTGGCCTAGTGGATAAGAGCGCTGACTCTTAGTCATTAGGTGTCTCACCGCCGTAGGTTCGAGTCTCGCTCGGGCCACGTGTGAGACGCCAAGTTCTGCAACGGAAGGTCAGGTGGTTTTTCTCCGGGTACTCCGGTTTTCGCCCACCTCTGATTAACGATCGGCTCGATATGAGTGAAATAATCTTGAAAGGGCCGTAAAACCAAAACCAAAAAAAAAAACAAAAAAAGAAAAAACCAAAAAAACATCCCCGTCAGTACTGTAATGGTCATTTTCGAGACGTTGCTTCCAATTTTCAGAAACTTTCACCCGACCTTGAGATGAAATGACATCTCAAGCCCTGGCGCCCAATGAAACCAATAAGGTTTATAAGCATGGACATGCCGACTCGCACCTCTTTGCCTGGGCAGGGTTAAATCCTCTGAGCGGTTCACAAGTACTCGTGTGTGGGTCGGTATCAGCTCTGCGTGGAAACATTATGCAGCCCCTCTATTTCTTCAGGCCCTGATGGGCGGGGGCAGAACTGGCATAGGAGCTGCAGAAATTCTATCAAGAGACATATGTATACACCAGTGCAACTTTATTCTCAAATTCAAAGTACAATGTCTTGTTTCGGCCCCTCGGGACTTGAAGAAGTATATGGGCTGCATGATGCTTCCACGCAGAGCTGAAACCGACACGCACACGAGTAAACCGCTAAGGGGATCTAAGCCTGCCCAGGCAAAACGGTGCGAGTCGGCCCGCCCATGCTCATAAACCCTATTGGTTTCATTGGGCGGCAGGGCTTGAGATGCCAATTCATTTCAATGTCGGGTATGAGTCCCACAAAATTGGAAGCAACGTCTCCAAAATGACCTTTACAGTGTTGACGGGGACATTAAACCTCAAATCAAACAAACAAACAATGTCTTTTTTGGCCTTCTCTCTCTCTCTCTGATTCGCACGAAGGTGAGCGAAACAGTGATAATTAATTTGCTACGACAGTGAATGCTATGCCTTGTGGTTAAGGCCTCGTCGGGCCGGCCAGTTACAAATACTGATGTGAGATCGCACCCCCACCCCCGTCGTTATAAGAACCGGTGGACATTGGCCAAGCCTAGTAGAGTCGTTCACCTTAAGCCGTCTTCCGAGAAAGGTACCATCGAAAGATGGAATGATGGGATAAAGAAAAAGAAGAAAGAAACTAGAATTGCGTCCATAGGACACGGATGCCCCGCCATATGACATTGGACATAGAAATGAGTGTTATGTATAGTCTGTGTGAGGAAAACATTTATGACCTCCCCTTTGAGCTACGGAAGTTACGTATGCCACATCATCTGATAATGATTAACATTTTGGCCTGGTGATTTTAAAATCCATGAAGGAATACGAAAGTTATTGACAGGACTCAAAAAGACCTTTTTTTGCTATTTGACCTCTAAAGATGACCTTTGCCTTGGTGGCATCTACCTGGGTCTAGCAAGCCACAAAAATCATCTGAGGATGGTTAACGAATGGTAAACGAATGTTACTGACTGGACACGGAAAATGCCTTTTATTTGACATTTGACCTCTAAATATGACTTTGACATAAGTCTTGCACGCGACACATCGTCTTATGATGGTTTTACATTTCTGCCATGTAATTTTAAAAATAATAATAATAAGTTATTGATCTGACATGATAAAACACCTTTTTTTACCTTTGACTTCTAAGTAGGACCATGACTTTGGAAGTACCGACTTGGGCCATTCGTGTGACACATCGTCTTATAATGATTATCATCAAAGTTATTTGGAAATCCATCCAGGCATAAGAAAGTTTTTGTCAGGACACGAAAACAATCGCTTTTTAACCGTTGACCTCTAAGAACGACCCCTACCTTGAAGGAACCGTCCTGGGCCTTACGCGCGACGCATCGTCTCGTAACAATTAATATTTCTGCCAAGTAATTTCCAAATCCAACAAAAATATAAAAAGTTAAGTGCTATTGCTCGAACGCGATACATACATAATATGCAGCATCCATCCAGCCAGCCATCCTAATCCTTTTTATCATCCTCATCCTTATCCATCTATCCATCTATGCAACAACGACCCAGTCTCCCATGAGGCGGATCTTCATTTGCAATGAAACTATGCGGAGTCACAGCCTTTAATGCTGCATACCAATTTCTAATACCGCTGACAGTTTGATTCCAGACAAGATGAGTTTCAAAGTGTTTGAACATACATGGGCGTAGCGGCTAAAGTGGTCATTTCACCCGAATCACGGGGACAAACATCCGTTCCCCCATCTGAACTTGTCTTCCAATCGAATTTTCAAATGACTTACCTATGAACAGGTGGCCGAAAGGACTAAGAAAACGTATCAAGAAGAATGACCTTACTAGAGGCTCCATGTTCATAGTGAGCCTCTATCTAGCCATTCGAATGTAAAGTGTGTCGTTATTGCATATCTATTTATATAGTGTGTCACATGTATTTGAATATTTATTATTTCACCTGACAATCATCGTCAAATGGACTTAGTCTGTCGTCTCATTTCTTTGTTTTGCAATTTTCTCCAAATAATCACAGCCTTTCCTGACTGTCCCAGAGGCATGCAGTTTGCTGGCGAAGTCGGCGGAGGGTCAGGTCTAAAACTTTCCCACAGTGATGTTTGGGCTAAAATGAGTATTAAAAGGAAGAAACGAAAAAATCGATGATTCAGATTTTCTGAATGGAGTTTAGGCAAATAGCTAGTATGGTTGGCATCTCATTAGGAGCAGCTCTGAAACGGGATTTGAAAATGAGAAAGATCTGTGCTAGATGGATTCCCCATCTGTTGACAGATGAGCAGAAAAAGACACGCGCTCAGTGCGCCAAGAAGTTGCTTAAAAAGTTTCCAAATTACAATGCACGGTCTTTCGCTAATGTCGTCACAGGTGACAAGACATGGGTTCACTTTTTTGAGCCAAAACGAAAGATTCAGAACAAAATATGGGCAACAAAGTGTTGCAAAAGACCATGCATTGCAAAGCGGACCATGAGCTTCAAGAAGTAATGTATGCCATATTCTTTTCAAATCAGGGCCCTGCTATTCAGGTTGCTGTGCCTAAAGGCAAATCTGTAAATGCGAAGTTTTACAAGAATAAAGTTCTTCCAAAATTGAAAAAATATTTCAAAGAACGAAGACCCGCAACTGGTTTGGCCAATGTCAGATTGCTACATGACAATGCGTCATCGCACAAGGCGTTCATTGTTCAAGACTATCTGAAGCAGGAAAAGGTTGTTGAACTCCCTCACCCCCGTATTCCCCTGACCTTGCCCCGTGACTTTTTTGTTCCCGCGGCTGAAAAATACCTTTCTGGTCGAAAATTTGTACAGCGCAAATGCCTCGGTTCTGCAATATTCCAGTGCCTTCATAGTATACCTCGAAAAGACTACCAAAATGAATTCAATGATTGGATCAGAAGACTGAAAGTTTGTATATCTGTTAAATGGGAATACTTTGACAGGACAAAATAATTTTTTCTTCGAAATCTATCATGGAATCATTTTTATGTGCTCAGTTGCATTCATTTTTGAACAGTCCTCGTATCAGTAGAAAGAAAGAAAGCATACACTGCCTATAGAGATGACCAGGGCTTATTTGGTCAAAGCATTGTTACCTTAGCAAGCTTGTCAGTGGACAAAAAGTTCACTACAATAACTAATGCTAATATAGTGATACCTTTGCTAGAAAAAGTTAAGTTACTATTGCAAAAGCTGCTCACTTTTTCAGCAAAAATATTAGCATATTTGCCACATAAATGATCAAAGTTTTAGGATATATATGTTACGTAACTAATGTTTTTGTTAGTTTTAAACAACTGGGCCCAGAAAAGCAAAATTCCAAATTCTCATCACGAAAACACACCTATATAAGTTTGACCCCCTTGAAACCACCTTTTATATAGTAAAACTGGGGCTTACAGAGGTAAATGTTATTTCTGCTCTAAAATATAGATTGTGGGTCTCATTAGAGCTGCCTCGATGAGGCGGTTCTAACGGATACCCACAGTCTATATTTTGAGCAGAAATAAGAAAAATATCACAATTTTTCAGCTTAAGAATTTCATTTTTTCGGTGGTAAGGTTTATAATGCATTCGTATAGGCGTGTTTTCGTAATGTAATGCAACTTCAAATGTAATGTGATTTCTGATTGGATGATGTCAAAAATTCTGTGATAAACTGGTCATCATCACATCACTTTCCATTGACAGAAAATTGATTTATTTATTGCAATTTGTTTTTCAGAGAAGTAAATAATCTGTTTTATGATCACAAACTCCATTTTACATCAATGCAGCGACTGGGAATTTTCAACAGAACAACAAAAGATTTTATATCTCCCAAAATATGTATCTAAGACCTAAGTGGTTAAACCAGCTCTCATGTTCAGTCTGTTTCAGCACCGCATGGAAGCACCATACAGCCCAATATATTTCACAAAGCCGCAATGGAGGGTATGGGAGTGTAACTCGGCCCAGACAATGCACAGTCAACCCATTTTGTACAAGAACCCCCAACACAGGTACCCTGGCAAACAGTGTAGGCCCAGATCAGAAGCCACAGAACCGGGCGTCTGATCAGGGCCTACACTATTCGCAAAAAGTTCAGCTATTTTCCCAATAAATTTTAAAGATAACACCTGTCAACGCCAATTTTCGAAATGGACTCCTGCCATAAATAAAGAGGAAGATTCCATTTGGTACAAAAAGGGTTAACTTAACAATCACTAGCAAAATACAATATCTATAACATTGATACTTTTGTTGGAAAAAATGTGAGCAACTCACTTTTTTATTCAGAAAGAAAAATTAGTGTATCAATCTAGTTTCTATTGGAAACCCCAAAAACAGGTCACTGACAAACAGTGCAGTCCCAGATCAGAATGTGGCGTCTGATCAGGGCCTTCACTGTTTGCAAATATTCAGCCTTTTTTAACCCTTATCTTGCTGAATATTCATCTGAGCCACACCCATTTCGATATATCAACCAATCAAATTACTTGATGTAATTTATTGCTACAAATTCATAAACTGAATGCCAAACAGTGTAGATCCTGATCAGATGGCTTCTTCAGAAGCCATCTGATCTGGATCTACACTGTTTGCAAAGATAGGGGTTGTCATGAATAGCAAGATAGGGGTTAATAATAGATTCCAAAATCAACTCAACCTGGTATCCCTAAATTACAAAATGGACACCTGCAATATATAAGGTGGAAGATTCCATTCGGTACAGAATGGGTTAAATGAACAAAGTTCTAAGGTATCTGAATGAACGACTGTTAGCTCTGAAGAACTGGGCCAGCTCATAATGAAATAATCAACAAAACAACAACTATCTATTCTATTTTATTAGACAATTTAGACATTCAAATTTGCTCTATAAAAGTAACAAAATGAGGTTTCATTGATGTCTGGCCTATTTAAACACACAGACCTTATATAATCCATCGAGAAATCTGAGGAATGGATTCAGATTGGCCCCATGCACATATAATGGCAGTTTAATCATGCTCAATCATTTGTTGGCATTTTAAAATTTATGGACTGGACACAGATTCTTTCCTGATCTGAGCAGGAAGATTGCTTTTGCAGTAATTGTTATCAAAATTACAAACTTCATGACTGTATGAAAAGTTATATAACCTGGTCATTACGGTAACACACCCGTGCGACAAAGTGCATTTTTTCACATCTCCAAAATGGCTATTTTTCTGATGAAAATTCGTCCTAATTTTCTTATTTATACACCAAACATAGGTTTTGGTTCTAACGAGTACCCACAACCTATGTCTTGGAGCAGTAATAAGGAAAATAATGTTTACCCCCGTAAACCCCAGTTTTCTCTATATAAAGTGGGGTTTAGGGGGGTCTTTATTTCACGGACTTGTTCACGTGATTTTCTGGAGCTACATCATGCACAGAGAGTGAAAACTGTGGCTTGGTCTTCCTTCTTTGAAACTAGAAAGACCAAAATATGGCGTTTACTCAAAGAAGTACAGTGACATTCTGCTATTAAGACCACCTAAAATTAAGACTAATTCTGCTTTAAAAAGCTTATTTAGTAGTTTGTAGTTATTCTTTCTCTGTTTTTTTTTCTGCATACAGTGTCCTATGGTCAGAGACCAACTTTGGGACTGTTCTTTAAGACCACTTTTGAACAGTCCCAAAGGTGGTCTTAATATAGGAATTTTACTGTATTTCTTCAGACACAAGAAGATCCCAATATACATACTAAATAAACAGTTCAATTCTATTTTAAAGTGCCAGATAGTCAAAATCCTATAAAATATGTTTGTTAGTTTTAAATATACATATAAACATAACACTATGAGAAAATGAAATCATAAAGCACATTTATATGACATATACGGAACCCGGGAAGGGACATGATTTTTTATTTTTATTATGTTGTGCGAACAAGATAATATCTTGATCGGACAAGATATTATCTTGTGTGGACAAGATATTATCTTGAGCGAACAAGATATTATCTTGTGCGGACAAGATATTATCTTGTGCGGACAAGATATGATCTTGTTCGCACAACATAATATATTGTGCGCACAAGATATTATCTTGTTCGCACAACATATTATCTTGTTTGCACAACATAGATCTTGGGAAGTTGTGCGGACAAGATAGTATCTTGTGCGGACAAGATATTATCTTGTGCGGACAAGATAATATCTTGTGCGGACAAGATAATATCTTGTGCGCACAAGATCTATGTTGTGCCGACAAGATATTATCTTGTGCCGACAAGATAATATCTTGTTCGCACAACTTAACATCTTGTGCGGACAAGAAATATCTTGTCTGCACAAGAAAATATAAAAGATATTATCTTGTGCGGACAAGATGTTATCTTGTCCGCACAAGATATTATGTTGTCCGCACAATATAATATCTTGTCCGCACAAGATATTATCTTGTGCGCACAACTTATAAAATAAAAAAAAAATCATGTCCCTTCCCGGGTTCCGTAGACATATGATAAAAATATTGCACTTAGTGCTTTGATGAACTAACTCTTAAAGTACCTACACAACCAAAGCAGGCAATGTTTATTTCACAACATTTTTTTTTTTCTTAATTGAGCCAGCGCATGAAAAAATCTACAAGAAGTCTTGAGTGACCAGCAAAGACTCAGATCAGCCTGTGCACACAGACATTAGCATAAGGTCTTGTCATATAGGATGGGTGGGCAGGTTGATTTGAGTCTGTGCTAGTCACACCCGTCTTATTGTAGGTTTTGTTATGCACCGGCTCAATTTTCAGAGACAAGAAATGTCGTGCCTGTGTGGATCAAATCAGACATAAACATTAGTCTGATGCTTATGGTTGACAGTTTGAAACAAATGTTGATGGCTGGATGAATGAATGAACAAATGAACAGATTAAAATCCATATCTCTATAATCCACTTTGCTAAAAGCAGGCATAACAAAAAACGGGATTGACATTTCATGTGAATGGTTTGCTAGATAGATAATGCACCTGAAATGTCAATCTCAATTTCCTCTGAAAATTACTTAAATGAAATGGAATGTCATCTTCTATTTTACTGCTTGGTGCTTTAAGAGCTTAAGATAAACTAGTTTTAAAAGGAAGAAAATAAAACATCCAAATTTGTAACATATTAATTGAACAATCACAACAACATCTATTGGTTATGGAATGGTTTAAGTTAAATATAAAAATACTTAGGAAATTACATAGTGTGCAGTAAATTAAAACTACTTTAACAAAATGATATGTATCCATCTCCAATGAGAACCTGAAATATATTGCGTGTTTACAAAATTATCTGCACCATGTCAACAAGTCCATGAAATATAACAATCATTTTCACAACCACGCAATATCCAAAACTATGCTATAGTAATTAAGTATTGTTTTAACTCTTATCTTGCTGTTCACGACAATCCCTATATTTGGAAACAGTGTAGATCCAGATCAGATGGCTTCTGAAGAAGCCATCTGATCAGGATCTACACTGACATTCAGTTTATGAATTTGTAGCAATAAATTACATCAAGTAATTTCATTGGTTGATAGTCAGAAATGGGTGTGGCTTAACTGAATATTCAGCAAGAGAAGGGTTAAAGAACTTAATGCATTGCTTTTACAGCTTTATGTAAGGGGAAGTAGCTAGAATAATTAAAGGATTTCTTTCTTATTTCTGCACAACCTGTGTTGTGGGCAGTTGTCAGAATTGCATTACGATAACACCCATGCGACATAGGGCATTTACTCGCATCTCCAAAATGGATACTTTTTATGAAAATATGTAGTATTTTTCTTAAATATACTACAACCATAGGTTGTAGGTGCTCCTTAGATTCACCTCACTGAGGCAGTTCTAACGAGTACCCACAACCTATGCTTGGAGCAAAAATAAGAAATCTATTGTATACCCCACGTAAACACCAGTTTTCTCTATATAAAGGGGGATGCCTCTCAAGTGAAATGCAAATCTGATGTCTATACAACTTGTAAACACTAGCAATTCAAGTATTTTTCAAACCACTCAACTCTCAACTCTAAGCTTTTCTTCACTGGGGACTGGTTTGTATGCAGTCTGGTCAGGTTTGTCACCCAATACTTTCCAAAACAAATATAGGAGGATGAAACAACAAGCTATAAAACTGGGCGTTCATTTGAGCAAATAATGACCAGTACTTGAAGAATTACTCAGAAAATGAGTATTACTGGGATAAGATAGATTTTCAATCTTAACCCATATATGACAATGGAATCTTCCACCTAGTAAGTTTGGAGTGTTTCATTTCCAATTATAGGGGTGTCAGGTTTGTTCTTGTTTATGGCAAACAGTGTAGATCCAAATCAGATGCCATGTTCTGATCTGGGTATGCACTGTCTGCCAATATCCCAGAACAGGGTCGCTAGGCATATACATGTATGGGTTAAACATAAAGATGTTTTACCATCCTGGAATTGACTGGCTATGGCACATCATAATTATCATTAGAGACAAAACCTCGAAGTAAAAATTAAACACGAAAGCATTTTGTAAAGGCTAAAACCCACTACTGTATGAGAGCAAAGTTTACAAACAAAGTACCCCACAACCTCTTTATAACACTGTTCAGTATAGCATGGTTTTGGGTATAACACAGTTATAAGATGGCGCCAAAAAACGCATAGATTATATACTCTATAGATTTTTGTTTGGATAAAAAACAGTTATTTAACTAACATGGTTTCAGCTTTGCACGCCACCAAATGTGATATAAAGAAGTTGTGGTGTTTTTCTCGCTCAGGAACAACTAGATTAACATGTCTCAATGGTGCATAGCAGTAAACATTTGCATTGATAGTTTAACATATTGAAGGTCCTGCCCAACTAGAAAAAAAAGGTTATAATTTTTTGTGTGATATATGAAAAGAAATTGCAAGTTTAACCTTGTCCTGAATGAATGTAGCCACACCCATATCTGACTTTCCATCAATCCATAACGATAACACACCCGTGCCGACATAGTGCATGTCTCACAGCTCAAAAATGGTTACTAATCTGATGAAAATTCATGATATTTTTCTTATAAATGCTCAAAAAATAGGTTGTGGGTGTGCGTTA
>OY757016.1:153377121-153625741 GCA_963580285.1 Lucinisca nassula
TATGAAGGGCAAGATGGGCAAATGCATTCAACACGAAAATGAACCTTCGCAAGGCCTTCCTGCAATTTTTTGGCATGCCAAAGATTTTGCTGCCCCTCACGAAGTTGCTGCCGGAGCCTCAGAAAATCCACCGGCAATCATACGATGGCTTAAGATGTCCTCACGAATGGCCCGATGTTTTCACGATCAGAGCCGAATTTGAACATTTCCTTTATCGTGTTTCCATCTGGTGTCAATTTCGGGACAGTGTGACGCCTGCATAAAGCATCGGATTTGAGCTCAAGGTGTATCTGGTTCAATCCCCGCAAGCGGCAAGTGCTGATTCCTTGAGCAAGATACTTTATCCACATTGCTTAGTACTGGTTTCTACAAAGGAAAAAGAGGGCTACAAGGAAGATTAGTGCTAGTTTGCTAAATATGTTAACCTCTATAAGGTCTATTATTATTATTATTACTTCTGGTATTATTATTATAAATATTGGGCTGCTTGAGCTAAGCTTTAGCAAACATTGTTTGTTTGATTTGAGGTTTAACGTCCCCGTCAACACTATAAAGGTTATTTTGGAGACGTTGCTTCCAATTTTGTGGGGCTTTTACCCGACATTGAGATGAAATGACATCTCAAGCCCTCTGTCGCCCAATGAAACCAATAGGGTTTATAAGCCTGGGCAGGCTTAGATCCTCTAAGCAGTTTACCAGTACTTGTGTGTGGGTCGGTTTCAGCTCTGCGTGGAAGCATCATGCAGCCCATCTATTTCTTCAAGCCCCGATTGGCGGGGGCCTAGCAAACATTGTCAACCGATATCAAAAGGACATAACGGTAGTGGTTAAGAACACTATCTCCTTTGCATTTTGTGCCTCACTTTGGTCATGTGAGACCCCAAGTTCTGCAATATTTAACCCTCGTCCTGCTGAACCCAGATATGTCTTATCTTTCAAACAATGAAGATCCAGATCAGATGGCTTCTGAAGAAGCCATCTGATCAGGATCTTCATTGTTTTTCATTCAGTCTCTGAATTTGTTGCAATAATTTGCATCAAGTAATCTGATTGGTTGATAATCGGTAGTGGGTGTGGCATATATAAATATTCAGCAGGTCAGGGATTCAGTTTTCATCCATCTCTAGACTTAAGTGAAATAATCTTGAAAGGGCTGTAAAAGACAAATACATGTAAACAACAATAAAAAAAAAGAAAAAAAAAACAAAAACAAAAAAACAACATCAATGATTAATGTGTTCGGGGTCAGTTCTATTTGCCTTTTTGTTGCCTTTTAGCTCATCTGTATTGTTTCAACTTTTAACTGGTAACCATTTTGTACTGAATGGAATCTTCCACTGTATCTACAGGAAGAGTCCATTTCAAAATTTAGGGATACCAGGTTGAATGGAGTTAAAAATGACTGGAGTGTTTGCAAACAGTGAAGGTCCTGAACAG
Organism: Lucinisca nassula; assembly: GCA_963580285.1. Lineage (NCBI taxonomy): Eukaryota > Metazoa > Mollusca > Bivalvia > Lucinida > Lucinidae > Lucinisca > Lucinisca nassula. The sequence goes on from OY757016.1 coordinate 153,378,559, forward strand.
ACACTACAGTCTGCATTGATATGGGCTGCATGATGCTTCCACGCAGAGCTAAATCCGGCCCGCACACTAGTACTGGTAAACCCCTAAGAGGATCTAAGCCTGTCCAGGAACTGCGGTGCGAGGTGGACCGTCCATGCTAATAAACCCTATTGGTTTCATTGGGCGACAGGGCTTGAGATGTCTTTTCATCTCAGTGTTGGGTAAAAGTCCCACAAAATTGGAAGCAACGTCTCCAAAATGACGTTTACAGTGTTGACGGGGACGTTAAACCTCAAATCAAACAAACAAAACAGTCTGCATTATCTGATCAGGGCTTCCACTGCTTTACAGTGACCTGTTTTGGTGTTCCTGTATGAAATGGGTTTAACCCATTCTGTACCAGAAACCCCCAAATGGGTACCCTGGCAAACAGTGCAGACCCAGATCGGACACCACAGAATGCGCCTTCTTATCAGGGCCTTCACTGTTTTGCATAAAGTTCATCCATTTTCCAAATAAATTTTGAAGAAAACACAACCTTACATCCCTAAATTTTGAAATGGACTCCTGCTGTATACAAGGAGGAAGATACGGCCCTCCGTGGCCTAGTGGATAAGAGCGCTGACTCTTAATCAGTAGGTCACTGCTGTGGTTTGAGCCTTCCTCAGGTCACAAGTGAGACGCCAAGTTCTGCAAAGGAAGACCAGGTGTTTTCTCTCCAGGTACAACGGTTTTCGCCCAGCTCTGATTAATGATCGGCTCGATATGAGTGAAATAATCTTGAAAGGGCCCTAAAACCAAATAAAAAAAAGAAAGAAAAAAAATAAGGAGGAAGATTCCATTTGGTACAAAAAGGGTAAATAACAGTGTAGAGCATCAGTCATAATTGAAACGTATCTCAGATCAGTTTGATTTTTTCAGAGAGCATAAGAATTGACAGCATATATGAACTATTTGCATAAAACGCCAAGCCCAGTTTTCTTAAAAAAAATGGCTAAGAACGTCATCCGTGAAAAATTTGTCATGGAGCTTTTAGGTTGGAAATAAATACTGTAGATAATTATAAGGTGTGTGTAATTGGGAAACAATGATTGTTTTGTTTAACATGATAAATAGATTCAAACTTTGAAAGGTTGATTGCCAGATGTTTTTGTTTTGTTTTTCAAGATTTATAATACACATCAAATTTCAATGGCCAGGAACCACTTTGGCATCACGAAAACACGCCTATATAATTTTGACCCCCTTGAACCCCACTTTTATGTACATGTAGTAAAACTGGGGGTTACAGGGGTAAACCTTAATTTTCTTATTTCTGCTCTAAAATATAGATTGTGGGTACTCATTAGAACTGCCTCGATGAGGCGGTTCTAACTTGTACCCACAATCTATATTTTGAGCAAAACTAAGAATAATATCACAATTTTTCATCTAAAAAGTTTCGATTTTCGGCTGTAAAATTTACATCGTATTTGTATAGCCGTGTTTTCGTAATGGGGACCATGAAAACTTGTTTAAGATAAGGCTAGTTCAAGCTGCTGAGGGTTACACTGCTAATTCAGGAGGCATAATGGGTATTACATAGAGGATCTTACATATTTTGTCCATGTATTATTGAATTTATCAAATGAGTCCAGGAAAATAGATAAAATGTTAGGCTTCACCATGTGTTTTATCCCTTTTCCTCGAGTTCAATAAATTTGATGATACATGAGCATGTTTATCATATGACATTTAAAATGCATTAGCCCCCGCCCATTGGGGCTTGAAGAAATAGACGGACTGCATGATGCTTCCACGTAGAGCTGAAACCGACCCGCACACAAGTACTGGTAAACCACTTAGAGGATCTAAGCCTGCCCAGGCAATGCAGTGCGAGTTGGCCCGTCCAGGCTTACAATGTTAAAAGCCCTATTGGTTTCATTGGGCGGCAGGGCTTGAGAAGTCATTTCATCTCAATGTCGGGTAAAATCCCCCACAAAACTGGAAGCAACATGTCCAAAATGACCTTTACAGTGTTGACGGAGAAGTTAAACTTCAAAACAAACCAACACACAAATTAAATGCATTTAATTTACAATTTGTGTACAAAAGTATCAATATTCCACAATTAGTAAATGGGACGTCATGAAGGAAGTCATGTGTGTAACGTTACAGGGCGTATCTAATATATTTGCATATTTAATCCACTAATGGATTGCGGAATTTATTTACATGGCGTTATTACATTCTCAGACGCAGTGTCATATGATAAATTTCTGTCTTTAAAAGAATTAAGATACAGGAAAATTCCTATATTAAGACCACCTTTTGAACTGTTCAAAAGTGGTCTTAAGACCACTTTTGAACAGTCCCAAATGTTAAGACCACCTTTTGAACTGTTCAAAAGTGGTCTTAAACCACCTTTGGGACTGTTCAAGACCACTTTTGAACAGTCCCAAAGGTGGTCTATGACCAGTGAACACTGAACACTATGCAGAAAACACAAAGAAAGAATAACTGCAACCTGCAAAACAAGCTTTTTAAAGAAGAGTTAGTCTTAATTTTAGGTGGTCTTAATAGCGTAATTTTGCTGTATGTTGTATGTACTCAATAGAAATGCCTCATTGAGTACACACAGCATACTTTGTCAGGATGGTATCCTTAATTTATCTTATTGAGTGTAAATGAACCACAATATTCAATCCAGGATTTGAGATTTGGGGGCCCTTGGGCCCACAGACCTTGGAAAAGGGGGCCATTCGGAATTTAAGGGGGCCCTTAGGTTATGCTTGCACGATAAAGTATGGTAAACAAGCCATCGGTACTCACGTCAATTAAGTCTTGATGTATAGCATGTTACTTGACAAAAGACCCAGAGAGGCTGACAGCCAGACAGACAATTCTAGAATCTGAACAGTTGATTTTGGCTTGTAGTATGAAGAATAAGGCAAGGCTGAAACGGTTGCAAAGGCTCCTGAAGTTTATACATACCATATTGTTTTTTGTTCATAAAATTTCTTTCAATAGTGAATAAGGGCTCAGCTGTTTAAAACTAACAGCATTGTTGGTTAATGTGGTTTTATGTTCAGTGAATATGAAATCACTCAGCTCAGTTGTTCAGTACTTACTGTATTGTTAGTTAATTTGGTTTTATGTTCAGCGAATATGAAATCACTCAGCTCAGTTGTTCAGTACTAACTGTATTGTTAGTTAATTTGGTTTTATGTTCAGCGAATATGAAATCACTCAGCTCAGTTGTTCAGTACTAACTGTAGTGTCAGTTAATTTGGTTTTATGTTCAGCGAATATGAAATCCCTTAGCTCAGTTGTTCATTACTAACTGTATTATCAGTTAATTTGGTTTTATGTTCAGCGAATATGAAATCACTCAGCTCAGTTGTTCATTACTTACTGTATTGTCAGTTAATTTGGTTTTATGTTCAGCGAATATGAAATCCCTTAGCTCAGTTGTTCAGTACTAACTGTATTGTCAGTTAATTTGGTTTTATGTACAGCGAATATGAAATCCCTTAGCTCAGTTGTTCAGTACTATCTGTATTGTCAGTTAATTTGGTTTTATGTTCAGCGAATATGAAATCCCTTAGCTCAGTTGTTCATTATTAACTGTATTGTCAGTTAATTTGGTTTTATGTTCAGCGAATATGAAATCCCTTAGCTCAGTTGTTCAGTACTAACTGTATTGTCAGTTAATTTGGTTTTATGTTCAGCGAATATGAAATCCCTTAGCTCAGTTGTTCATTACTAACTGTATTGTCAGTTAATTTGGTTTTATGTTCAGCGAATATGAAATCCCTTAGCTCAGTTGTTCAGTACTAACTGTATTGTCAGTTAATTTGGTTTTATGTTCAGCGAATATGAAATCCCTCAGCTCAGTTGTTCAGTACTAACTGTATTGTCAGTTAATTTGGTTTTATGTTCAGCGAATATGAAATCCCTCAGCTCAGTTGTTCAGTACTAACTGTATTGTCAGTTAATTTGGTTTTATGTTCAGCGAATATGAAATCCCTGAGCTCAGTTGTTCATTACTAACTGTATTGTCAGTTAATTTGGTTTTATGTTCAGTGAATATGAAATCACTCAGTTGTTCAGTACTAACTGTATTGTCAGTTAATTTGGTTTTATGTTCAGCGAATATGACATCACTTAGCTCAGTTGTTCAGTACTAACTGTATTGTCAGTTAATTTGGTTTTATGTTCAGTGAATATGAAATCAGTTAGCTCAGTGGTTCATAACTATCAGTATTGTTAGTTAATTTGGTTTTATGTTCAGTGAATATGAAATCCCTTAGCTCAGTTGTTCAGTACTAACTGTATTGTCAGTTAATTTGGTTTTATGTTTAGTGAATATGAAATCAGTTAGCTCAGTGGTTATAACTATCAGTATTGTTAGTTAATTTGTTTTGTGTTCAGTGAATATGGACTCACTTAGCTCATTTGTTCATAACTATCAGTATTGTTAGTTAATTTGTTCAGTGAATATGAACTCACTTAGCTCATTTGTTCATCATTATCAGTATTGTTAGTTAGTTTGGTTTATGTTCAGTGAATTTGAAGTCACTTAGCTCAGTTGTTCATAACTGTCAGTATTGTTAGTTAATTTGGTTTATGTTCAGTGAATTTGAAGTCACTTAGCTCAGTTGTTCATAACTATCAGTGTTGTTAGTTAATTTGGTTTATGTTCAGTGAATATGAAATAATTTAGCTCAGTTGTTCATAACTATTGGTACTGTTAGTTAATTTAGTTTTTGTTCAGTGAATTTGAAGTCACTTAGCTCAGTTGATCATAACTATCAGTATTGTTAGTTAATTTGGTTTGTGTTCAGTGAATATGAAGTCACTTAGCTCAGTTGTTCATAACTATCAGTATTGTTAGTTTATTTGGTTAATGTTCAGTGAATTTGAAGTCACTTAGCTCAGTTGTTCATAGCTATCAGTATTGTTAGTTAATTTGGTTTATGTTCAGTGAATATGAAGTCACTTAGCTCAGTTGTTCATAACTGGCAAATACGTATTGTTAGTTAATTTGGTTTATGTTCAGTGAATATGAAGTCACTTAGCTCAGTTGTTCATAACTGTCAGTATTGTTAGTTAATTTGGTTTGTGTTCAGTGAATATGAAGTCACTTAGCTCAGTTGTTCATAACTATCAGTTTTGTTAGTTAATTTGGTTTATGTTCAGTGAATATGAAATCACTTAGCTCAGTTGTTCAGAACTATCAGTATTGTTAGTTAATTTGGTTTATTTTCAGTGAATATGAAGTCACTTTAATAGCTCAGTGGTTCATAGCTATCAGTATTGTCAGTTAATTTGGTTTATGTTCAGTGAATATGAAGTCACTTAGCTCAGTTGTTCTAACTAAATTTTTTTGTCATACACATGTATTGTAAATATGGTATATAAAGTTATTTTATTCAATGTTTGTTGAATGGGTCATGAACAAATGTTTAGTGGACCCCTTAATTTGGACATGTATAGTGAAATTCCACTAAAATGAAGACTAATTCTGCTTTTAAAAGCTTATTTATTCAGTTATTCTTTCTTTGCATTTTTTGCACACAATAAACATAGGATCAGGGACCACTTTTGGGACTGTTCAAAAGTGGACTTTAAGACTACTTTTGAACAGACCCAAAGGTGGTCTTAAACTCTTAATAAAGGAATTTCAATGTACTTCAGTGAAGGTTAAATCAAAGCACCGACAGCACTATTGGGTTGATTGTCTCTGTGTGTAGGCTGGGAAAATAGTCCTGGGGCCAGTTGTTCAAAACTAACGATGTTGTTAGCTAACGTATCGTTAAAACTTTGATCATTTATTATGGCAAATATGCTTATATTTTTGCTGAAAAAAATGTGAGCAGCTTTTGCGGAAGCAAAAGCTGCTCACATTTTTTCAGCAAAAATACCAAAATTTTAACTATTAAACTTGCTAGAACAGTTAACAATATGACCAATAACGAGCTCGTTAAGCTAATGATGCTTTGAACAACTGGCCCCAGAACTGAAATTTAAACTATTTTGTTTAACCCTTAAATTCCAGTTTTCTTTTAAGCAAACAATGTAGACCCTGATTAGATGGCCTTCTACGGCATCTGACCTGGGTCTGCACTGTTTGTCAAGCCCAACCCATGATTCCAGTTCAGATTCTATAGATAACCCTCTTACACAACACTATTACCTCACAGCGGCTAATTTTCTATAAATAACGGTTATTCTGACAAGTCATTGGCAGTCACGCAGACTTAAGCCCTGAAGAGCTTTTATGCTCAGTAATTTTGGTTCGAATGACAAACAAATTGACCAAAAAATAACATTTTATTACTTAATTACCTTGTTTTATAGGAGTTGTCATTAATCCCAGCAGGGCTGACAGAGCAGGCAGAGACCCAGATTCAAGTCTCCAGACCAGGTAGGTTGGTGGTGTACAGCTCATAAGGGGTGGCAGGACATCTGGTGTAGAACTGGTCAGGGGATGCTGTGTCTTTATCCATCCTTCCAGCCACTAAGCTTTGTAAAAAGTACCAGTCAAAGGATCAGTTGAAAAATAAAATGAGCAGTTAAAATTTGCAGGCTTTAAACTTGTCCAGTTTTTTTCCTTTTTATCCCCGGACCGAATAGGTTCGGGGGATATAGCGATCAGCCTGGCGTCTGTCCGTCCGTCTGTCTGTCCGCACCAACGAAACAGCATTTAGGGGGCAAAAAATTTGGACAGTTTGACACTGAAGTATATATTCGTGAGTCCAAATGGGGTTTATTCTGTTATTTGGGTACTTAAGTGGCAAAAATTCGCTCTTAGGTGGCTTGCCGCTTAAGAGAATTTGCCGCTTAAGTAGTCAATATGCCGACGCCTAGCCACTTAAGTATCTGTTCGTGAGAACTTCCGTCCGTCCGTCCGTCCGTCCGTAGACGCAACCTTGTGATGGCCATAACTCCTATACCCTTTGAGATCCATTGATGGTTCTTGGCACAATTGTTCACATGGCCGAGACGGCGTGTCATGCGCAAGAACCAGAACTCTGGATGCCATACTTTTTTAGTTATCTCCCCTTTTAATAAAATAGAATGACTACTTTGTGATGGCCATAACTCTAATACTCTTTGAGATATATTGATGGTACCTGGCACAGTTGTTCACAAGGCTGAGACGGCGTGTCATGCACAAGAACCACAACTCTAGTTGCCATGGTTTTGGAGTTATCTCCCCTTCCAATAAAATAGAGTGACAACCTTGTGATGGTCATAACTCCTATACCCTTCGAGAGTCATTGATGGTTCATGGCACAATTGTTCAAAAGGCTGAGATGGCGTGTCATGCACAAGAACCAGAACTCTGGATGCCATACTTTTTTAGTTATCTCCCCTTTTAATAAAACAGAATGACTACTTTGTGATGGCCTTAACTCCAATACCCTTTGAGATATATTGATGGTACCTGGCACAGTTGTTCACAAGGCTGAGACGGCGTGTCACGCACAAGACCCACAACTCTGGTTGACATGGTTTTGGAGTTATCTCCCCTTCCAATAAAATAGAGTGACAACCTTGTGATGGCCATAATTCTAATACCCTTTAAGATATATTGATGATACCTGGCACAGTTGTTCACAAGGCCGAGACGGTGTGTCATGCACAAGAACCACAACTCTGAGTGCCATGGTTTTTTAGTTATCTCCCCTTCCAATAATATAGAATCACTACCTTGTGATGGCCACATCTCCAACACTCTTTGAGATATATTGATGATACTTGGTACAGTTGTACATGAGGTTAAGCAGGTGTGTCACGTGCAAGAACCACAACTCTGGGTGCCCTGGTTTTTTAATTATCTCCCCTGACAATATAACCTTGTGATGGCCATAACTCCAATACCCTTTGAGATATATTGATGGTACTTGGCACAATTGTATACAACATTGAGATGGCGCTTCGTGCCTAAGAACCACAACTCTGGGTGGTATGATATTTGAGTTATCTCCCCTTCCAATATAACAGTATGACAATCTTGTGATCATTGTACCTCCAGTACCCTTTGAGACATATTTGTGGTACTTGATGCAGCTGTACATGAGGTTAAGCAGGTGTGTCATGCTCAAGAATTACAACTCTGGGTGCTCTGGTTTTTTTAGTTATCTCCCCTGGCAAAATAACCTTGTGATGGCCATAACTCCAACACCCTTTGAGATATATTGAAGGAACTTGGCACAATTGTATACAAGGTACAGAAGGGATGTCATGTGCAAGAAACACAACTGTTGGTGCTGTGGTATTTGAGTTATCTACCCTTTCAATATAACAGTATGACCTGCTTGTGATTACCATATCTCCAATACCCTTTGAGACATATTGATGGTACTTTATACAGAAATACATGAGCTTAAGCAGGCATGTTATGCGCAAGAACGACATTTCTGAGTGCCCTGGTTTTTTAGTTATCTCCCCTGACAGTATAATCTTTCGATGACCATAACTGCAATACTTTTGTGATATATTGCTGGTTTAATTCTGGTGCACTTTCTATTGGTGAACAATCTTCTGAAGGCCATATTGGCTTTTGGTCGGGGGATTTGCCATCTCTTCCGATGGCTATTTTTTTATATGTCGTCCATAGACCCCACCCTAATATTTTATTAATAGTTTATTTTTATTCTTTGTTTAAATTGCTGTTAAAGTGTACTTCAGCCACATCATATCATGTCACTGACTGGTATGATAAATCTGTTTTCACTTGTTAATTATACGAACTATTTTCCTATATTCTAGTTATATTTTGTAAATTTTCCTAAATTTTCTGGAAAATACCCACCATATTTCCACTTTTTTCATATCCTTAATATCCCAAGGACTTATAATTTTTTGTCTTCTCTTTCATGGACAATCGTTCAGTATTCTATAATGACCTGTCAGAGTTTGGTAAAGGAATAATAAGACCCTGATCAGACAGCTCCAATATGCTGTCTGCCCTGACTTTCCACTTTTTATGTCTTTAAGACGGAATGACAAACAGTGTAGACCCTGATCAGACAGCTCCAATATGATGTTTGCCCTGACTTTCCATTGTTTATGTCTTTAAGACGGAATGACAAACAGTGTAGACCCTGATCAGACTGCTCCTTCAGGAGCAGTCTGATCTGGGTCTACACTGTTTGCTTAGGCCTATCTGTGCCAACACTTAGTATCATTACTGTATTAACTATAACTACATAAAAATACATTAAGTCTTAAAAGGATTTAATATGAAAGTGTCATTTGCTGGTTTGTGTTTAGTGCTTTATGGTTTAGGCATAAAAATAACTTCCTCACTACTTGAGATTCACATCAGGTGACGGTACTACTTGTAAACAGCTAATCATTGTGTGACCGAAACAGGAAAGTCATATGATGTAAATTGATAAGTCAGTTTAGATTGGCTCGTATACTGTACTTGAAATAATTCAGGGACTTTTTAGCAAAAAATATATCCAAAATGGTTTCCCATTACATTTGAAATGGATCAGTGCTAAACCTTACATCAGTTGGCCTCCATTGCCTAATGCTCTTAACCCTTGTCCTGCTGAATATTTATATATGCCACACCCACTACCGATTATCAACAAATCAGATTACTTGATGAAAATTATTGCAACAAATTCACAATCTGAATGGCAAACAATGTAGATCCTGATCAGATGGCTTCGTCAGAAGCCATCTGATCTGGATCTACATTGTTTCAAAGATCAGACATATCCGGGCTCAGCAGGACAAGGGTTAATCATTAGGTCTCTCACCGCTGTGGGCTCAAGCATGGCTTCCATCACATGTAAGATGCCAAGTTCTGCAACAGAAGGTCAGGTGTTTTTTTCTCTGGGTACTTCGCCTTTTGCCCACCTCTGATTAACAATCAGCTCGAAAAAAGTAAACTACCGGTAATCTTGAACGGGCTGTAAAACCAACCCCCCCCCCCCCAAAAAAAAAAAGCCTAACTTATATCAAATGAACTCTTCTGTCATTGAATTTGGACACATTCATTGTTTTCAAAAAGGGTCTTAATCAAAATCATTATCTGTAGATCTTCATGAAAATCATAGCCCCAGATAAGAGGGGTATCCAAATATCATTTTTCTTATTTCTGCATGAAAACCTATGTTGCGGGTACTCATTAGAAGTGACTTGGTCTGGGTTCACACTGTTAACTGATCTATGTTGAGTCGCATGGTAAACAGATGGAAAAAGTCATCCAGCAAAAGCCATGATCAAAGAACAAAACATCACAAGGCACTGAAAAAATATAAAGACTTTGTGACTTGATGGTTAACCCTTCTCTTGCTGAATATTCATTTAAGCCAAACCCATTTCTGTCTATCAACCAATCAAATTACTTGATGCAATTTATTGCTACAAATTCATAAACTGAATGTCAAACAGTGTAGATCCTGATCAGATGGCTTCTTCAGAAGCCATCTGATCTGGATCTACACTGTTTCCAAAGATAGGGGTTGTCATGAACAGCAAGATAAGGGTTAACACAACTCACCAAATAGATTGGGCTGCATGGTGCTTCCACACAGAGCTGAATCTGAACACACATGAGTACTGGTAAACCGTTTAGAAGGACTAAGCCTGCCCAGGCACAGTGATGTGTGTCAGACCATCCAATGCATATGAGACTTTTGGTTTCATTGGGCGGCAGGGCTTGAGATGTCATTTTACCTCAGTGCCGGGTAAAAGTCCCACAAAATTGGAAGCAGTGTCTCCAAAATGACCTAAACAGTGTTGACAGGGACTTAAACCTCAATTCAAACAAACAACTCGCACCAAATAATTGTAAAGTCGGGCTTTTACTTTTGTTTGTTTGATTGTGGTTTAACATCCCTGTCAACACTATTTAGGTCATTTTGGGGACGTTGCTTCCAATTCAGTGGGACTTTTACACAACATTGAGATGAAATGACATCTCAAGCCCTGCTGCTAATGAAACCAATAGACCTTGTATGCACTGGACAGTCTGACTCGCACCACTTGTCCTATCTAAGCGGGTTAACCAGTACTCACGTGCAGTCAGTTTCAGCTCTGCCTGGAAGCATCTTCCAGTCCAATCTATTTCTCCAAGCCCCTATGGGCGAGCGCCGCCTTTGCTTTTGTATAGACCACTAATGTTTTAGAACAAAAGTTAACTTTATCAACGATCATTGACCAGATATAAAAAAGTAGATATCTATTGCATTTTAATGTGACATTATTTCATAATACATATCTTATGACTATCACTTGACCTTGTTATTTGGACAGACTGCTGAAGGTGAAATTAAATAAAAACATTCCTATAGTGCCCTGGTGACCATGTCTTAAAACGAGAGAGTGACAGAGAGACAGAGAGAGAGAGGGAGACAGAGAGAGACAGAGAGAGATTTTGTTAACCCTTGTCCTGGTGAATATTCAATTTAGCCACACCCATTTATGACTTTGAACCAATCAGATTTCTTGATGTAATTCATTCCTACAAATTCATATACTGAATTTCAAACAGTGTAGATCCTGATCAGATGGCTTCTTCAGAAGCCATCTGATCTGGATCTTCACTGTTTGCAAAGATAGGGGTTGTCGAGAGCAGCAGGATATGGGTTAAACTATGCATCTCAAACGGCTTTGTTCCAAACTGATGCTTGTTTTGTTTTACAGCTCAACGTAAAGGTAAAGATGTTGAAGCAATCACGATAGACTCTAGTATAATATCTGCCCTAGTCTTACCAGATCTCTGCTATGTTAGAAATAACCAGTCTAAGTGTTCAGCTCCTACAATCAGTGTAGAAATTAAGGTGAGTCAGGGAACCAGTAAGCTCAACAGGCATGGCCGAAGTTGCCGTATTTACCCCAGATATTCGGACACCACCACATCTTACCGTACTTGTTCTAAAATTTGAACAAGTACAATTTACTTCTCGATGTTGTGTCTTATAATAGCTGGATGAGTGGCAAAATGAGACTGCTTTTTCTGGGTTCACACAGTTTGCTCAGACATATCTGTCTGAATATATGCGGTAAATATCATGGGCGTAGCTGTTGGTGAGATTGGTGCGATTTGGTCAAACTAATATTTTGTATTGGTGCGACTAGTCTCACCAATAACTTTGACACAAATAGAGCATAATTCTTGGCAAAAAGTGCAAAATTATTTCTATCATTCTAGCAGAGAAAACTCTTCACAAAATACCCCAGAAGCCACTAGAATGCAGCATGTTTAAAACAATTTTCCATGGACCCTCACTCCTTCCCTAGGAGGGCTTTGTGCCTTCGGCGCTGTATATGTTTTGGTCGCACCAATATCAAATTCATGGCTACGCCTCTGAATATGGTATATAACCAGTCAAATTACTTGATAAATATATTGACTGAATGGCAAACTGTAGATCCTGATCAGATGGCTTCTTTAAAGAACAACAGTGTTTGCAAAGCAGGTTATTGTGTTGAGCAAGACAAGGCTAAATTGGCCTCTATGGCCTGGTACAGTAAAATTCTGATATTAAGACCACCTTAATCTTCTTATCCTTATTCTGCTGAATAATTAATTTAGCCACACCAATTTCTCGCTTTGGACTGCTTGATGTAATTTATTCCAACAGATTCACAAACCGAATTTCAAACAGTGTTGATCCTGATCTGGATGTACACTGTTTACGAGGGTAGGAGTTGTTGTGAACAGTATGATAAGGGTTAAAAGCTTAAAAGACGATTTTTAACAGTCCCAAAGGTGGTCTTTATAAAGTAATTTTCCTGTAATTTATGCTCTTCCAATGAGTGTACACAGCCAACTAACAGCTACTCAGACACTTGTTGACTTCTGGTGCTCAACCCGTTGGAGAAATAGATAGGGCTGCAGGAGCTTTTTGTGTACTGGAATACCACTTAGAAGATCTAAGCCTGTCCTGGAATAGTGGTGTGAGTCGGTTCGTCCCTTAACCTTAGTGGTTTCTTTGGGTAATACGTAAGGCTTGAGATTTCATTTCATGTAAATGTCAGGTAAAAGTTCCACAAAATTGGATTCAATGTCTCCAAAATGACCTATATAGTGTTGATGAGGACATAAAACTTCAATACAAAAAAACAAAACTTGTCTACATGTAGCAACAGCTCTGTAGAGACTGCACTTAGGTGCATGCTTTGTTCTTCTTCAGATATGTATAGATTGTATAGAAAAATGACCATTCATTAGTAAAATGGCCTTTTTTCTACAGTCAAACCTGTCTTAGTGGCCACCTCTATTAAGCAAGCAACCTGTCTTAAGCAAGCAGGTATTTAGTTCCCGAAAAGGCAAATGCATTAAAATTCACCTGTTTTAAGCAAGCACATTTTTATTTTCCCTGAGGTGCTTAACACAGGTTGGACTGTATTTAGTCTAGACATATCTGGGACCCACTTTTAAATTGTTTACATTCAAAACCATGTTACAATGAACAGTATTATAAAGAGGTTGTGATAATGTTACTGTTTTCCTAGTCAATAGTCAGTGTTCTATTGCAGGTTCATGTAGATTACAAAAGCTTTTTTTCTGGCTGACAAACATGCAGGTTAATTAATATGAACCTAACTAAGCAGGCCAAATGCCACTAAGTTTAATGTGGTTTTAATTTTTAACCTATTACGGCTGATTTTAAAACTTTTTTGTTTCAGCCAAAGAAAGCATTTATGCACTCAAGAGATAGTTTATCTGATATTTCTGATGAACGGTCACAAGTATGCAAATTCTGTATGCACCAAAGATTGAAGGTAGGAAATTGTGTTAGTATGCTTCTTTAACCCTTCTCTTGCTGAATATTCAGTTTAGCCACACCTATTTCTGACTATGAACCAATCAGATCACTTGATGTAATTTATTCCTACAAATTCATAAACTGAATGTCAAACAGTGTAGATCCTGATCAGATGGCTTCTTCAGAAGCCATCTGATCTGGATCTACACTGTTTCCAAATATAGGGGTTGTCCTGAACAGCAAGATAAGGCCAGAGAAAATAAATTATTAGATTATCATCCCCACCCGCCCCTATAAAATCTGACAAAATAAAAAAAGTTGGGGCGGAAAACTTTTTGACACGGAGGCATACTAGATCAAATACATGTTTTATATGGCTTTTCATAATTGCAAATCATCTGCTTGACATGAAAAGAGAATAAGACATGGTTTTCTTCTTTTTCAAAGTGATAGCAAGTGTCAGCTGTCCAGTTTTGCAATGAATTATCTTGGCGAGTGATAACCCAGGAATAAAAATGAGCCAGTGCATGACAAAACCTACAATTACACCGGTGCGACCAGCAGAGACTCAAATCAATCTGCGGGTCCATCCACTATGACAAGACCTTTAGCGTATGTCTCTTTCCATAGACCATAGCCTTTAGTAGGTACATGCGATCAGTGAAGACTCCGACCAGACTGCGTGGATGCGCAGGCTGATCTGAGTCTTCGCTGGTCCCTCAAGCCTTCTTGTAGGCTTTGTCATGCGCTGGCTCAAATAAAAAATAAAATCCACCCACCCACCCCATCTTTTTCTTGACTCTGGATGAGAATCTAATAATTAATTTTCTATGGACTAAGGGTTAACATGTACCATATTTTTTATGCGTCTTTAACATGTACCTGGTAAACCGCTTAGAAGATCTAAGCCTGCCCAGGCAAAGAGGTGCGAGTCGGACCGTCCATACTTATAATTTTATAAATTCTATTGGTTTCATTGGGCAACAGGGCTTGAGATGTCATTTCATCTCAGTGTCTGGTAAAAGTCCCACAAAATTGGGAGCAACATCTCCAAAATGACCTATATAATGTTGACGAGGATGTTAAACATCAACTCAAACAAATCTTTAACGTGTACCATAATGATCCTAAGTGTTGTGACAGATAGGCCTAAACAAACAGTGCAGACCCAGATCAGACTGCTCCTAAAGGAGCAAGCAGTCTGATCAGGGTTCACATTTTTTGCCATTCCATCTCCACTTTTTGGACTCTTTCCTGGATCGCCAAACTAACTTGTTAAAATTTGAGGAGAATTACTGCTATTCTGGTGGAGGAAAGGTGACATAATGTTAGTTTTATGTTAAAGTTTTCAGGAAGACTTGTTTTCTAAACACTCTGACAGATTTAATGTATACTAAAGTCTGATAATAGTTATCAAGCAAGTTTATCCCCAGGGCCAGCATTTTCCCTGCCCCTGAAGTCAAGGTCACTGACATGAAGCTGCAGTCGAACCCCAATAAATCGAATACCTTTAGGATCTTGAAAATTTGTAGTAGTAGGAGTAGTAGAACTACTGAGGTTTAATCATACCACTAATCAAAAGGTATGAGGGTAGGCTGAAAAGTTCTGAGCCTGACCAAGATCAAATGGTTTGTCCATGCTGAAAGTGCCTTATTTTTCAACATAGTCTCCTTTCCTGTCCACACACTTCCTCCAGCGATGCTGGAGTCCTTGGATCCCAGTGGTATAGAAGGTCTCATCTTGGTCCCTGAAAAAGTCCTCCACAGCAGCTATCACCTCCTCGTCTGACCGATAATGCTGCCCTGCCAAGTGCTTTTTCATGTTTGGAAACAGGAAATAATCTGATGGAGCTAGATCAGGTGAATACGGAGGGTGATCGACAAGTATGAAGCCACAGTCATGCACAGCAGCCATTGCGACAACCGATTTATGAGCAGGTGCATTGTACTGATGGAACAAGACCCCTTTTGTCAATTTTCTGGGTCGTTTAGCCTTAACTGTTTTTCGCAATTGTTTTAGCAGATCTGCATAATACTCCCTATTAATTAATCTGCCCTTTTGAAGGTAATCTATGAATATTATACCCTTGGCATCCCAGAACACTGATACTATCACCTTCCCTGCAGAGGAGAAGACCTTTGCCTTCTTTGGAGGGGGTGAGCAAGGGTGCTTCCATTGCATGGATTGTCTTTTGGTCTCTAGCTCAAAGTGATGAACCCAACACTCATCCTGAGTGACAAAACGGTCAAGAAAACCTTGGTCTGCTTCAAAATTAGCCAAGTTTGCTTGTGACAGGTTTAGTCTGGTCAACTTTTGGTCAGGCGTCACCCATCTGGCGGAAACCTTCGCCATTCCTAATTCACTGTGTAGAATGTTCTCTACTCGTTCACGGGAGATGCCAACAGTGTTAGCTAACTGATTCACAGTTAAATGCCTGTCATCCATCATGGCCCTGTGCACTTGGCAGATGGTTTCCTCATTTGTTGCCGTTGTGGGTCGTCCGCACCGGTCATCATCTTCAAGGCTGTCCTTGCCCATCTTAAAATTTGCTGCCCACCTTTTCACGGTTGCATACGAAGGAGCATCATCCCCTAATGTAGCAACCAGATCGGCATGAATGTCCTTAGGAGCGAACCCCTTTTTATGGAGGTACTTGATGACACCACGATGCCAGATTTTTTCCATTTTCCCAAAAACATGCTAGTATCAATTTTCAAAGTCTAGAATTTCTACATTATTGCAGATAAACTTGAACTCATTTGAGTCAAATCAAGTAATAAAGGTTTGGATTTAATGAATACAAAATTTCATGGCTGTTCGATGCCTGCTTCTTGGTCAGGCTCAGAACTTTTCAGCCTACCCTCGTATAATAGGCACAAATTAAGGATATCTTTTCTATTTTCAAAGAGATAAATGAATGTTGTGTGTACTCATCTCATTGTGGCGATTCTACTGAGTACACACAACATACCTTTCAAAGAAAATGTCAGGAAACTTCCCTTATACACATGTATATCCGAATTTGAAGCTATTGGGTAAATTCTTTAAGGGCTGTGAGTTTGAATTTGCTTAGGTGAACGAGGCATCGGTGTTTGAATTATTGAAGTTCCACTGTTATTTAACCCATATATGACAATGGAATCTCCCACCTAATAAGTTTGGTGTGGTCCATTTCCAATTATAGGGGTAACAGGTTTCTCTTGTTAGCAGTTAGTTTTGCAAAAATGTATGAGAGTGAGTTTTTGAGTTTTACGTCCCACCAACAGCAAAGGTCATACGTGATGGGACCCCGGTTTAAAGACTCATCTGAAAGTCTGCAGAAGCCCGGGATCAGTCCTGCGACCCCTGGTTTACAAGGTGAGTAGCGTAACCACAACACCACAGTGGCTTCTACAAATATGTATTTACTTTTTGCAAACAGTGTAGACCCATATCAGACACTGCATTTTGTGCCATCTGGTCTGGGGCTGCAATGTTTGCCAATGTCCCCAAAAAGGGTCGCTAGGCATATTAGGGTTAAAGTAAGATAAGATGTGGGTGGACAATTTGTGGCTTCCTAAAACAGCTCTTGTTTTGCTCTTGAGTTTCTTAATTAATTCTATAGTACGTTGCTTTAGGACATTGATGTTATCTTTTTATGGTATGTTTGACTTAGCACGTAATCATGTAGGTCAGAATCTATGTGAATAACTGAGATACACACCAGCCAGCTTATCTTAACCTTTTTTGTACCAAATGGAATCTTCCACCTTATATATAGCAGGTGTCCATTTCAAAATTTAGGGGTGGCAGGTTGTGTTTTCTTCAAAATTCATTTGGAAAATGGCAGAACTTTTTTTTGCAAACAACAGTGTAGGCCCTGATCAGATGCAGTGTTCTGCTGCATCTGAACTGGGCCTGCACTGTTTGCCAGTTTATACCTTAAGGGGTTTCCGGTACAAAATGGGTTAACAGTAAGCTATTTCAGTTTCAAGGCTATTGGTGGCATATAATCTAAAAGTGCCATATACCCTGTTTAGACCACGCTTTTAATGCGCATTAGTTCCGAAGTAGATGCGCATTATCCATTTACACGAACCACATTAATTCGATGGAAATTTTTATATCGCTGCAAACTAATCCACCTCAAGACCTAGTAGCAGATTTGCATTAAATTTTCCTTCGCTTTAAATTGTCCGTCTAAACAGCTGCAGCGCATCAGAAGCGCACTGAAGTTATAATTAGAATGGACTCATTACACTAATGTGTGTAAAAAAAAACAACCTTCCACTTCGATTTTGACAATCCGACAGTAAACAATTGAAAATTAATGAAATTAAGAACACGAAAACAAGTCTTTGTGTCTGCTGAATTCTTTTGAACTTTTCACGGCTCAAATCATGACTTTTCAGTGGTCCCTGAACTCGACTTCCTTAATAATGATAACAAACATGCATTGCTTCTTGGCGCCATTTTCATGGTGTTTTTCATTTTACCCACAAAATTTCATTTATTTAATTGATATAAAATTCGAACAAAAATTTGCTGGTGTGGTCAGTTTGTAGGATTTATATCGCATTACCTTGAAGCGCTGCAAACAAAAGCAATACTGCTGTGCAGTCATGTAAACAGACTATTAGTAATTTTAGTGTTTCGGCTATCTGCTATAATGATTCTAAATATTGGGACAAATAAGCTGCAGCAAACAGTGCAGACCCTGATCAGACTGCTCAATCTGTAAAGAGCAGTCTGATCAGGGCCTACACTGTTTGTCATTCCATCTGTAACTTTTGGACTCCTTGCTGGAATGTGAAACAAATTTGTCAAAAATTCAAGAGAATTACTGCAAATCCTTTAGGTGTCTGAATTTTTGGATTTTTACATACAATGCCCACAAAGTCAGTCTTGTTGATTTTCGCAGTGTCAGATCCAACAAGATCCTTTTGTGTGGACAGATTTTTTTGACATTTTGTTGATGTTGTTGTTGTAAGTTATAGGCTTATATCTCTTTAACCCATTTAGTACCAGAAACATCAAGACGGGTACCCTGGCAAACAGTGCAGGCCCAGATCAGATGCCGTAGAACGCGTCGTCTGATCAGGGCCTGCACTGTTTGCTACAAGTTCAGTCATTTTCCAAATAAATTTTGGTAACAACACAGCCTGACACGCCTAAATTTGGAAATGGACTCCTGTCATATTTAAGGAGGAAGATTCCATTTGGTACAAAAAGGGGTAAAGCAGTTTTATTCAGCCCTGGTAAATGAGCTGTCTGAAGTTTCACTGTATCTTGAAATGTGCTTGTCACCTCATCACTGTTAGTGCAGACATACTTCAATAAATGTTTAAGCTGGTTAGAGTGTGCACTTTTCTCCTATAATGCTGATGTTGTTTTGGAGTTTTATGGCCACCTCAACAGTCAAACTGGGCTGTCCAAGGGTAGCAAGACACAGCCACAGAGAAGGAATGAGGATAATTTTCCTTATCTCTTGCTGGAAATATGTTGTGGGCACTTGTTACAATTTCCACAACTACCGTCAACACGTTTTTATGGAGAAAATTTTCCCCCAAAATATCTCCATTACTGCTGATTATCTGGATTGTCTGGAGTTATGGACAAAACTGTTTACGCATTATTCATGTATGAGATCTCATACTTTTGAGCCTAGGTCTGCTATCTCATTAATTAACAAAGGTCGAGCTCGGTACTTAGCAACAGATAAGTATTTTGTGATAATTGAAGGATAGCTTTTGTCAGTTCTCCATAAAAACCTATGTTGTGAGTATTCATTAGAACCACCTCGCCAGGCCCCCAAAACACAACATAGGTTTATATGGAGAAATAAGGAAAACTGTCCTTCAATTATCACAAAATACTCACATTCGGTAGCTCATTCAAGTATGCATCTGACTGGTGATCATCATCTGGGCTTGGAGAAATAGATTGGGCTACATGGTGCTACCACGCAGAGCTGAAACTGACCATACATGAATACTGGTAAACCGCTTAGAAGGATTAAGCCTGCACAGGCAAAGTGGTGTGAGTCAGACCATCCAATGCATTGGGCGGCAGGGCTTGAGATGTCATTTCATCTCAGTGTCAAGTAAATTCTTCATCTCAGTGTCAAGTAAATTCCCACCAAAAAAAGCATCTCCAAAATGACCAAAATTTTTGACGGGGACATTAAACCTCAATTCAAACAAACATTCATGGGTAGCAAAATGCATATTCTTTCACAAGTACCAGAGAACTGCCTTTTAGCTATAATGGAAGAACGTTGCCCTGCTCAGATACTGAACCATGCAGTAGGCAGGCCAGGTGTACATCTGAGTTATTTGATCCAGTGTTTGTTGTAACTTAAGTGGTTTGTATGTCAAGGAAAAGAAGAATATAAACATGGTAGAGTTACATTACACATATTTAATAGTTGTTTACTATATTTGATTATGAAATTAGATAGTGTTTGGTGCAATTTCACCATGAGATATCACAATCCACAAATAATCTGATAAATAATCTATTAACAGAGTCATGCCCAGCAGAATGGTCATGCTCAGTCTGACCAAAGTCTTTGATGTACAATTGAGCCCCGCCAAGCGAATTTGTGTCTTCAAGCATTCCATCATGACAAATTTTAACTGCGCATGCCCAGCCATTCAGAGGGGCCAGGGATATGGCTTTCTGTCTGAAGGTTCCTCTTGATTCACTGCTTGTATAAGCGAGCAGCGAAGGTTCTGGCGAGACTGCGCGGATGCGCAGGCTCGCCTGAATTTGCTGCTCGCATAGGCGATAAGTACCAAAATCGCTTGACGGGGTCCATTTTTTGTAGATGGCCATTGATCACAAATTGCTTCTTACTGTCCGTTATGATCCTAAGTATTGGGACAGATAGGACAAAGCAAACAGTGGAGTCTCAGATCAGGAGCAGTCTGAACAGGGCCTTTATTGTTTGCCATTCAGTTTGCGCCTTTTGGACTCCCTTGCTGGATTGTAAAACAAATTTGTCAAAATTTTAGGGAAATTAAAGCAAGTCCTTAATAGCTCAGTGGTTAGTGTGTTCGACTTGTGATCAAAAAGTTGTGGGTTTGAATCTGGCCACCGGAGGAGAGGTGTGTCCTTGGGTAAGACACTTAAAGCCACTGCCCCACTCCACCTAGGTGTAAATGGGTAGCAGTTATGTACAAGTCACTGTTTGAGAGGGATTCAAATAAGCTTGAAACTTTCATCACAATCAAACTAAAATAAATTTGTATACTAAGTAAATTAAATCCTTAATGTGTCCGAGTTTTTAGCTCACCTGTCACATAGCTTTTGTAATCACATTTTGTCCGTTGTCAGTGCGTGCATCTGCCTGCAAACAATTTCTTCAAACGACATCTCTTTCTGAACCACTGATCAGATTTTGACCAAACTTCACAGGAATGCTCCTTAGTTGGTCTCCTTTCAGAGATGTTCAAATGATACCAGTCCATTGCACATCTAGGTCAGAGGAGCTAAAAATAGATTTTTAACTGAAAACTTTACAAATCTTCTTCTATGTAACCACAAGGCCCAGGTCTTTGATATTTGGTATGAAGCTCCATCTAGTGGACCTCTATCAAGATTGTTCAAATTATAGCCATGGGGCCAAAAATGGTTCCGCCCTGGGGTTCAAATATTTTACATAGGCTTATATAGGGAAAACATTAAAACATCTTCTCTGAAACAGCAATGCCCAGGTCTTTGATATTTGGTCTGAAGCTTCATCTAGTGGACTTCTATCAAGATTGTTCAAATTATAGCCTCAGGTCCAAAAATGACCCTACCTCTGGGCCCACAGGTTTTACGTAGGCTTACATCATAGTGTAGTTTATATTTTCTTGTCCTTTGGGATCATTGATTCTATTGTGGAATTTTGAAAATATTTGAGGGTCACTGATGAGGTCTAAATGGCTGAAACTAGCTAGTCTGGCCCAGAAAACATGTACATTCCATATTTTCCAGTTTTGTGGTGTATTCCTTGCTTCCAAAGGATAACCCTTTCTAGAACATATTTGACGTCACTACAGCTGTTGTCTGGGAATGTGTGGCGGCTGTAAAAAGTCTCCCTGCCCTACATCATAGTGTAGTTTATATTTTCTTGTTGATTCTGTTGTGTAATTTTGAAAATATTTGAGGGCCACTGATGAGGCCTAAGTGGCCAAAACTAGCTAGAGTGGCCCAGAAAACATGTACACTCCATATTTTCCAGTTCTGTGGTGTATTCCTTGCTTCCAAAGGATAACCCTTTCTAGAACATATTATATAGGGACACCCTTAAAAACTCTTCTTCTTGTCTGAAACCAGAAGGCTGAGGTCTTTGATATTTGGTATGAAGGTTCATCTTGTGAACCTCTCTCAAGATTGTTCAAATTATAGATTTGGGCCAAAAATGGCCAGGCCCCGGTGCTCTCATGTTTTACATACATAGACTTATTTAGGAAAAACCTTTAAAACTTCTTGTCTGAACTCAGGGGGCCCTGGTCTTTGATATTTGGCATAAAACATGGTTTTCACTAAAATTTTTCTTAAGAGGCCAGTCAACAGTTTGAGGCAGCCAAATTCTACTTTTTTATAAGAGTTTAATTAACAGAAGTTACATTTGAGGCGACAAGAAAATCATTTGAGGCAGTCATTTTGGCCTCCTGCCGCCTCTTAATTAAAACCCTGATAAAGCTTCATCTGGTGCTGGTGGACCTCTACCAAAATTGTTCAAATTATGGTCTTGGAGCCAAAAATGGCCAGTCTCCCTGGGCCCACGTTTTTCACAAACTTATAGGGAAAACCAAAAAAAAATCTTCTTGTCTGCAACTAGAAGGCCCAGGTCTTTAATATTTTCTATGAAGCTTCATCTATTGGACCCCTATCAAGATTATTCAATTTATAGTCTTTGGGCCAAAATTAGGTCCACCTTGGGCCAACATGTTTTATAGGGAGAACCTTTAAAAATCTTCTTGTCTGAAACTAGAAGGCCCAGATCGTTGATTTGAAGCTTCATCTAGTTGACCTCTACCAAGATTTTTCAAATTATAGTCTTTGGTCCAAAAATGCCCCAGCCCCGCGGACCACATGTTTACATAGACTTAAGTAGGAGAAACCATTAAAAATCTTTTTTTTTTAAATCACAAGACCCAAGTCTTTGATATTTGGTTTGTAGACCTCTACCAAGAATTGCATGTATAGCCTTTTAACAAGCTCATTAGCTGTCAATTGTTAACTGTTCTAGCAAGTACAATATCTAATACTGTGGTATTTTTGCTGAAAGAATTGTGAGTAGAGTAGCTTTTGCAAATGCAAAAGCTTTTCGCATTATCAGCAAAAATCTTAGCATGTTTGCCATATAAAGACCGGACCCTTCTTACTCAGGGAAGCAAATCAGGAAGTCACAAATGTTGTCTTTCTTGTGAAAACAGGAATCTGCCAACAGCTATGACAGACCTGTTGTAAACTTGGCTATTTGGGTGAAAGCTAGGGTTGTCGCAAATATTGACAGATTGACAAACAGATGGAAAATAGGACGCCTATATCACGCTGTGCTGATAGCAGGCAGGACATGTAGAAGAAAAAGACTGTATTATATGAGCCAGCGATGACAAAACCTACAATAAGACATGTGCCCCCAGCAAAGACTCAGATCAGCCTGCGCATCCATATAGTCTAACCAGAGACTTCTCTTGCTGCATGGAGGAGCACTGGGCCCTAAGCTATCCTTAGAGTGCACAAGAGAGACTCTGATCAGACTGTGGATGCGCAGGCTGATCTGAGCCTTCGTTGGGCGCACATGTCTTATTGCAGGTTTTGTCATGCGCTGGCTCATATATGAGCTGTGTTTTGGGAAAACCTGGAATCCTGAAACATATACCGTAAAATCCAAAAAATTTAGACACCATCACATCTTACTGTTCTTAAGCCCCCGCCCATAGGGGCTTGAAGAAATATATGGGCAATCCAAAAAATTTAGACACCATCACATCTTACTGTTCTTAAGCCCCCGCCCATAGGGGCTTGAAGAAATATATGGGCTGCATGATGCTTCCACGCAGAGCTGAATCCGGCCCGCACACTAGTACTGGTAAACCACTTAGAGGATCTAAGCCTGTCCAGGAACCTCGGTGCGAGGAGGACCGTCCATGCTAATAAACCCTATTGGTTTCATTGGGCGACAGGGCTTGAGATGTCATTTCATCTCAATGTGGGGTAAAAGTCCCACAAAATTGGAAGCAACGTCTCCAAAATGACCTTTACAGTGTTGACGGGGACGTTAAACCTCAAATCAAACAAACAAACAATCTTACTGTTCTTCTCCTGAAATTATAACAGAATTGATTCACGATCCAGCAAGGAGTCCAAAAAGTGCAGATAGAATGGCAAACAGTGTAGACCCTGATCAGACTGCTCCTGAAGGAGCAGTCTGATCTGGGTCTGCACTGTTTGCTTTGGCATGTCTGTCCCAACACTTAGGATCACTATGGTACGACTGTCTCTGATTTACTGGTACAATTGATGCACACAAATTAGTTTAACATAACAGACACTTATGGTAAATAAGGATGGGACTTAATTGCATTCAGATTCTATTTTTGCGAACCTTCGGTCTATTGGCTTTTGGTTTGATTTCAAGTTTAATGGCCCATTATACTTAACCTCAAGTTTACAACTTCTAAACGTATGTGGGAAATAAAAAATAAATGCTACAGTTCAAGTCGTCTTTTCTCAGAGAACGAGTTGGTTTGCTTTTGAACAGTTTTAAAGGTTTTAATCACAACACAAAACACTTTAACCCTTATCCTGCTGACTAAATTAAGTTTGTCACACGTATTCAATCAAAATACTTCATATAATGTTTCATTCCAATTCGCAAATTTATTGACATACAGTGATTTTTTTACAAATTTTCAACTATGCGTCCTGGGACTCGCTCAACCAAAAAACTGTGCGTCCCAAATCTGAAAATATGAGTCCCAATAATTGGAGGGAAAAAAAGGAAGTACAAAAAAGATCGGTTCCGTATAAAATGCCATTATTCATAGTTAAAAATAATGCGGTCTAGTATCTATTATTTGCAATGAACAGAATCAATCATCAACTTGTGTTGTTTACTAGCCCAAAGAAATCCTGCTAAAATGTACGTTTTTTAGTCTATTTTCCGTAATGTTTTCTACTTTCGTTTTCGATAAATGCGCACCGCAACATTATCGACAAACATTTTCTCCCCTGATTGGGATACCAGCTATCTAGGTTCAGGGGCTGACAAATCCATTGCCCGGCCGCCCGGTACAAGCCCAAAATCGCGCCGGGCAGGTGCACTTTGACCTTAGGACGCCCGGTCGGGCAAGTGCAAAAAAAATCGTCTACAGCTGAAAATCTTTTGAGTCCTTAAAATATAGTAAAACTAGAGTAAGTAAATCACAATAAACCGACAAACCGTCTGTATATTTATAACAGTTCAATTATGACACTATTGTTAATCCCTGTCATATAATTGCCAAGTAAACATGATCGCCCTTTCATTTCTGGCGATAAGCCAACTTGAACGAGGTGTGAAAATATGGTCAAGTTATGTCTCTAATTTGCGTTTATTCTCCAGTCATAAAATTTAATCCACAATCAATGTGAAAATGATTTACTCGCACCTCAGACAATTAGCTACATCTAACGGTAGATGCATTATAAAAACAGATCGTGAATGGTTATGTTTTGGCGCCAAATAGCAGACACTCGGCTTGGCGGGAAAAGTCGAACGCTGTTGTTGGAGCTGCTGGGGATAATTCGGGGGCTGTGCAAAGCGCTGTTTTCAATCCACCTCCATTCACAACCGTTTAGCTATCGAGAAAATATTTTTTACCGGTCCCAAACAATTTTTTAAGAACGGGATACAGCCCATTAAAATAAAACAATGGCATTAAACACGTGCGGGGTTGCTGGCATCAGATGACGTCATTTGACACATTTACCGATCATGCAGAAAAATGGTAGAGTTGGTTTGTGGGCGGCGATTTGGATTGCGGAAAACTTTGATGTTCGCATTGAACTTGCTTGTGTGAAAGTTTGGGCTCATTTTGGATGGAGGGGATTCTCGTCTTGTGGTTGGATCATTAAATTGTAGCTGTATCGATTTTTCGGTGACTCGTTGGGCAGTTGAAGGTTCGGTAAAAGTGCGGTATTTTATCACTTAGGCCGATATTTACAGCAGTGAAAACGAAAGTTGGATTTTTCGCCCATAAAATATGTGCGTCCGACGGACGCACATATTTTATGATCGTGCGTCCTCAGTCCTATTTGTGCGTCCTGGACGCAGGACGCAGGGGTAAAAAAATCACTGGACATACAATGTAGATTCTGATTAGATGGCTTCTTGAAAAGCTCGACCTTTGTTCATGAGATAGGAGTCCTAGGCTCAAAAGTATGAGATCTAATACATGTGAACACGTTAATGAAATAATGTATAAACAGTTTTGTCCATAATTCCAGATAATGAGGGGTAATGATGATATTTCTGGGGAAAAAATTTCTTATTTCTCGATAGAACCACATAGAAGCCTCCGTGGTGCAGTGGTTACGCTACTCGCCTTGTAAACCAGGGATCGCAGGATCGATCCCGGGCTTCTCCAGACTTTCGGATGAGTCTTTAAACCGAGGTCCCGTCTCCGTATGACCTTAGCTGTTGGTGGGACGTAAAACTAAAACTCACTCGATAGAACCACATGTTTTGGGTACTTGTTAGAATCGCTTCAACGAGGCGATTCTAAGATTCCAACAAGTACCCATAACATATATGTCTCCAGCAAGAGATAACATTCAGTTATCCTCATTCTTTCTTATCTGGAGCTATTCTTTCTATTCTGTTTTTTTTTTTTTTTTTTGGTTTGGGTTTTACAACCCTTTCAAGATTATTTCACTCATATCGAGCCGATCGTTAATCAGAGGTGGGCGAAAACCAGAGTACCCGGAGAAAAACCACCTGACCTTCCGTTGCAGAAATTGGCGTCTCACACGTGGCCCGAGCGAGGCTCGAACCTACGGCGGTGATTCTATTCTGTTACTTCTCCATAAAAACATATGTTGTGGGTACATGTTAGAAGTGCCTCGTTGAGGCACTTCTAACAAGTACCCATAACATATTATGTCTCCAGCAAGAAATTAGGAAAATAATCCTTTAAATAATTATCTCTGGAGCTATGTCTTTGTTATAAGACAAAGTTCAGTCTTTACGTGTGATACGAATGATGCATCCTGGTGTAATTTACGTAAGAATAAATTTTCGGCATAGTAAACACATTGATATCTCCTTTCCCAGTATTAGGCAAGGTAAATCTTTACCTCCTGCTGACTATGGTTTGCTGTTTCATTATAATCGTA
Organism: Lucinisca nassula; assembly: GCA_963580285.1. Lineage (NCBI taxonomy): Eukaryota > Metazoa > Mollusca > Bivalvia > Lucinida > Lucinidae > Lucinisca > Lucinisca nassula. Next base: position 153,405,618 of record OY757016.1, read on the forward strand.
TGTGACGTAGGCAGACAAAAATAAAGTGTTTACCTGTATAACTGATTACAATAGTACACAGCTGACCTGCCGTAGGTGTTTGCACCTGGTTTCCCCAGGTAAGTGACTCTGTTGATTAGATATAATAATATGGAGTCACAGCAAGCATAAACCTACCTAAATCTCATTTGAAATACTGGCTAAGACATTTCGACTCGCTAACACACAGCCTAATCAGGGATCAAACAGCGTCGTTTCTATGGTTCTCAGCCTCATTGGAGTAGTCTTTGAAACAATGTAGACCCAGATCAGATGGCTTCTGAAGAAGCCATCTGATCAGGATCTTCATTGTTTGCCAAGCAAAGACTTGTATTCTCAGGCTTGTCAGACTGCTGGGCACCATCATCAAAGTTAATGTGTTTTCTCATACTGGGGATAGCATGATATGCATGTAAAACTATGTTGTTTTCACGTGCGCTGTGTCATGTCAGTTTATGGAATCAGGAGAAATGAGCTTATGCCTGGAGTATAAAATTCAAAACCATTGTTTACCAGTACACCCTTATCCCGCTGAACACAGAAGCCTCCGTGGGGCTGTGGGTAAGCTACTGCCTAAAAAACAAGGGGTTGTAGGTTTGATTCCGTTGTTATACCGAGGTCTCATCTCAATATGACCTTAGTTGTTGGTTGGCTGTAAAACTGAAAAAAAAACACCTATTCAGCTGAACACAGTCCCTACCTTTGCAAACTGTAGATCCTGGTCAGATCACTTCTGAAGCATCTGATCAGGATCTACACTGTTTGTCATGCACTTGAATTGAATGAATATCTATCTATCTATCTATCTATCTATCTATCTATCTATCTATCTATCTATCTATCTATCTATCTATCTATCTATCTATCTATCTATCTATCTATCTATCTATCTATCTATCTATCTATCTATCTATCTATCTACCCTACCCTACCTACCTACCTACCTACCTACCCTACCCTACCCTACCCTACCCTACCCTACCCTACCCTACCCTACCCTACCCTACTCTACCCTAATCTTTAACCTGCACAGGGGATGGTTCTCCCTGCACAGGGGGCCTCCAGTTAACGTCCCGATCCGAAGGACGGTGCACTTCATGACATTCATCCCTGCAAATGATGCCAATGGAGCGTGTTCGGACACCGAAATTTTATCGCCGCTGCCGGGGATCGAACCCAGGACCTCAAGCATCAGAGCATCAGAGGCAAGTGCACTAAACTCCGTTCAGAAAATCTGAATCATCGATTTTTTCGTTTCTCGCTTTTTATACTCATTTTAGCCCATATATCACTATGGGAAAGTTGTAGACCTCACCCTCCGCCGATTTCTCCAGCAAGTCGTATGCCTCTGCGACAGCCAGGAAAGGCTGTGATTATTTGGAGAAAATTGCAAAATCTAAATTTTCTTTCACAGACTTAAGACATTCTGACAGGTTCGACACACCCTATTAACCCATATATAGAAGTGGTTACTGTTCTTGTAAATTACAAGGCGTCTATATTTTATTTGCACGATCACTTCATGGAAAATCATTAGCTGTGACACCACATCTGATATTGGTATAGTTCATTTTGACCACTGTTGACAGCACATAGCGCTAGTGACTCCCCGTTCCTAGTGAGCTTCTATCTAGCCATTCGAATGTAAGGTGTGTAGTATTTGCATATCTATTTATAAAGTGCATCACATGGATTTGAATATTTATTATTTTACCTGACAATCAACATCAAATGGACTTAGTCTGTGGTCTCATTTCTTTGTTTTGCAATTTTCTCCAAATAACCACAGCCTTTCCTGGCTGTTGCAGAGGCATACGACTTGCTGGAGAAATCGGCGGAGAATGAGGTCTACAACTTTCTCATAGTGATATAAATGAGTATTAAAAGCGAGAAACGAAAAAATCGATGATTCAGATTTTCTGAACGGAGTTTAACCACTGAGCTATCAAGTAATTTGATTGGTTGAGGAGATAGGTGTGGCCTAGTTAACTTATTCAGCAGGATAAGGGTTAAACTATTTTATCCTGAGTGTAGCAGTAGTCTATTTAATCCCTCGCCGTGAAACAGAGCAGGGATTATAGGAATGGTCTTCGTCTGTCCGTTCATCCGTCTGTCCATCCGCACCAACGAAACGACATTTAGGGGGCAAAAAATTTGGACAGTTTGACACTTAAGTATATATTCGTGAGTCCAAATGGGGTTTATTCCGTAATTTTGGTACTTAAGTGGCAAAAATTCGCTCTTAGGTGGCTTGCCGCTTAAGAGAATTTGCCGCTTAAGTAGTCAATATGCCGACGCCTAGCCACTTAAGTATCCGTTCGTGAGAACGTGCGTCTGTCCATCCGTCCGTCCGAAGGTACCTCTACTAAGAACGTTTGTAACACTTTCTTGTCTGCTCCATATCTCCTGAACCCATTGATAGATTTTCATTAAACTTTGGTTAATTATTCATCTCAGTGAGCTGGTGTGCAGAACCCATAAATGAACCATGCTGACTCAAGGTCAAGGTCACGAGATTGAAACTTGGAATTTCTTGTCCGTTCCATATCTCCTTTACCCTTGGAAGCATTTTCATTAAACTTTGGTCAAATATTCTTCTCAGTGAGCTGATGTGCAGAACCCAGAAATGAACCATGCCGACTCAAGGTGAAGGTCACATTTGAAGGTCAAGAATTTAAAAGTTTAATTTTTGTGTCCGTTCCATATCTCGTTTACCCTTCAAAGGATGTTCATTAAACTTTGGTCAAATATCCCCCTCAGTGAGCTGATGTGCAGAACCCATAAATGAACCATGCTGACTCAAGGTCAAGGTCACATTTGAAGGTCAAGAATTTAAAAGTTTAATTTTTGTGTCCATTCCATATCATTAAACTTTGGTCCAATATCCCCCTCAGTGAGCTGATGTGCAGAACCCATAAATGAACCATACTGACTCAAGGTCAAGGTCACATTTGAAGGTTACAAGTTTAAAAGTTTGAATTTTTTGTCCGTTCCATATCTCCTTTACCCCCAAAGGATTTTCATGAAACTTTTGTGAAATATACCCCACAGTGAGCTGATGGGCAGAACCATAAATAAACCATGCTAACTCAAGGTCAAGGTCACAGGTGAAGGTCACAATGTTGAGCCTTGATACAAAGTGCGGCGGGGGATTTGGCCGTCCTTCAGACTGCTTTCTTGTTTGAATTTGTGGTGCCTGGTTTTGGTCTGCTCTGTTTGCCATTGTGTCTAGCTGTTCCCAAATAAAATGGATTAATAAGATAACCCTTATGCTGCTGAATAATTTAATTAGCCACACCCATTTCTGAATATCAGCCAATCAGATTGCATGATAAAATGTTTTCGTTCAAATTTACAAACTGAATGGCAGTGTAGATCCTGATCAGATGGCCTGATTTGGATTTTCATTGTTTGCAAAGGTATGGGCTTGGGTAAAGGTAGTCATGAACAGCATGATTTGGATAAACCAGTAGACTTAACCAGTAGGTCACACTGGGTGTGACAAAATAAATACAAGGGTTAATGGGAGAAAAAAAATCAGCCTAATGAAATGTTAGAGTTACACTGAAAGTAAAGAGACATTCATCAATATTTTAATATGTGCTGATGTGCCATAATCAAAGCACTGAGAGTGCTGATGGAGCGTAGCTTTGATAATTTGATTTAGCGTCTGAATGATATTTTAATTCAGGCTCATATTGATCCAATAAACATAGCTGTTTGAAGCTATTGCACGACCCGCAGAAAAAGAAACCGACTGAAGTCGGTTGATTTCTAAGAGTGCCCTAAAATCACCGTGTCATTCTGTCAGTCTGTCATTCTGTCATTCTGTCAGTCTGTCCGTCCGTCCGTAACCCGTTTGTGAAAACTGGTGATAGTGACTTAACCGCTTGGAATATTTAAACAATTTTTGGCATACTGATAGATATCAATGAGATCTAACCAATGAGCTTGCGAAATATTACATTCCATTTAGTATAGCCTCGCCGAGGCAAAAAATGTGAAAATTTTTGAACTGCTTCTCCTCGGAACCGTTGGGCCGATTTAAGTCAAATTTCATATGGAGCCTCTATGGTATGGGGGAAACCAAAATTTGCTCATGGGGTCCAGGTCACATGACCAAAATGGCCGCCAAGCCATATATGGTCTGTCTGTCTGTCCGTCCGTAACCCGTTTATGAAAACTGGTGATAGTGACTTAACCGCTTGGAATATTTAAACAATTTTTGGCATACTGATAGATATCAATGAGATCTAACCAATGAGCTTGCGAAATATTACATTCCATTTAGTATAGCCTCGCCGAGGCAAAAAATGTGAAAATTTTTGAACTGCTTCTCCTCGGAAACCGTTGGGCCGATTTAAGTCAAATTTCATATGGAGCCTCTATGGGATAGGGAAACCAAAATTTGTTCATGGGGTCCAGGTCACATGACCAAAATGGCCGCCAAGCTATATATGGTAAAAACCCTTCAAAAATAGTCTTCTCCAGAACCTCTGGGCAGATTTCCACGAAACTTGATAAATAGCATCTGGGACGTAGGCCCATCATAAATTGCTAAAATGGTGACCCTGGCTTGACCTTGACCTTCTTTGGGTCCGTCCGTAACCCATTTGTGAAAATTGGTGATAGTGACTTAACCGCTTGGAATTTTTAAACAATTTTTGGCATACTGATAGATATCAATGAGATCTAACCAATGAACTTGAGGAATATTACATTCCATTTTGTATAGCCTCGCCGAGGCGAAAAATGTGAAAATTTTCGAACTGCTTCTCCTTGGAAACTGTTGGGCCGATTGAAATCAAATTTCATATGAAGCCTCTATGGGACGGGGGAAACCAAAATTTGCTCATGGGGTCCAGGTCACATGACCAAAATGGCCGCCAAGCCATATATGGTCTGTCTGTCTGTCCGTCCATAACCCGTTTGTGAAAATTGGTGATAGTGACTTAACCGCTTGGAATATTTAAACAATTTTTGGCATACTGATAGATATCAATGAGATCTTACCAATGAACTTGCGAAATATTACATTCCATTTAGTATAGCCTTGCCGAGGCAAAAAAATGTGAAAATTTTTGAACTGCTTCTCCTCGGAAACCGTTGGGCCGATTGAAGTCAAATTTCATATGGAGCCTCTATGGGATGGGGAAAACCGAAATTTGCTCATGGGGTCCAGGTCACATGACCAAAATGGCTGCCAAGCCATATATGGTCTGTCTGTCTGTCCGTCCGTAACCCGTTTGTGAAAAATGGTGATAGTGACTTAACCGCTTGGATTATTTAAACAGTTTTTGGCATACTGATAGATATCAATGAGATCTTACCAATGAACTTGCGAAATATTACATTCCATTTAGTATAGCTTCGCCGAGGCAAAACATGTGAAAATTTTTGAACTGCTTCTCCTCAGAAACCGTTGGGCCGATTGGAGTCAAATTTCATATGGAGCCTCTATGGGATGGGGGAAACCAAAATTTGCTCATGGGGTCCAGGTCACATTACCAAAATGGCCACCAAGCCATATATGGTCTGTTTGTCTGTCCGTCCGTAACCTGTTTGTGAAAACTGGTGATAGTGGCTTAACCGCTTGGAATATTTAAACATTTTTTGGCATACTGATATATATCAATGAGATCTAACCAATGAGCTTGAGAAATATTACATTCCATTTAGTATAGCCTCGCCGAGGCAAAAAATGTGAAAATTGTTGAACTGCTTCTCCTCGGAAACCGTTGGGCCGATTTAAGTCAAATTTCATATGGAGCCTCTATGGGATAGGGAAACCAAAATTTGCTCATGGGGTCCAGGTCACATGACCAAAATGGCCGCCAAGCTATATATGGTAAAAACCCTTCATAAATAGTCTTCTCCAGAACCACTGGGCAGATTTCCACGAAACTTGATAAATAGCATCTGGGACGTAGGTCCATCATAAATTGCTAAAATGGTGACCCTGGGTTGACCTTGACCTTCTTTGGGTCCGTCCGTAACCCGTTTGTGAAAATTGGTGATAGTGACTTAACCGCTTGGAATATTTGAACATTTTGGCATACTGATAGATATCAATGAGATCTAACCAATGAACTTGCGAAATATTACATTCCATTTAGTATAGCCTCGCCGAGGCAAAAAATGTGAAAATTTTCGAACTGCTTCTCCTTGGAAACCGTTGGGCCGATTTAAGTCAAATTTCATATGAAGCCTCTATGGGCCGGGAGAAACCAAAATTTGCTCATGGGGTCCAGGTCACATGACCAAAATGGCCGCCAAGCCATATATGGTCTGTCTGTCTGTCCGTCCGTAACCCGTTTGTGAAAATTGGTGATAGTGACTTAACCGCTTGGAATATTTAAACAATTTTTGGCATACTGATAGATATCATTAAGATCTTACAAATGAACTTGCGAAATATTACATTCCATTTAGTATAACTTCGCCGAGACGAAAATGTGAAAATTTTCGAACCGCTTCTCCTCGGAAACCGTTGGGCCGTTTGAAGTCAAATTTCATATGGAGCCTCTATGGGGTGGGGGAAACCAAAATTTGCTCATGGGGTCCAGGTCACATGACCAAAATGGCCGCCAAGCCATATATGGTAAAAACCCTTCAAAAATAGTCTTCTCCAGAACCACTGAGCAGATTTCCACGAAACTTGATAAATAGCATCTGGGACGTAGGCCTATCATAAATTGCTAAAATGGTGACCCTGGGTTGACCTTGACCTTCTTTGTGCCTAGGTCAAACTTTGACACATATGCTTTTAAATTGTATTGGAAAAGTGAGAATGCATTTTATCCTGCAAACGATTCAGAATACAGTACTAAAGTATAAGATATATTTACGATAAGGCGCATTTATTGGGGGAACCGTTTTAGGTCCAGGTCACATTACCAAAATGGACGCCATACCCATATATGGTAACACTCATAAAGCTAAAAGCATCTGGCGGGTCGTGCACTTCAGCTGAAGCACTGGTTCTGGGCCAGAAGTCGTGTTAAAGCAACAAGACCTATATTGAAATTAACTCACGCTAAGGTGTAGACCCCGCAACAACCATCACGAAAACACGCCTGTACAAATACATTGTCAATTTTTCGGCCAAAAAAAAAAAAAAAAAAAAATGGAAATTTTAAGATACAAAATTGTGATATTTTCTTATCTCTGCTCAAAACATTGATTGCGGGGACTTGATTGAAACGCCTTGACAAGGCAATTTTATCAAGTACCCACAATCAATGTTTTTGAGCAATACCCCCCGCCCATAGGGGCTTGGGAGAAATATATGGGCTGCACGATGCTTCCACGCAGAGCTGAATCCGGCCCGCACACTAGTACTGGTAAACCGCTTAGAGGATCTAAGCCTGTCCAGGAACCGCTGTGCGAGGCGGACCGTCCATGCTGATAAACCCTATTGGTTTCATTGGGTGACAGGGCTTGAGATGTCATTTCATCTCAATGTCGGGTAAAATTCCCACAAAATTGGAAGCAACGTCTCCAAAATGACCTTTACAGTGTTGACGGGGACGTTAAACCTCAAATCAAACAAACAAACAAATTTTTGAGCAATACAGCAACCATGCAGTTCTACAGTTTACTCCAAGATTTCTGCTGAGCTATAGTTCGTGCAATAACAGGGGCTTGCGCAATTGTTTGGCAACTTTAAAGTTATTTTATGTAATCAGTTTTTGAATAATTACCTTGGGGAGGTTATTTATCTTGCATTAGACATTCTCCTTGGTTACGTCTTGATGATGTTTATCTTCATGTGAAAAATTAGCATAATTTTCCCAGCAGTTTATAAGTTATTCATCCGTAATCAGTCTTTAAAAAATACCTCGGTGAGGCTGTTTATAAAGCTATCTGGCATTAGACAATATCATTAGCTTGATCTTGTCAATTTACATCTGCATGCAAAACATTATAAAAATATACCCGTCGGTTTGAAAGTTATACGACCGTGTCAGTGGGTGAATTTTTTACCTTGCCGAGGCTAAAATAAAGAAACTGGGCATTCAGGAATCTTGTTGGTTAGATCTGTACATTATCTATTTGTATGCTTACAGTTGTCAAAGAAATCCAAGTAGATTAGAAGTTGCACTTCGAATGATTTTTCAGTTTGCCTAGGCGAGGCCGTTTGTAAAGTAAATTGGCATAAGGAAATTTTGCGGGTTATGTATTGTCAATATCAACCTGTATGCCGAAAATGATCAAATATGTTCTGTAAAAGGGTTATCCTTTGGAAGCAAGGAATACACCACAGAAGTGAAACATATGGAGTGTACATGTTTTCTGGGTCAGACTAGCTAGTTTCGGCCAATTAGGCCTCATCAGTGACCCTCAGATATTTTCAAAATTCCACAATGGAATCAATGATCCCAAAGGACAAGAAAATAAGCCGGGTTTAGATGTTATACTCCGTATTCATTTTATATTATTTTGCCTCAGCGAGGCCATTCATAAAGTAATCTTGAATAAAACAGCCTCATGGGTAAGGTATTGTCAATATTGATATGAAAATGGTACTTACCAATCCCACAGCCCTGGCTTGAGTAAACTCGAAGCACACTGGTAGGCTGCAGAACGGTAAGTGGCGATTGTAACGTGGTCAGCTCTCCGTGTCCATCGTGCTGAAGATGGTCACCTGATTCAATGTCGGTTGTTTCCGTCCTTCTCCGTAGATCTTGTCGTAGTGGATTTTGTTGTTGTTGTCGAATGTGCATATAGCTACAGCCTAACGGCACATCACTCGCCTCCTTTTATGAAGAACCTAGAGGTGGCTAAAGAAAGCTATATGCACATTAGATTATTGTTAAAATTTTAAAGGAATCGAAATGGTTTTTACTACGCCTCCTTTTATGAAAATGGAGGCTCAATAGAGATCATAGAATTTAGAAATTAGCAAGTGTAACAAACAAGATCTATTAATAAAATTTCTAATAAGCTAGAGATTGCTTTACTTTTAATATAAAGGGTTAATGAATTTACCAAAGGTTTTAGAGTAGCTGACCACTATGAAGTAGCTGATAAAAGGTAATAGATATTTATGGAATGGATTTCTGTGAATGGCCTGAGTAACTTAAGAATGGTGAATGATTTACTGAATAAGCAGTGTGAGACAATCTTGTTATATAAATGCATAGAGAAACCAATTTTGAGCTGATAGTAATTTACAGAACTATACATATCCACTGCACACAAGTTGTCAGTAACAAGGGACTACAAAGTGCTGCACCCTGAAGGGACAACATAAAGCAATGTAAGCACTGGAGTCTCGGTTGATTTTAGATATACGACTAGCAATTACAAATAAAGAATTTTAACAGTGTAATGACCAAATATCACTGCTAAATAGAAATAACGCAAAAATATAATTAAAACTAATAAAAGAACAATATCCAAGAATCACTGTAATGTGTATGCTTTACATAAACAGAGAACAAGCATCTGAATTTCTATCTTTATGTGTAATTTGGAAATACCGAATTTTTAGCTTGCTTGTTCCATATAATAAATATTGCTGCCAGGTGTATAGTATGTTCAAATATTAATATAAAACAAACAGAACAGAATCTACCACAATTAATAACTGTTTCATATATGGCAAAAATCATACATGTACTACCCATGCACATGCATGAATAAATATCAAACTGGCATTACAAATATCATACATGCACCTTATGCACATGCATGACAAAATATCACACTGGCATTATATAAACATCACACATGTACTCTATGCACATGCATGACAAAACTTCACACAGGCATTATAAATATCACACATGTACTCCATGCACATGCATGACAAAATATCACTGGCGCAATATATACGCCAGCATGACAAAGCACTCGCCATCTCGCAGTCTGACTCGCCGAGCAAAGCGTCGAGGCGTTCTGTCAGACTAAGATGGCAAGTAATAAAATAAATATCACACATGTACCATTCCAGCACCTGCATGACAAAATATCACTCTGGTGTACCATATACACCAGCCTGACAAAGATACTCAAAAAATATATCACACATGTACTGCTGCACATGCATGATCAAATATCACTCTGGTATTATGCACACACCAGCATGATAAAACAAATACTCAAAACACAAGACAAAGATTAATATGTGGTAGAAACTGTTGCAATGAAATATGATCTGTAGTTCATGCTTTGTTTACAGGAGGCACATGACAAAAGTGGACATACAAGATAATTTTAGCATACACATTTAAAGTAAAGCCTGGAATAATTTAGAACTAATAACAAATATACTAATTATACTTACTGCCTTTAGATTCTGCTGGAAATAAATTGTTACATTATGAATATATTTATTTTTTTTTTAAATGGAAACAGGACCCTTGTGACAAAACATACCCAAAGCTTATTTCCAGATCATAATCAAAGTTAGAGTTCATACTAATCACCGAGCCCTCCAGATCTGACAGTTTATGTACAAATAAGATAGAGAGCAACTGTTTTTGTTTAATACTGAACATTGTTTTATATGAAGTCAAAAAGGGGTGACAGAATGGAGTAGCCAATGAGGACAAGCCTGGATAGTAGAGCATCGTTTAAACAAATAATCCAGGTGTCATACTCCATTCCCGCTCTCATATCAAATTCTGAGAAGGAGCTCCTCAGAAATGTTGACAGAACAAGTATGCAGTGGAGGGGTTCAAAAACTGAACCTTGACATACAGACAATGATAGAATGTATAAATCTACAGAGTGTCGTTTCGTACATGCCCTGAACATATTACAGTGCAGTGTATAAACCGATATATTCAGATTTCTACAAGGTAGCATGTAACACACAGAAATGTATCAGAATGAAAAGATAGCCAGCACATTGTGTACTGTTGGGAGGAGAACCTACAGAAAACCTGACAGGCCAAGGGACTAGTCAAATGTTTCATAGGTACCCCTGCCAAAGACACAAAGCAGTAAAACAGACATAATTTGAGATTTTAAGGTCTAGGCAATTTAAGGTAATGTCGAGCCAGCCAGTCAACCTAACAGCACTTTTCCTGGGCAAGCTCAGACCTGAGCAGTTAACCAGTACAGTGCATATTTTTACAATAAATGCACTATTCTGCATATGCGGATATATCAGCTGGTCAACATACAAGCTCTACCAGCCTCCATATACACATACACAGAACACTGCTTCCAAATAAACAAACAAAGTCAATGCCCAAAATACATAGGTGTGCCATACAATGACTACTAAGTTACTGTACCCTAAGTCCTAACAGAGCCACGAAACAATTCCACAGAAAAATTATAAGCCTCGAAAGTTCAGCATTAAAGCTACAAATGCAAGGGCACACACAAATTTGTTCACATTGCAAAATTAACTGTACTAAGTTCAGCAAGAAAGGTTCGAATAAAGCCAAGCAAGATCTTGAATCTTAGTTTGGGAAAAGAAGCCAATAAGCATTTTCTACAATTCATGGAAAAGATGCATCATTCTACAGCAAAATAAAGGTAAAGCACATAGCCATTAATTTTGCCAAGAAGCTCATTATGCCCCCAACTTCGAAGAAGTTGTGGGGGCATATTGGTTTTGCCCTTTGGCGTCCTTCCGTCCTTCCGTCCTTACGTCCGTCCCACTTTTTACTACATAGCATAACTTTAGAACCATGGGTGCTAGGTTTTTGAAATTTCATATATGGATTCCTCATGAAAAAATAATTGACCCGTGTTTTTTTTCTCGTCAGGATTATGCCCCTTTTTTGAGTTATGCCCCTTTGCAAAAAATACTATGAAATCTTGTAAGCAAGATATCTCAAAAACTGTTTGAGCTATTGCCCTGAAACTTTACATGCTGGTTGGGGATGATGAGTAGATGAACTGATTAACTTTTGAAAAAAATCCGAAATTTTTTTCTTGAGTTATGGCCCTTTGAAATTTTTCGCGTTTTAAGTTTGTAAGCAAGATATCTAAAAAAACTATTTGAGGTTTTTCCCCGAAACTTCACAGACTTGTCGGGGATGATGAGTAGATGAACTGATCAACTTTTGAAAAAAATCCGATTTTTTTTTCTTGAGTTATGGCCCTTAGATTTTTTTCGTGTTTTCAGCTTGTAAGCAAGATATCTCAATAATTGTTTGAGCGATTGCCCTGCAACTTTACAAGCTGGTTTGGGATGATGTGTAGATGAACTGATTAACTGTTGAAAAAAAATCCTATATTTTTTTCTTGAGTTATGGCCCTTTGAAATTTTTCGCGTTTTAAGTTTGTAAGCAAGATATCTCAAAAACTATATGAGGTTTTTCCCCAAAACTTCACAGACTGGTTGGGTATGATGAGTAGATGAACTGATTAACTTTTGAAAAAAATCCAATTTTTTTTTCTTGAGTTATGGCCCTTTGATTTTTTTCGTGTTTTCAGCTTGTAAGCAAGATATCTCAAAAATTGTTTGAGCTATTGCCCTGAAACTTTACAGGCTGGTTGGGGATGATGAGTAGATGAACTGATTAACTTTTGAAAAAAATCCGAAATTTTTTTCTTGAGTTATGGCCCTTTGAAATTTTTCGCGTTTTGGCGTCCTTCCGTCCTTCCGTCCTTACGTCCGTCCCACTTTTTACTGCATAGCATAACTTTAGAACCATGGGTGCTAGGTTTTTGAAATTTCATATATGGATTCCTCATGAAAAAATAATTGACCCGTGTTTTTTTTCTCGTCAGGATTATGCCCCTTTTTTGAGTTATGCCCCTTTGCAAAAAATACTATGAAATCTTGTAAGCAAGATATCTCAAAAACTGTTTGAGCTATTGCCCTGAAACTTTACATGCTGGTTGGGGATGATGAGTAGATGAACTGATTAACTTTTGAAAAAAATCCGAAATTTTTTTCTTGAGTTATGGCCCTTTGAAATTTTTCGCGTTTTAAGTTTGTAAGCAAGATATCTAAAAAAACTATTTGAGGTTTTTCCCCGAAACTTCACAGACTTGTCGGGGATGATGAGTAGATGAACTGATCAACTTTTGAAAAAAATCCGATTTTTTTTTCTTGAGTTATGGCCCTTAGATTTTTTTCGTGTTTTCAGCTTGTAAGCAAGATATCTCAATAATTGTTTGAGCGATTGCCCTGCAACTTTACAAGCTGGTTTGGGATGATGTGTAGATGAACTGATTAACTGTTGAAAAAAAATCCTATATTTTTTTCTTGAGTTATGGCCCTTTGAAATTTTTCGCGTTTTAAGTTTGTAAGCAAGATATCTCAAAAACTATATGAGGTTTTTCCCCAAAACTTCACAGACTGGTTGGGTATGATGAGTAGATGAACTGATTAACTTTTGAAAAAAATCCAATTTTTTTTTCTTGAGTTATGGCCCTTTGATTTTTTTCGTGTTTTCAGCTTGTAAGCAAGATATCTCAAAAATTGTTTGAGCTATTGCCCTGAAACTTTACAGGCTGGTTGGGGATGATGAGTAGATGAACTGATTAACTTTTGAAAAAAATCCGAAATTTTTTTCTTGAGTTATGGCCCTTTGAAATTTTTCGCGTTTTGGCGTCCTTCCGTCCTTCCGTCCTTACGTCCGTCCCACTTTTTACCGCATAGCATAACTTTAGAACCATGGGTGCTAGGTTTTTGAAATTTCATATATGGATTCCTCATGAAAAAATAATTGACCCGTGTTTTTTTTCTCGTCAGGATTATGCCCCTTTTTTGAGTTATGCCCCTTTGCAAAAAATACTATGAAATCTTGTAAGCAAGATATCTCAAAAACTGTTTGAGCTATTGCCCTGAAACTTTACATGCTGGTTGGGGATGATGAGTAGATGAACTGATTAACTTTTGAAAAAAATCCGAAATTTTTTTCTTGAGTTATGGCCCTTTGAAATTTTTCGCGTTTTAAGTTTGTAAGCAAGATATCTAAAAAAACTATTTGAGGTTTTTCCCCGAAACTTCACAGACTTGTCGGGGATGATGAGTAGATGAACTGATCAACTTTTGAAAAAAATCCGATTTTTTTTTCTTGAGTTATGGCCCTTAGATTTTTTTCGTGTTTTCAGCTTGTAAGCAAGATATCTCAATAATTGTTTGAGCGATTGCCCTGCAACTTTACAAGCTGGTTTGGGATGATGTGTAGATGAACTGATTAACTGTTGAAAAAAAATCCTATATTTTTTTCTTGAGTTATGGCCCTTTGAAATTTTTCGTGTTTTAAGTTTGTAAGCAAGATATCTCAAAAACTATATGAGGTTTTTCCCCAAAACTTCACAGACTGGTTGGGTATGATGAGTAGATGAACTGATTAACTTTTGAAAAAAATCCAATTTTTTTTTCTTGAGTTATGGCCCTTTGATTTTTTTCGTGTTTTCAGCTTGTAAGCAAGATATCTCAAAAATTGTTTGAGCTATTGCCCTGAAACTTTACAGGCTGGTTGGGGATGATGAGTAGATGAACTGATTAACTTTTGAAAAAAATCCGAAATTTTTTTCTTGAGTTATGGCCCTTTGAAATTTTTCGCGTTTTGGCATATTGGTTTTGCCCTGTTCGTCCGTCCGTCCTTCCGTCCTTCCGTCCTTACGTCCGTCCCACTTTTTACTGCATAGCATAACTTTAGAACCATGGGTGCTAGGTTTTTGAAATTTCATATATGGATTCCTCATGAAAAAATAATTGACCCGTGTTTTTTTTCTCGTCAGGATTATGCCCCTTTTTTAGCTCACCTGAGCACGAAGTGCTCAAGGTGAGCTTTTGGGATCGGTCTTTGTCCGTCGTCCGTCGTCCGTCGTCCGTGCGTCCGTGCGTCCGTGCGTCCGTCGTCAACTTTTGCTTTAAACAACTTCTTCTCCAAAACTGCTGGACAGATTTTGATCTAATTTCACAGGAATGCTCCTTGGGTGATCCTCTACCAAAATTGCTCAAACTATTCTGCTCGGGTGAACAAGATGGCCGCCAGAGCTAAAAATAGAAAAACCTTTAAACGACTTCTCCTGCTTAACCAGTGGATGGATTTTGAATTTATTTCACAGGAATGTTCCTTGGATGACCTTCTACCAAAATTGCTCAAACAGTTCCGCTCGGGTGAACAAAATGGCCGCCAGAGCTAAAAATAGAAAAACCTTTAAAGGACTTCTTCTCCTTAACCAGTGGATGGATTTTGAAATCATTGCACAGGAATGTTTCTTGGGTGCCCCTCTACTAAAATTGCTCAAACCGTTCCGCTCGGGTGAACAAAATGGCCGCCAGAGCTAAAAATAGAAAAACCTTTAAATGACTTCTTCTCCTTAACCAGTGGATGGATTTTGAAATTATTGAACAGGAATGTTCCTTGGGAGCCCCTCTACTAAAATTGCTCAAACCGTTCTGCTCGGGTGAACAAAATGGCCGCCAGAGCTAAAAATAGAAAAACCTTTAAAGGACTTCTTCTCCTTAATCAGTGGATGGATTTCGAAATTACTTCACAGGAATGTTCCTTGGGTGACCCTCTACCAAAATTGCTCAAACTGTTCCGCTCATGTGAACAAAATGGCCGCCAGAGCTAAAAATAGAAAAACCTTTAAAGGACTTCTTCTCCTTAACCAGTGGATGGATTTCGAAATTACTTCACAGGAATGTTCCTTGGGTGACCCTGTGCCAAAATTGCTCTAACCATTTTGCTCCAGTGAACAAGATGGCCACCAGAGCTAAAAATAGAAAAACCTTTAAACGACTTCTACTCCTTAACTAGTGGATGGATTTTGAAATTACTTCACAGGAAGGTTCCTTGGGTGACCCTCTACCAAAATTGCTCAAACCGTTCCGCTCAGGTGAACAAGATGGCCGCCAGAGCTAAAAATAGAATAACGTTTAAACGGCTTTTTCTCCTTAACCAGTGGATGGATTTTGAAATTATTTCAAAGGAATGTTCCTTGTGTGACCCTCTACCAGAATTGCTCAAATCGTTCCGCTCGGGTGAACCAAATGGCCGCCAGAGCTAAAAATAGAAAAACCTTTAAACGACTTTTTCTCCTTAACCAGTGGATGGATTTTGAAATTATTGAACAGGAATGTTCCTTGGGAGCCCCTCTACTAAAATTGCTCAAACCGTTCCGCTCGGGTGAACAAAATGGCCGCCAGAGCTAAAAATAGAAAAACCTTTAAAGGACTTCTTCTCCTTAATCAGTGGATGGATTTCGAAATTAATTCACAGGAATGTTCCTTGGGTGACCCTCTACCAAAATTGCTCAAACTGTTCCGCTCGGGTGAACAAAATGGCCGCCAGAGCTAAAAATAGAAAAACCTTTAAAGGACTTCTTCTCCTTAACCAGTGGATGGATTTCGAAATTACTTCACAGGAATGTTCCTTGGGTGACCCTCTGCCAAAATTGCTCTAACCATTTCCCTCCAGTGAACAAGATGGCCGCCAGAGCTACAAAATAGAAAAACCTTTAAACGACTTCTACTCCTTAACTAGTGGATGGATTTTGAAATTACTTCACAGGAAGGTTCCTTGGGTGACCCTCTACCAAAATTGCTCAAACCGTTCCGCTCGGGTGAACAAGATGGCCACCAGAGCTAAAAATAGAATAACGTTTAAACGGCTTTTTCTCCTTAACCAGTGGATGGATTTTGAAATTATTTCAAAGGAGTGTTCCTTGTGTGACCCTCTACCAGAATTGCTCAAACCATTCCGCTCGGGTGAACAAAATGGCCACCAGAGCTAAAAATAGAAAAACCTTTAAACGACTTCTTCTCCTTAACCAGTGGATGGATTTTGAAATTATTTCACAGGAATGTTCCTTTGGTGAATCTCATCAAAAAATGCTCATACCGTTCCCCTTGGGTGAACAAAATGGCTGCCAGAGCAAAAATAGAAAAACTTTTAAACGATTTCTTCTCCTTAACCAGTGGATGAATTTTGAAATTATTTCACAGGAATGTTCGTTTGGTGTCCCTCTACCAAAATTGCTCATACTGTTCAGCTAGGGCGAACAAAATGGCCACCAGAGCTTCTCCTGCTTAACCAGTGGATGGATTATTAGCCCTGGAGCCAAAAACGGCCTGCCCCGGGGCCCACTGGTTTTACATAGGCTTATATAGGGAAAACCTTTAAAAATCTTCTTGTCTGAAACCAGAAGGCCCAGGTCTTTGATATTTGGTATGTAGCTTTGTCTAGTGGATCGCTACCAAGATTGTTCAAATTATAGCCCTGGTGCCAAAAACAGCCCCACCCCGGGGCCCACTGGTTTTACATAGGCTTATATGGAAAACCTTTAAAAATCTTCTTGTCTGAAACCAGAAGACCAAGGTCTTTGATATTTGGTATGAAGCTTCATCTAGTGGACCTCTACCAAGATTGTTCAAATTATAGCCCTGGTGCCAAAACCGGCCCCGCCCCGGGGCCCACTGGTTTTACATAGGCTTATATTGGGAAAACCTTTAAAAATCTTCTTGTCTGAAACCAGAAGGCCCAGGTCTTTGATATTTGGTAAGTAGCTTCGTCAAGTGGACCGTTACCAAGATTGTTCAAATTATAGCCCTTGGGCCAAAAAATGCCCCCGCGCCAGGGCCCACTGGTTTTACATAGGCTTTTATAGGGAAAACCTTTAAAAATCTTCTCGTCTGAAACCAGAAGGCCCAGGTCTTTGATATTTGGTATGAAGCGTCATCTAGTGGACCTCTACCAAGATTGTTGAAATTATAGCCCTTGGGCCAAAAATGTCGCCGCCCAGAGACCGATTGGTTTTACATAGACTTATAAAGGGAAATTTTTAAAAATCTTCTTCTCTGAAACTGCAAGGCCCAGGTCTTTGATATTTGGTATGGAGCTTCATCTAGTGGACCTCTACCAAGTTTGTCAAAATTATAGCCCTGGGGCCACAAATGCCCCCCACCCAGGGCCCTTTGGTTTTGCAGAGACTTATATAGCCTGGTGCATAGGCTTATGTAGGGAATATCTTTATAAAAATCTTCTTTTCTGAAACAGCAAGGCCCAGGTCTTTGATATTTGGTGTGTAGCGTCATCTAGTGGACCTTTGCCAAGATTGTTCTTGTGCCTTTGTTTTTGTTTGGTATGAAGCTTCACCTTTAAGACCTCCCTCAACATTATGCACATTAAAGCCCTTCCGCCAATAATGGCCCTCCCTGGGGCCCACTTGTTACACTATGGATCAGGTGAGCGATCCAGGGCCATCATGGCCCTCTTGTTGAGTTATGCCCCTTTGCAAAAAATACTATGAAATCTTGTAAGCAAGATATCTCAAAAACTGTTTGAGCTATTGCCCTGAAACTTTACATGCTGGTTGGGGATGATGAGTAGATGAACTGATTAACTTTTGAAAAAAATCCGAAATTTTTTTCTTGCGTTATGGCCCTTTGAAATTTTTCGCGTTTTAAGTTTGTAAGCAAGATATCTAAAAAACTATTTGAGGTTTTTCCCCGAAACTTCACAGACTTGTCGGGGATGATGAGTAGATGAACTGATCAACTTTTGAAAAAAATCCGATTTTTTTTCTTGAGTTATGGCTCTTAGATTTTTTTCGTGTTTTCAGCTTGTAAGCAAGATATCTCAATAATTGTTTGAGCGATTGCCCTGCAACTTTACAAGCTGGTTTGGGATGATGTGTAGATGAACTGATTAACTGTTGAAAAAAAATCCTATATTTTTTTCTTGAGTTATGGCCCTTTGAAATTTTTCGCGTTTTAAGTTTGTAAGCAAGATATCTCAAAAACTATATGAGGTTTTTCCCCAAAACTTCACAGACTGGTTGGGTATGATGAGTAGATGAACTGATTAACTTTTGAAAAAAATCCATTTTTTTTTTCTTGAGTTATGGCCCTTTGATTTTTTCGTGTTTTCAGCTTGTAAGCAAGATATCTCAAAAATTGTTTGAGCTATTGCCCTGAAACTTTACAGGCTGGTTGGGGATGATGAGTAGATGAACTGATTAACTTTTGAAAAAAATCAGAAATTTTTTTCTTGAGTTATGGCCCTTTGAAATTTTTCGCGTTTTAAGTTTGTAAGCAAGATATCTAAAAAACTATTTTAGGTTTTTCCCCGAAACTTCACAGACTGGTCAGGGATGATGAGTAGATGATTAACTACAGCTTTTCTTGTGTAATTTCAGCATTACAGCCACATAAAAACAAGATATCTCAATTACTGTTAGGGACAAGCAGTGTTAGGGTCAAGCAGTTGGGGGCATTGTGTTTCATAAACACTGGCTCTAGTTTTGATAAAAACTTAGGACAGTGTTGCGTGACCGACGCAAATCACGGGGTATACAGAATAGACAGCATAAGCTCAACGCAACCAGTTACATGTATATAAAGGTAATCAAACTATATAACAAGAAATACACCAATATTAGCCATGTCATGCAGCTATATATAGATATCCCTTCAAAGTTACAGAACTGCAAATATTTCACAAACCCTCAGTTCTAGCTCAAACAATACACATATAATCTCTCCCCCTTTTATAATGAAAAGCTATATTCAAGGCAAAAATGAGCTGAAGAAAAATGCAAGGTAGAAAAATGGCTATGACATGCAAGAGAACAGATATAGAGAAAAATATAAAACAGTTGAATAACCATGATCTAAATTGGCGCTTGTGTATACCAAGATGAAAATTGGCGCTTGAATATTAAACCAAGAAGAAAATTGGCGCTTGAAAAACCAAGATGAAAACTGGCGCTTGAAAAACCAAGATGAAAACTGGCGCTTGAAAAACCAAGATGAAAATTGGCGCTTGAAAAACCAAGATGAAAACTGGCGCTGAATAACCAAGATGAAATTTGGCGCTTTTATAAAACCAAGATCAAACGATGGCGCTCTTATAACCAAGATAAAAAATTGGCGCTCTGTTGAGAAAAAACGTTGTCGACGAGTGAAAAAAATAAATCGTCGATATAATTAGACGACAACATCGGTGATAGTATTCGACGCCAAATAAACACAAAAAATGTCTAAATGCAGGTTTCAGTCTGAAAAAGCCATCCGGAACGTAGAAAATTATCGTTAAAGGTAACGACAAAATTATACGTTCAAAACGTGAAAGCAAGGGCCATAAATCACTGAATTACCTTGAAATTTTCTGTAAAAACTTCCTTTCACGTATAAAAAATTATTTCTGACACTACTTTCGTTTTCAACAGTAAACAAAATATGAGAAACTAAAATAGCCGAAAGGGTGTGTGTGCGAAAGATAGCCGAAATGGTCCATGGACGAAAGTAGAAAATAAAGAAATATTTCCCGAAATATATTAAAAAATTAGGTTTGAAATGGACATTTAAATAATTATTTTAACATTTTAGAACAAATTTCGGAAGATTAAATCAATTTTAGAAACAGATGGCATGGGATTGATATGGTCGTATTTTCTTCGACGGAACAAGCCGGTCCCGTCAAAGGAAATACGAGCATATGCGGCTAAAAATAAATTCTTACCTTATATAAATTGAATGTGCATCATCACTCACCCGCGCCAATTCTTTTCTCGCAGCGCCATTGATATGAAAATGGTACTTACCAATCCCACAGCCCTGGCTTGAGTAAACTCGAAGCACACTGGTAGGCTGCAGAACGGTAAGTGGCGATTGTAACGTGGTCAGCTCTCCGTGTCCATCGTGCTGAAGATGGTCACCTGATTCAATGTCGGTTGTTTCCGTCCTTCTCCGTAGATCTTGTCGTAGTGGATTTTGTTGTTGTTGTCGAATGTGCATATAGCTACAGCCTAACGGCACATCAATATCAATCTGAATGCCAAAAACGATCGGAATATTCAGAGGTTTGAACATTATACTCTGTTAACAATTTTCTAAATACTGTATATATTGCATCGGTGAGGCCATTTATGAAGTGATCTTGCATACGACAGTTTCTTGGGTTAGTTATTGTCAATATCAATCCATAGGAATATTTGAAGAGGTTTAGACATTATACTCCATTTTTATTATATAAAAATAAATTGCCTCAACGAGGCCATTTATGGAATGATCTGGCATTGAGGCAATTTCTTTGGTTTGATATTGTCAACACAGCACAGTGCACAGTCTTTTTTACTGGAAACCAACAACTGTCCTTCTTGGATCAGCGAAAGGGATAGAAACACCGTGGAACAGGTTTCACGATCAATCTCCTGGAAAGAATGTTGCTGAACCCGGCAGGTATCAAACTTGCGTCTGAGCTGATAATTTGCTTTATTTATGGTCACATGCCTAGGACGCAGACAGGTCGCTTTAAAAAAGTAACACCCCCCCCCCCCCCACACACACACACACACATTAACCCATACTCTGAGTTTATGTCTAGTAGCCTTTTTAGGGACAAACATAGCAGGCCCAGATCAGACGGTACAATAAGTGGCGTCTCATCTGTGTATTAACTGCAAAATTTACTGCTTACAATATAAACCTTGGCGTGCACCTGTCCAAACTCATTCCAACTGTCTTATTTTGGTAATACATTATCGACCCACACTGCGTACTTTTAACCCATTTTAAACGAATGGAATCCTCAACACCTTATACCAGAATGGAATGAGTTCATTTTAAAATGAGGGATGTCAGGTTGTGGTTTCCACGAATTATTTGGCAAAAATGACTGAACATGCTTGTAAGTATGCAGTGAAGGTCATAATGAGACCTTTGTGGTATCTGATCTGGGTTTGTCCTGTTTGCAAGTTGCCAGGTTTGGGCTTTTATGGTACAAATGGGCTGTAAACTGGGTTATATGAACTGAACTATAAAAAGATTAGACGGCTACACAGTTCATCTATTAAAAATATTCATCTATTCCGTTTGAAATAGGTGGTCTGTGAAGCAGTCTATAAGAAGATACCGCATGGCGTAATAATCTACTATGTTAACACGGGGTACTATGTTTTCAGTGGTGATTGGGTGTTATGCAGTAACAGCGAAAGTAGTGCAGAAATCACTTCTCATCTCACTGGAGCTCCGCTGCAACAGCTACGCTCCAAAAATGGTTATAGAATGGCAAACAGTGTAGACCCAGATCAGACTGCTGGGTCTGCACTGTTTACCCAGGGCTAATAAAGTACCGCATAGTTTGTCCAGGGCTAATTAACCCTTGTCCTCTTCAGAAGCCATCTGATCTGGATCTGCATTGTTTGAAAGGCAAGACATATCCGGGCTCAGCAGAACAAGGGTTAGAGTGTACGACACATTCATTTTGTTGGAGTTCCTTTGTCTAAACCCAGTAGAAGATCAAAGCGCCAAAAGGCACTGAAATGACAGATTCTGTGAAAAACCAGTGCTTCAGCTGAAGTGCAAGACCCGCCGGATGTTTTTAGCTTTATGAGTGTAACCATATATGGGTATGGCGGCCATTTTGGTCATGTGACCTGGACCTAAAACGGCTCCCCCAATAAATGCGCCTTATCGTAAGTAGCAAAAATATATCTTATACTTTAGTACTGTATTCTGAATGGTTTGCAGGATAAAATGCATTCTCACTTTTCCAATACAAAAGCATATGGGTCAAAGTTTGACCTAGGCACAAAGAAGGTCAAGGTCAACCCAGGGTCACCATTTTAGCAATTTATGATGGGCCTACGTCCCAGATGCTATTTATCAAGTTTCGTGGAAATCTGCCCAGTGGTTCTGGAGAAGACTATTTTTGAAGGGTTTTTACCATATATGGCTTGGCGGCCATTTTGGTCATGTGACCTGGACCCCATGAGTAAATTTTGGTTTCCCCCATCCCATAGAGGCCCCATATGAAATTTGACTTCAATCGGCCCAACGGTTTCCGAGGAGAAGCAGTTCGAAAATTTTCACATTTTTCGCCTCGGCGAGGCTATACTAAATGGAATGTAATACTTCGCAAGTTCATTGGTTAGATCTCATTGATATCTATCATCATGCCAAAAATTGTTTAAATTTCCAAGCGATTAAGTCACTATCACCAATTTTCACAAACGGGTTACGGACGGACAGACAGACAAACCATATATGGCTTGGCGGCCATTTTGGTCATGTGACCTGGACCTCATGAGCAAATTTTGGTTTCCCCCATCCCCATAGAGGCTTCATGTGAAATTTGACTTCAATCGGCCCAACGGTTTCCGAGGAGAAGCAGTTCGAAAATTTCACATTTTTCGCCTCGGCGAGGCTATACTAAATGGAATGTTATGTTTCGCAAGTTCATTGGTTAGATCTCATTGATATCTTTCAGTATGACAAAAATTGTTTAAATATTCCAAGCGGTTAAGTCACTATCACCAATTTTCACAAACGGGTTACGGACGGACAGACAGACTGACAGACTGACAGAATGACACGGTGATTTAGGGCACTCTTAGAAAATCAACCGACTTTCAGTCGGTCGCTTTTCTGCGGGTCGTGCAATTCAGATTTACTTTCTTAAGTGATAAGGACAATGGCGCTGGAGTGCTGATTTTTAGTTTGGTTCACAAAACTGAGGTGAATCGGCTGTTAAACACTTTCATCTTCATTTTACTTGGACAATATAAATAAAACAACATGCAAATGACTACCCAGCAGGCACATGTCGCTAGGGCAACGTCAAATCATCGTCGATGCAACGTCATGACGTTGCACTGACGTTGATGTGACGTCACAATTACGTCATGTGCCTGCTGAGATAGTTGCCGGTTTTATGACAACACATAGCCGCAACTTTGTTGTAAAAGCTTACACTTGTTGACTGAGATGTGCTTCGCGGCTTAGTCAAGAACCTGCCTTATGTCGTGCGCTACAATAAAGGAAGACACTTTTTGTGCGATGTTTGAAGTTTTGCGGCATATCACAACATTGTGCTTACATATTCAGTTATTTAGACCCATACAACAGAATTGGACAGTGATAACTGTTAGGAGTTTATTATTGCTGGCTTGCTACCGTACGGTGAAGTTTCTAGCGTCACGTACTTCGCATTTAATTAGGTCATGTAAGTGTTATGAGTCTGTACCCTTTCAGCCCTTTTTAGCCAAGTACAGATACCTACAGATGCAAACAGTGTAGAACCTGGTGAGATGGCTCATAATGATACACCGCATTCGGTTCTACATGGTTTGACATGCTATTGACGACTATTGACTAGACACCCAATTTACATGTGTAGAATGGACGCGTACAAATTCAGTGACTGAAGAGTGAACTGGAGAAACTCGTGGGTTGAAAGGGTAAAATCTTAACCTGGCCTGTAACTGTTGTGTTCGGGTCAGGACCAGAAAAAAGCGGCTTGGCCGATAATCAAAAGTTAAATACAGCTTATTATACGGTCTATTTTCTTTATTTTTCAAAGTTTATCTAGATACTTAAATGGTGTGCACTGATTGTAGCTCTATACATATTGTTTTGTTTTGTTTTTCTTTTCTAGAAATATACAAAGGTACTTTAATGGCGTATTGATACAAATATAATTAATCATAACCCATTTTGTACTGAATGTAATATTATCACTTATCTGACGAAGATTTCATTTCGAAATCCCGGTTCAAAATTAAGGGGCGTCAGCTAGAAATATAGGAATTAATTTAGGAAAAAATGGGCTAACTTTCGACAACAGTGAAGCCCGCAGTGAAGGCCGTGGTTAGACGCCGCCTCCAGGATTCGCCAATGACCCATTATGCGGTCGTCTGTATAAAATGGGAACTTTCCTTATGCATATTCAATTAACTTTTCCCGTTTTGTTTGTAATTTAAGAAAGATCATTTTTGTATTTTGATTACAAATGAAACAAAAAATGTAATCAAAATGCGGAAATAATGCCATGAGAAATTAGTTTTGAGACAGCGAGCATGAAAAGTCAACAAACAACGGACTATTTGCGCGGAGTCATATTTAAAAGTAGTGGAAGCCGGAAGTTCGGACGTTAAAATTGTAAACATGCAGCACGACGAAGAATGACAGAAAGAATCTGTCATTAAAAATCATGACATGAGGCATGGTATTGATTCCAATAATAACTCAAAATCATGACTTTAGATTTAGCCAAAATCAATACAAAGAACTTTAACAAAGGACAAGAAACAATAAAATAGGGCTTAGCCATCAATAGAAATTGGAAAATTGCTTCCAATTAGTTCTTCTTGAAGACTGACCTTGTTTTTATGAAAACAAGGCGAGGGAAGTTGGGTGGTTTGAGAGTGGTTTATAGAATAGTTGACTGAAATACAGAAGTGCAGATATGAGCTGAAAGAAAAATACCCTGCCTTTTATTTTTGTACTTAGACAAAGACAAACTTGGGCTCAAACCACACACTGTCAAATACAGTCTGCAGGCATTCGGACAGCAATCTCCAGGGGTGGTGGGGGCGGGGGAGGGGTTTTGCTCAAAACTAATGATGTTGTTTAATAACAATGTATTATGTTAAAACTTTGATTTAATATGGCAAAGGTGCCAATATTTTGGCTGAAATAATGTGAGCAGCTTTTGCATTTGCAAAAGCTGCTCACATCTTTTCAGCAAAAATATCTGTTTTAGATGGTGTACTTGGTAGACCATTTAACATTTTGGTCAGAAAACTAATGACACTTTGATCAGCTGGGTCCCTGAGTCATCATGAGAGTTGAACTCAACAGCTGGTACTTATCTGAAGGGTTGATAAAATCAAACAGTCTAAAGTTATGGTCAGTTTTCTTGTTGTGTCTTGAAATAATTGTCTGTTTTTTGATAACCCTAAATATTTGTTTGTCTGGCACCCTTTCATCCAGCTGAATCATATCTACAGTTTAATCCAAGTTTTATTGTGGGTATTAAATGGATCTTAATTTGTTCAGTCCTGTCAGAGCCATGATTGAGATTGCTGTTAAATGTTTGCCCTAAAGGGACAAATTAATGACCGTGCTTACATTAACATTACCAGTAGCTATGTTACATCCCTAGTCATATTGACAGAACTGAACTACTGGATTAATCTGTCAATTAACCGAGACCTTTAATTGCATGACTTCAGTATCTGCTCTGGGCTGCAATGTATGATGTAGTGGAAAAGGTTATGAATAATAATTATTCATAATTTCATTAATTTTGAAATTCTACATCCTTTAAAGGGTTTCTGACATCATATGACCCACATATTGATTTGGAGGTCACAGGTTTGATCTCCTGTTGTGGCAAGATTCTAATGTGGTGATTGATCATGAAGTCTTTTTTTTCAGTCATTGAGACTCCTTTCTGATGACTCAAGAAGGACAGTTGTCCGTTACCGTATTTATCATAAGTATTCAGACACCTCTAGTTCTTACCGTACTTGTTCTATTAAAAATTTGAACACATTACGCAAACACGCCTATACAAATACATTGCCACTTTTATCGCCGAAAAAAATGAAGATTTTAAGATGAAAAATTGTGATATTTTTCTTATTTCTGCTCAAAATATACATTGTGGGCACTTGTTGAGGCGGTTCTCCATGAGGCGGTTCTAACGAGTACCCACAATCTATATTTTAGAGCAGAAATAAGCAAAAATGAGGTATACTCCCTGAAACCCCAGGTTTACTATATTAAAGTGGGTTTCAAGGGGGTCAAAATTATATAGGTGTGTTTTCATGATGAAGTACAATTGACTACCCATTGTGGTGTCTACCCAATATAGGTTGATGAGTGGCAAACGGTGTAGATAGACACTGATGAGATGCTGCTTACTGGCTCATCATGGCCTAAATAGCATTGACTGGGCTGTTAGTAGTCACTGCATCCAAAAGTTTAGGTTTCATATGGGGCTTTCTTTATTTCAATGAACTTTGAAACTTTAACCCATTGTATGCTAGTGGACTCTTCCATTGCTATATGTTGGACAAGTCCATTTGCCATATAAAGGGTGTCAGGGCTATTTTTTCGTTTTTATTATCCCCACGCTTTTCGAAGAAAAAGTGGGGATATTGTAATGGTCTTCGTCGTCCGTACGTCCGTCCGTCTTACCGGATAACTCCTCCTAGACGGTTATAGATAGAAACTTGAAACTTTGGGAACTGATAGATCTTTGGTCTGGGGAGTGCATGACACTTTCGGAATTTTGATCACACCCCTACGGAAGGGGCCAGGGGGTGGGGCCCGCGGGGGTCAAAAATAAAAATTTCCAGAACATGGTTGTGTAATATATCAAAGCGAACGGCATGATGAGTAGAAAACATTACAACCAAAATTTGACCCCTGGGGTCAATTTTGAGGTCACCAGAGGTCAAAACTGTTTTTGACCCCTTTACCGGATAACTCCTCCTAGACGGTTATAGATAGAAACTTGAAACTTTGGGAACTCATAGATCTTTGGTCTTGGGAGTGCATGACACTTTCGGAATTTTGATCACACCCCCTACGGGTGGGCCCAGGGGGTGGGGCCTGCAGGGGTCAAAACTCAAAATTTCCAGAACATGGTCGTGTAATATATCAAAGCGAACGGCATGATGAGTAGAAAACATTACAACCAAAATTTGACCCCTGGGGTCAATTTTGAGGTCACCAGAGGTCAAAAACTGATTTTGACCCCTTTACCGGATAACTCCTCGGTTATAGATAGAAACTCGAAACTTTGGGAACTGATAGATCTTTGGTCTGGGGAGTGCATGACACTTTTGGAATTTTGATCACACCCCTACGGGTTGGCCTAGGGGGTGGGGCCCGTGGGGGTCAAAAATAAAAAATTCCAGAACATGGTCGTGTAATATATCAAAGCGAACGGCATGATGAGTACCAAACATTACAACCACAATTTGACTCCTAGGGTCAATTTTGAGGTCACCAGAGGTCAAAAACTGATTTTGACCCCTTTACCTCCATACATTACTGTTACCGGATAACTCCTTCTAGACCGTTATAGATAGAAACTTGAAACTTTGGGAACTGATAAAACTTTGGTCTGGGGAGTGCATAACACTTTCGGAATTTTGATCCTACCCCTGGGAGTGGGGCCAGGGGCGGGGCACATTGGGGATAAAAATCAAAGTTTTCAGAACATGGTGGTGTAGCATATTAAATTGAACATCCTGATGAGTAGACTACATCACAATCAAAATTTTACCCCTCTGGTCAAACACCCCTAGGGGATGGCCCAGGGGGTGGGGCCCCCGGGGAAGCGTGGGGATATGCGATGGCTTGCCATCGACTGCGCAATTCTAGTTCCATTTTTTATGGAAAATCCTGTTAGCAAACAGTGCAGGCCCTGATCAGACGCCGTGTTCTGCGGTGTCTGAGGTGTCTGATCTGGGCCTACACTGTTTCCCAAGGTACCCCTTTAGGGGTTTCCCCCGCATGCAATGGGTTAAATTATTTGCTATAAACCTATTTGCATGCAGGAAATCTCAAAACTCTAAGGCTTCTTTGAAACAGTGAACTTTACTGAAGGCCCAGATCAAATGACACATACTGCGGGTGTTTGACCAGTACAGCCATTTTCTAAGTAAAATTTGTGAAAATAACCTAGTTGACACCCCTGAATTTCTAAATGGGTTCCAGCTATATAGTACATACATGTATAAACTTGATGATTCTGTCCAGGGCGAAATGGGTTAAACATAAATACATTGTTTTTTTGTTGTTGTTTGTATTCAAGTTTAACAGCCAAGTCTTCGCCCCTGCCCATTGGGGCTAGGAGAAATAGATGGGCTGCATGATGCTTCCACGCAGAGCTGAAACCGACCCATGCACGAGTACTGGTAAACTGCTTAGAGGATCTAAGCCTGCCCAGGCAAAGCGGTGCGAGTGTCGGACCGTCATTGCTGATAAACCCTATTGGTTTCATGGGGCGACAGGGCTGGAGATGTCATTTCATTTCAATGTCGGGTAAAAGTCCCACAAAATTGGAAGCAACGTTTCCAAAATAACCTTTACAGTGTTGACGGGGACATTAAACCTCAAATCAAACAAACAGAACAGCCAAGTCAACACTATTTAGGTCATTTTTGAGCCGGTCAGTTTACCTATCTATATATTTCCTGGGCAGGCTTATACGTAAACAGTTAACCAGTACAGTGCACATTCTTTCACCAGAAACTGACAACTACCCTTCTTGAATCAGCGGAAAGGAGCTAATTATACCCCCCGCAAACGAAGTTTGAAGGGGGTATATAGGAGTCAGCTTGTCGTCTGTCGTCGTCGTCTGTCGTCGTCGGTCCGTTACAAAAAACTTTAACATTGCTCATAACTTCCTTATTCTTTGACCGATTTCTTTAATATTCACACACCACACACCTTGCCACTAGTACTTAAGATTGATATACACAAACCTGACCTTGACCTTTACATTGACCTTGAGGATGCGGGGGTATAATTGGCGCCCGTTAGGCGGCAGCTCTAGTTTTCATCGAGAAATACGTAAATGTTTTCACTAAACAGTCTTCTTTCTAAGCCAATGTCGTTGTGAATGTCATTGATTTACAAGGGGAACAATAATGGACCAAGAACAGTCTCTTGTAAGACACCAGAATACCCTTGCAAACGAAGTTTGAAGGGGGTATATAGGAGTCAGCTTGTCGTCTGTCGTCGTCTGTCGTCGTCGGTCCGTTACAAAAAACTTTAACATTGCTCATAACTTCCTTATTCTTTGACCGATTTCTTTAATATTCACACACCACACACCTTGCCACTAGTACTTAAGATTGATATACACAAACCTGACCTTGACCTTTACATTGACCTTGAGGATGCGGGGGTATAATTGGCGCCCGTTAGGCGGCAGCTCTAGTTTTCATCGAGAAATACGTAAATGTTTTCACTAAACAGTCTTCTTTCTAAGCCAATGTCGTTGTGAATGTCATTGATTTACAAGGGGAACAATAATGGACCAAGAACAGTCTCTTGTAAGACACCAGAATACCCTTGCAAACGAAGTTTGAAGGGGGTATATAGGAGTCAGCTTGTCGTCTGTCGTCGTCGTCTGTCGTCGTCGGTCCGTTACAAAAAACTTTAACATTGCTCATAACTTCCTTATTCTTTGACCGATTTCTTTAATATTCACACACCACACACCTTGCCACTAGTACTTAAGATTGATATACACAAACCTGACCTTGACCTTTACGTTGACCTTGAGGATGCGGGGGTATAATTGGCGCCCAGTAGGCGGCAGCTCTATAGTTACCATAGGAAAGATTTCATAATCAATCTCCAGGAAAGAACGTTGCCGACCCCGGCAGGTACCGAACCTGTGTCCGCCTTATCACCAGTCATACCTGCATCCAACCCAAATACATTGTAACATTTCCTGCTGCATAAATTAATTTGGCCATACCCATTTCTGAGTATCAACTAATCACATTGTGCCCTCGATCATCAGAGCTTGGAGAAATAGATCAGACTGCTTGGTGTTTCCGTGCAGAGCTGAAACCGACTGAACTTGAGTACTGGCAATTTACCGCTTAGGTCTAAACCTGCCCAGGCAAAGTGGGGCGGGTCGGACCGCTTCTAAAACCCTAGCGATTTCTTTGGGTGGTATGGCTTGAGATGTCATTTCATCTTATTTCAGGTAAAAGACCAACAGAGTGGAGCCGGCCTCAGTGGCTCAGTCGGATGCGCGTCTGACTGGTGATCAGGAGGACGCGGGTTCGACTCCCGCCGGGGTCGGCAACATTCTTTCGTGGCGATTGATCATGAAATCTTTTCTACGGTCATTCTCTCTCTTCCGCTGATTCAAGAAGGGCAGTTGTCAGTTTCTGGTGAAAGAATGTGCACTGTACTGGTTAACCGCTTACCTATAAACCTGCCCAGGAAAGTGTTGATAGGTAAACTGACCGGCTCAAAAATGACCTAAATAGTGTTGATTGGGGTGTAAAACTCCAATACAAACAAAAATCAACAAAGTGGAAGCAAGGTCTCCAAAATGACCAAAGTACCGTTAGTACTGACGGGACTGTAACAAACAAACCAGTCAAATTACTTGATATAATTTATTTGTTCAATTAATTCACAAATGGCATAACAATTAATATAGATCCTGATCACGTGGCTTCTAGAAGCTGTCTGATCTGGATCTACACTCTTTGCAAAGGTAGGGATTGGGATGTTCAGCAGGATAAGGTTTAAACCTATCATCTGGATAACATGAACCACACAGATGGAAACTTCAGTTTCTGGCAGAAAAATGTGCATTATACTTACTGTGGTAAAACTGCTTATGTAGAAGCCTGCCCAGGATATTAGTCTGATTAGGTAAATTGACTGACTCAATATGGCCTTCTTAGTGTTGACTGGGTCATAAAACTCCAAACAAACATAAGTCTTATGAAAGTAAGTTAGTAAACTCCTGGGCCACACTGAAGATAGAGTGAAGGTTGATAAACTGTGAAATAAAAACTTGTTTATTCAAACCAAAGTCCGGGTTCATGTAACATATAACAAGTTGATTAACGGTGAGCTGCTTCTTAAGAATATGTTATTAACCCTTGTCTGACTGAAGCATGATATTATTTATTTATTATAAACTCCTACCTTTGCAAACAGTGTACATCCTGATCAGATGGCTTCTGAAGAAGCCATCTGATCAGGATCTACACTGTTTTCCATTCAGTTTGTGAATTTGTAGGAATAAATTACTTCAAGTAATCTGATCAGTCCAAAGTGAGAAATGGTAGTGGCTATTCAGCAGGATAAGGTTTAATGGCGGAATTTCACTGTATGGAAGGGGGATATTTTAATTTAGAGCCATTTTGATGATGCTGTTTGCTGTTGCCAAGTGGATGAAACTTCGGTTTGTCAGTCCTTGACCTGTCACTGTCTTCACTAGTCATGGAACCCTAAAGACATTTTCTCATGCTTTAGCGTAAATGTCAAGCCAGTAGATTGTCCTCTACCGACTTAACAATCTCTCCTTGGCTAATGATAATGTATTAAAAACCAAGTGCGTTTGAGTGCAAATCTCCAAAATAAGTGAAATTCTGCTAGTTTTAGACTTAATCTTCTTTAAAAATCATTTTGGAAGGTTTTGGTCTTCCTTTCTTCCCATCAGTTGGGGCTCGCGGTCATTTTTATACGCCCGTTTTGAAAAAACGGGACGTATTATGTTATGGGGTCCGCGTCTGTCCGTCCGTCCGTCCGTCCATCCGTCCGTCCGTAAACTTTTCGTTTCTGGATAACTCCTCCTACAGTTTTCATCCTATCAAGTTGAAACTTGGTAGGTAGTAAGACCATGATGTGTAGATGTGCGTAAAGTTTCGAGAATTAACGTTCGCCAAATATTAACAGAGTTATGCCCCTTTGAAAATTTTGTAAACATTTTCGTTTCCGGATAACTCCTCCTACAGTTTTCATCCGATCAAGCTGAAACTTGGTAGGTAGTAAGACCATGATGTGTAGATGTGCGTAAAGTTTCGAGAATTAACGTTCGCCAAATATTAACAGTTATGTCCCTTTGAAATTTTTGTAAACATTTTCGTTTCCGGATAACTCCTCCTACAGTTTTCATCCGATCAAGTTGAAACTTGGTAGGTAGTAAGACCATGATGTGTAGATGTGCGTAAAGTTTCGAGTATTAACGTTCGCCAAATATTAACAGAGTTATGCCCCTTTGAAAATTTTGTAAACATTTTCGTTTCCGGATAACTCCTCCTACAGTTTTCATCCGATCAAGCTGAAACTTGGTAGGTAGTAAGACCATGATGTGTAGATGTGCGTAAAGTTTCGAGAATTAACGTTCGCCAAATATTAACAGAGTTATGTCCCTTTGAAATTTTTGTAAACATTTTCGTTTCCGGATAACTCCTCCTACAGTTTTCATCCGATCAAGCTGAAACTTGGTAGGTGGTAAGACCATGATGTGTAGATGTGCGTAAAGTTTCGAGAATTAACATCCGCCAAATATTAACAGAGTTATGCCCCTTTGAAATTTTTGTAAACATTTTCGTTTCCGGATAACTCCTCCTACAATTTTCATCCGATCAAGCTGAAACTTGGTAGGTAGTAAGACCATGATGTGTAGATGTGCGTAAAGTTTCGAGAATTAACGTTCGCCAAATATTAACAGAGTTATGTCCCTTTGAAATTTTTGTAAACATTTTCGTTTCCATATAACTCCTCCTACAGTTTTCATCCGATCAAGTTGAAACTTGGTAGGTAGTAAGACCATGATGTGTAGATGTGCGTAAAGTTTCGAGAATTAACATCCGCCAAATATTAACAGAGTTATGCCCCTTTGAAATTTTTGTAAACATTTTCGTTTCCGGATAACTCCTCCTACAGTTTTCATCCGATCAAGCTGAAACTTGGGAGGTAGTAAGACCATGATGTGTAGATGTGGGTAAAGTTTCGAGAATTAACATCCTTCAAATATTAAAAGAGTTATGCCCCTTTGAAATTTTTGTAAGTATTTTCATTTCCGGATTACAATTCTAGTTCTAAGCTGTTTGCTGTGGATGCAGCAATACAGGGAAAAGGAAGAAAGCTCTGTTTGTGATGCCCTAGCTCTGGATTCGCACTGTGCATGCTCTTCTTGCATTTTGCTGTCACCCATTGAAACTTGAAAAATAGTGCCACCATGAATAAGCAATGAATACTGTTTTCAGATTTCAGTCTACCAAATACGAATTTGCCACGGGCGTATAATGCCCTGCTTGCGGAGCTCTTGTTCTATAATTATATCTAAACATTTTTATCCCCCGACCGAATAGGTTCGGGGAATATTGCGATCAGCCTGGCGTTCATCCATCCGTAGACGCAACCTTGTGTTGGCCATAACTCTAGTTCCCTTTGAGATTCATTGATGGTACTTGGCACAATTGTTCACAAGGCTGGGACGGCATGTCATGCGTGAGAACCACAACTTTGGGTGCCATAGTTTTTGAGCTATCTCCCCTTCCAATAAAATAGAGTGACTACCTTGTGATGGCCATAGCTCCAATACCCTTTGAGATATATTGATGGTACTTGGCACAGTTGTTCACAAGGCGAGACGGCGTGTCATACACAAGAACTACAACTCTGGCTGCCATTTTTCTTTCCAATAAAATAGAATCACTATCTTTTGATGGCCATATCTCCAATACTCTTTGAGATATATTGATGGTACTTGGCACAATTGTATACAAGGTTGAGGCGCAGTGTCAAGCCTTAGAACAACAACTCTGGGTACTGTGGTATTTGAGTTATCTCCCCTTTCAGTATAACAGTATGAGTCTATGACCACCTTGTGATCACCATATCTCCAATACCCTTTGAGACATATTGATGCTACTTGGTACAGATGTAAATGAAGTTAAGCAAGTGTGTCATGTGCAAGAATTTAAATCTGTGTGCCCTGGTTTTTTAGTTATCTCCCCTGACAATATAACCTTGTGATGGCCATAACTCCAATATACTTGGAACAATTGAATACAAGGTTTAAAAGGCATTTCATGTGCAAGAACCACAATTCAGTATACCTGTACTTGGTGCATTGGAAATCTTGGATCTTCATCATGTTGAGAAGTGATCCTTAGTATCATTAGACGAAGTCTCAATAAATATTACATATACAAAAAAAACTGTGGGCTTACTAGTGTCTTTTAATTCTGATACACTTTCTGTTTGTAAACAATCTTCCGGAAGGCCATATTGGCTTTTGGTTGGGGGTTTACCATCTCTTCTGATGGCTCTTAAAAATACCTTGTTATATCCAAAAAACAATGTTATAATGAACAGTGTGATAAAGAGGTTTTTGGTTTATAGTGAAAAAAAGAAGGGTAAGACAGGTTAAAGAACAGGTTATCTTGTGACATTGAACTGGTCAAGGGAAATGATTTGTGTTACAAATTGGACATGATATAGAGTCAAGTAGTGAAACAAGACTGACTATAGTTGCTGATTCTTTTATTAGACTCCACTCCATTGTAAAAGAAACAACCAATCAATTCTGGTAAAGCTTTTGTTTGATTTGAGGTTTAACATCCCAGTCAACACTATTTAGGTCATTTTGGAGATGTTGCTTCCAATTTTGTGGGACTTTTACCCGGCAGTGAGATGACATAACATCTCAAGCCCTACCAATAGGGTTTATTTGTATGGAAGTGACTCGCACCACTTTGCCTGGGCAGGCTTAGACCTTCTAAGCAGTTTACCAGTACTCATGTACAGTCAGTTTCAGAATGCCGGATAAGCAAAATTACTGGTTCTACATCCTAATGAAAACATGACAAGCGGAAAGCCAAAAGGACAGTAATTCTTTCCCACAAAATGGCCGAACAGCTATCTAAAATAAAAAAGATATATCAAAAGCACTACATACATGCAAAGACAAACTATAACAAAAGTGAAAAAAAATCCCTGTCTATGGTGGGATTCGAACCTGGGCTGCTTAGGTGAAAGTTCAATGCTCTAACAGCTGAGCCAAAGGGTCGACTCCCTGATTTGGTTATAAATGGATAAGCTATAATGTATTGAAGTCAGCAAATCCTCTTATGTACTTAGCCTTGCGTAGGCTTAATAGTTCATATAGTAGATAAACAAACAAAAAACTTGAAAGTTTTCCAGTTCAACCTTATAATCATACCATAAATGTTTGTTCTGAAGAGGCTGATCAACCCGTTTTGTACTGAATGGAAGAATCTCCCATCCTAAAGATAGCAACTGTCAATGGTATAGGGTTGAGTTAATTTTAGAAATTCATTTAGAAAATGGCTGAACAGTTTGTAGATAGTGATGGCCCACTGGCCCAGGTCAGGGGCCACAGAATGGGATGCCTGATCTGGGCCTGCATTGTTGGCAAATGTCCTGTTAGGAGTGAGTTTCCCCGTCTTAAATGAGTTAATTTGTGCATCTTTCTGGCAAATTTCTCTTTCAACTGGTAAACCTCTTCATAAAAATAAGCTTATGACTGTTCCTGCTGTTTTAATAATTCTTCACAGCTGTTTTACAGAGAGAAAGAACAAGTTTTTTTCTGGCAAAACAAATTTTTGTTCCAACCATTAGTTTCAGGCTAGAAAAAAAAATGGTAGAAAATAAGCATCATATGTCTTTCTAAGTAGCGGGTACTGTTTTCCTTTTTCTCCCACCTTATATGTTGTAGGTGTTTATATTTTGGAATATGCCTGTCAGCCTTTTACTGGGAGATTGGTTGATCTGGATCAGAGGTCACAAACACTGTTTGCTTGAAGTACAGTCACTTTTGTAAAACACACCACCAACCCCTCCACCCCCCCCCCCACCCCCCCCCCCCCCCACCCCAAATTGCCTGACACCCCTATAGTTGGAAATAGACCCACCCTAAGATATTAGGTGGAAAATTCTATTGTCATACATATATGAGTTATAAACAGACAATGCCATTTTGGAAGTGTACTATCATGAATCTGCAGTGTCTGTCACTTTTTGCTCTCATTCTACATTTCATATGAATCCATCTCATGACCACCATTTTAACAGATAGGGCTCTGACTGATAATGCATGCATTGACAAGACTTAGTGTCACTTTATAGTTCACTTCTGTGGAATAAAACCAGGGTCAGAACGACAGCATCTGCAGCTTGCATATTTTACTTTTTATTGATTTATTTATTTATTTTTTCAAACACTGTGGTCATTTTCACAGTCCCTTCTGCTTATTCAAGAAAGTTGTCAGTTCGAGGCAAAAGAATGTGCACAATCCCTTTTAATATCAAATATAACTACCCATCACTACAATTATAGCCTTTTCACCAGACGCAGGTCTGGGACAGTCTGACACAAAAAAAAAAATTTAGCCAGAAATGCCACCGGCATGTCCCTTTTCCCGTGACCTCCCCAGCGTCGAGTCCTGATTGGTCGCTGATGTCACATGACCTATCAGACCAATAGGCAGACGATACAGGTCACGTGACCGCGATTTTCGCGCCGAGAAGGTCATTATTTTTTCAGACTTGCTTGGGATAGGATGGTCAAACTACATTCCATGGAAGAATGAATAAACGGATAAGTGTTTTATTCTTTTTTGATTTTGCACTTACCTTGAGTTTCCACAACGTACTTAGGCTTTGTAAGCTTACTGTTTATTCCGAAATTCTTAGAGACTTTATTTCGCGTGTTTCTGCCGACATTACATGTGTAGTGGTTGTCCGCCATTTTGAATTTTCACTTGGAAGTTTTGTTTATCATGTGATCAACCGTTTTTGGTTTTTGATAAGCACCACACTTCTTTTCATGTTATGTGCCAGGGTATACGCTCGTATTATTCCTGGTAATGTTTTAATAGAAGTCGGCGTTGTGGAAACTTAAATTGCCAGAAAAGAGGACGGTTTTTGTGCGTGTTCCTTCCACTTCCGGTATCGGAAGACGTTGTATCGCTGAATAAAAATTCTCAGCATTAATTTAGTTTTGAACATGTGCAAGACCCGTCTTCGTTTAGCACTTATAAATCCCACGATGCAGATGGATAATATTCAGGTCCCTTTGTGGCCTTTCTATAGTATCTAGAATTAGGCCCCAATCTCGTGTAGTGTTCCGATGATGGGTTTTGTCATCATTTTTACAGATACTGTTTATCATACCTTGTCCTAACGTGTACAGGTTATTGTGAATTTAGATTTCATACACTTTATCGAGAAGTTGAAATTGACTCTACCTCAAAGATACTTCTCCAAATTTTTTCACGCCCCGAAAAACTTTCGATTTATGTCAGGGGTTTGTTTCCCCTTTTTAGAACTTAGTAATTGGATCCAGTTTTCCCTGGACAATCTCATCTTAGACCTTTCCAGTTTTTTTTTGCTAATATTATCACTGGAAATACCATACGGTCTATAGGAGCAATAAATTCCATTATCAAGATTGCTCTCTACGATTTATGAATCCCTCAGTATCAAATGGGGTCTCCTCTTTTAGAGACTATTCCCTATTTGTTTGTTCGCATGCCAGCCTTTCAGGTTGGTTTCCCACTTTGAACCTCAGGGATTAGTTGTTCAGGGAACGTGGGGCCTATATTAGGCGGGGCTATATATATATATGTGTGTGTCTTGTGTATGCGTATATGTATGTATATATGTATATGTGTATAAACATTCTGAAACTTCAGACAAATTTCCTT
Source organism: Lucinisca nassula (assembly GCA_963580285.1). NCBI lineage: Eukaryota > Metazoa > Mollusca > Bivalvia > Lucinida > Lucinidae > Lucinisca > Lucinisca nassula. Next base: position 153,443,535 of record OY757016.1, read on the forward strand.
GGTTTATCAGTTCTTCATAGCTCCAAACTGAGGAACACCTTCATTATTGTTACTCCAGACAAATGAATAGTGTAGTTTTTTCTACTTATCAGGGAGTGACTCATTACTCTTCCCTGTTGGCTTTTACATGGAAGATTATAACTTGGTGTCTTCAGGAAGGTGTGTCTATCCTTGTCGGACACCTCCAGGCAGATTATGTCATTGGGATCGCCCCTATAGACCAGTTCACCATCCGTTCTCTACTGGGCGTTTTCTCAAATGGAGAGAACCTTTATTGGGCCTTTTTTGATCAAATGTCCAAACAACTCGGTTCTCCAATCAACTTCCTTTGTGTTTCAAGTTTCAGATCACCTGGAACATGCAGTTGATTTAAAATCTCTAGATTGGGGGAATCTTTTACATATGCGTTTACACCATTCAACTGAATTCCTCTAGTTCTAGGTAAAAATTCAAGCGTCCAAAAGCCGAGCCATTCTGATTACGCCTCCTATGGCCTCAGAGATCTTGGTTTTTTAGTCAGTCTGAGCCTAGTCTCAAGACTTGCAACCCGTCTTCCAGTAGTTCCAGATCAAATATCTAAAAGGTGTGGGTCAAGCATTCCATTTCAATCCAGAAATGCTTTACTTACACATCCAGATGTTGTCAGGAATCAAACCAGAGGTAGACACTTTTCTGGTTTCTCTGCCGAGTGTATCTTCAAATATAGAAAGATCTCCACTCTCAAGTTTTACTCTGGAAGATGGAAGATAATTTCTAGTTGGTGTAGAAAAAGGGAAATAAATCCAGACAATTCCTCTAGGGAGGTTTTTTTACCGGATTTCTTTTTCTGTCTGTTCTCTACCCTTCAATTTCTATTTCATCTAAGAGAAGGGTACAGATCAGTAATCTCGAACATGTTAAAATTTTAGTCGGCTTCACACTTTTTCATTAAACCCTACCATCACCAGCTTATTAAAGGGGTTTTTCACTATGCCGACAGGTTTCCAGGACTTTGTATCCAAATGGAATCTTGCATGAGTATTGTGGTCTTTTCTAAACCACCTTACGATCCGGTGAATTCAGCTTCTTTTATTCATTTGATAGTCAAGCTGTATTTCATTTGACATTTGCTTCAGTTCGTAGAAGTTATAGTCATGCTTTGCCAATTACAGAGGGTTGTTTTCAGGTATGAGAAGAACAATGACTTCTTTTTCTCTTCTCATTCAACCTATTTTTGTTTCAGGCTATAAATAACCTTGTCTGAAACTATTATTTGTCCTGTCATTTCCAGGATTCGTGGATCGTAGGCTAATGTGAATTTTTTTGTATACATTAGAATGTTTAAAACGTTTCGAGATTATCATGAGAATTTTTTCTTTTCAATCAAGGGGTTTTGGATATATTTCTAACCATCCTTGATTGCAAAGTGGATTTGTAAAGTGATAAAGCTTCTACCAGTATATGCTAATTTCACTTCTGCCCTATTATCATTCAGAATACAGTATGAGGTTAGAACCTTCTACATTTTGGGCATATTGGAACTCCGTTTTTTTTTTTCAGAATGTTTTTTTTCTTACTGCGTAATGGATGTTCCAACGCTACTTTTCATCCCTTCACCTAAGGTGCTTGGTTCCCATTCGTAGTGGTACTCATTCCTTGGGTAGTTTAGTAGCTTCTCAATCTATTATGAGCAGCACTTATTTTGGGATTTTATTTTCCTTGGTTGTTTGTTAGCCTGTTTGAATAGGTATGAACCTTCTATTTTGACTCCGGTTCCTGTCCATTTATCTTCTCCACTTGTGAATTTTGGATTTGGATCCCTTGCAGTCATGGTGGATACTCTCTTACTTTACCATCATTGGATGGTTTTAAAAGGGGTATAAACAACCAAGGTTGGAGGAGTTAGGTATGTATAACTTTATTTTTCATCCAACCCTCCACTTGCTTTGAATTCAGGCTATAATTGTAGTGATGGGTAGTTATATTTGATATTAAAATGATATTTTTAATGTAAAATTAATTTTAATTAATAATATACCTACCCATCACTACAATGGTATGTCCCGCCTCCCAGCCCCGCCTGAAATATTTGTTTTCCTGAAAGAAATAATGACCTTCTCGGCGCGAAAATCGCGGTCACGTGACCTGTATCGTCTGCCTATTGGTCTGATAGGTCATGTGACATCAGCGACCAATCAGGACTCGACGCTGGGGAGGTCACGGGAAAAGGGACATGCCGGTGGCATTTCTGGCTAAATTTTTTTTTTTGTGTCAGACTGTCCCAGACCTGCGTCTGGTGAAAAGGCTATAATTGTAGTGATGGGTAGGTATATTATTAATTAAAATTAATTTTACATTAAAAATATCATTTTGCACTAGACTTTTAGTGTGATCCGTGGCTTCTCTGTACCTCACTTAGGGATTTGGACTTTTGTTCCAACATAGCTCTAATGTTATCCCTCTACAATAAAATTCCTCTATTAAGACCACCTTTGGGACTGTTCAAAAGTGGTCTTTAAGACCACTTTTGAACAGTCCCAAAGGTGGTCTCTTGCTAGAGGACACTTAGTGCGGAAAACACACTGACAGAATGACAGAAACCTTAAAAGCAGAATTAATATAAATTTTAGCTTGTCTGAATAGCAGAATTTTACTGTATTATTGGGGTTGGGTAGGGGTGGTATTAAAAGTGGAAAAGGCAGCTTAGGCTCAGAAGAATGAAAAAAAAATGAGGAAGGAAAAAAAAAGCATTATCACAATTTCAGTGTATTTAACATGTTGAATGTACATTTGTTTTTTTTCCTTAAAGTTTTGTTTTGTTTGTATTGGCATTTAATAGCCCAGTCAACACTATTTGAGTTTGTTTTTGAGCTGGTCAGTTTACCTATCCGAACTTTTCCTGCGCAGGCTTATACGTAAGCAGTTAACCAGTACAGGGCACATTCTTTCCCCAGAAACTGACAACTGCCTTTTTGAATCAGTGGAAGGGAGAGAATGACCATAGAAAAGTTTTCATGATCAATGTTGCCGACCCCGGCAGGTATCAAACCGGCGTCCTCCTTATCACCAGTCAGACGCGCATCCGACTGAGCTACCAAGACCGGCTTTATCATCACAGTAATAGACTAAAGTTTCCTGCTTTCAAGTTATTATGATTGTATCAGTGTTGTAACACATGACTAGAGCCACTTAAAACGTCAGTATATACTTGACAGAGTATTTTTGCCCGTATTGTTTACACGCAACATAAAACATGTCTTTTGTCTCGAGGGCCTTGTAAGTGATACTTGTGTATTGCCTGACAGCCAATTTCTTTGTTTGATTCAAAGTTGGTTTTCTAAAGTAATTGCCCAATATCTATAAGTCATAACCATACTATTTTGACACAGCTTATCAGGTATGCAATATGATAATTTTATCAAGATCTGTTTGTGGTTGTATCCTACTTGACAAGTGGGTCAATATGTTGTCTCGCCTTACATGACTGTCTCGCCTGATATTTTTTAATACATTGTACAGGTAAACGTTTGGTCGTAAGTCTTGACTGAAGTTTGATTTTGGGATGCATCCATAACCCATTCAGTACCAGAAACCCATAAAGGGGTACCTTGGCAAACAGTGCAGGCCCAGATCAGACGCCGCAGAACGCGGCGTCTGATCAGGGCCTACACTGTTTGCAAAATGTTCAGCCTTTTTCCAAATAAATTTTGAAGAAAACACAGCCTGACACCCCTAAATTTTGAAATGGGCACCTGCTATATATAAGGAGGAAGATTCCATTTGGTACAAAAAGGGTTAATATTGTCGCAGATACATTGCATCACCCATTTTGTATGGAAACCCCAAAACGGGATACTGACAAACAGTATTCTCATGAAATCTTTTCTACGGTCATTCTCTCCCTTCTGCTGATTCAAGAAGGGCAATTGTCAGTTTCTGGCGAAAGAATGTGCACTGCACTGGTTAACCGCTTATGTATAAGCCTGCCAAGGAAAAGTGTGGATAGGTAAACTTACCGGCTCAAAAATGACTTAAATAGTGTTGACTGGGCCGTTAAAACGCCAGTACAAACAAACAAACTGGCAAACAGTGCAGGTCCAGATCAAAATGTTGCATCCGATCAGGGCCTACAACATTTGAAAGTACTGCCAATAATTTTCCCATAAAATTTTTAACCCTAATCATCTGATCTGGATCTAAACTGTTTGCAAAGGTAGGGATTGTTGTGTCCTCTCGAACAAAATCGTTCCAACTGTTAATAGTGGTGGAAAAATTATGCCCCCACCTCAATATGCACAATTATAACACTGAATTTTGAAATTATGCAGCAAAATGAACACTATGATATACTTATTTGTTTGGTAGCAGTGAGTTGACCCGGAGTTGGGTGTTGCGGATTTTGTCCGGATACCCTGATGTCTGAGCCAGTGTCCCATTTTGGGGGTGACCATATAAAATGAGTTACAAGCTTTGAAATTGTCATGCTCAGTGGTGTTGAACATGAAAAAATTTTTTTTTACTGATGCCTGCAATTATTTGCTATGATTTTTATTGGCCCATGGTATAAGAGTCCGATTTTCTGTCTATAATGTTCACCCATCCATTTGTCAATCTGTCAACATTTGTCAACCCAGTGGTCAACTCAAATGTTCTGGTCCATTTTTAAACCCTAAAATTGCTGAACCAGGATATATCTTTTTCTGGAAACAGTATAGATCCAAATCAGCTGGCTTCTCTGATCAGGATCTATAGTTTTTTCCAGTCTGCATTCCAAGGTAAAAATTGAAATCTTGCAACACAAATGGCTGAAATTCAGGGAGGACTGGGTAGTATATTGAAATATTCAGCATTGTATGGGTTTAGAACTACAGTTTATCTCATTGTATGCGTGAAACCCCTAAAGGGGTACCTTGGCAAACAGTGCAGGCCCAGATCAGACATCGCAGAATGCGTCTGATCAGAGCCTGCACTGTTTGCTGACAGAATTTTCCATCAAAAAATAGAATAAAAACGAAAAATAGGCCTGTCACCCCTTATATGACAAATGGACTGGTCCAACATGTAGCAATGGAAGAGTCCACTAGCATACAATGGGTTATACAGGTGTGACATATTCTTGTCTTATAGTTAAAAAATCCTGCTTTTATTCAGGATTGTCATAATTTCACGTTTATGACAGTGTGATATTAAACTACTCAATCTATAAATAGAATCATGAGACAAAATGTCCGTGACCAGAAGGATCAAAACACCATGGGTGTAACCGCTAGATGAAGTTGGAGAAAAAAAATCAAAAATGCAATATCAACTTTTCAATTAACCTTACACTGCTAATCACAATATTTCCAGAAGTCATTTATAAATCCAACAAAGAGATAGCACAGAATGTGGCATCTCATCAGAGTTTACTGGCTTGTTTTTTAGACACAACATCAGTTAATTGCACTTGAACTAGTATGGGTTTGTTTGTTTGTTTGTTTGATTTGAGGTTTAACGTCCCCGTCAACGCTGTAAAGGTCATTTTGGAGACTTTGCTTCCAATTTTGTGGGACTTTTACCCGACATTGAGATGAAATGACATCTCAAGCCCTGTCGCCTAATGAAACCAATAGGGTTTATTAGCATGGACGGTCCGCCTCACACTGCAGTTCCTGGACAGGCTTAGATCCTCTAAGCGGTTTACCAGTTCTAGTGTGCGGGCCGGATTCAGCTCTGCGTGGAAGCATCATGCAGCCCATATATTTCTTCAAGCCCCTATGGGCGGGGGCGGAGGGTTTTGTTTGTATCATGAAGTTTAACGCCCCAGTTAACACTATTTTAGGTCATTTTTGAGCCGGTCAGTATACCTATCCAAACTTTTCTTGGGCAGGCTTATACGTTATCGGGGAGTTATTTGTTACTTGTTCTAATTTTGGCTACAACAAACAAAATGTTGATTATGCATTTGCATTTCAGTATGACAATCTTACATACAGAATTGAATAGAACACAGAATCAAATTTTCATAGTACACATATATTTTTTTGAAGAATAAAAAAAAAAATTTTTTTTAACCCTTGTTCTGCTGAGCCCGGATATGCCTTTTCTTTGAAACAATGTAGATCCAGATCAGATGGCTTCTGAAGAAGCCATCTGATCAGGATCTACATTGTTTGTCATTCAGATTGTGTATTTGTTGTAATAGTTTGCTACAGGTAATCTGATTGGTTGATAATCGGTAGTAGGTGTGGCATATATGAATATTCAGCAGGAGAAGGGTTAAGAATGAAAAACAACAACCTTTCTTGTAAGAGTTTATTATTTCTGATAAAACATCCTTTAGAGTAGACTACCTGTCCTACTTCCTGTTATTGTTCTACGCCTTACTGGGCTTGATGGATTTATATTGTCGGTGACGTTAATAATAAAACAGATATTCTCCAGTAACTGATGAGACTTGTACTGTCACAAATTGACACTGTATCACTCTCGACATACGAAACATACATCTACTTACTTACTTACCCATAAGTGACAAATAGAATCCCACTTTAATCCATTTAGTACCAGAAACCCCAAAACGGGTTCCCTGGCAACAGTACAGGCCCAGATCAGATGCCGCAGAACGCGGCATCTGATCAGGGCCTACACTGTTTGCAAAATGTTCAGCTATTTTCCTAATCAATTTTGAAGAAAACTCAACCTGACTCCCATTAATTTTGAAATTGACTCATGCAATATAAGGTAGATTCCATTTGGTACAAAAACACAAACAGACTGACCTGATTATCATGGATTTTGCAAAGGCCTTCGACAAGGTACCTCACAGGAGGCTATTGTACAAACTAGATCATTATGGGATTAGAGGATCCACTCTTAAGTGGGTTAGCTCATGGCTCTCTGGACGCACTCAACAAGTTGTACTTGACGGCCAAGCGTCGGATCCAGTCCCTGTTTTGTCCGGTGTCCCACAAGGTTCGGTACTTGGACCGGTCCTTTTCTTGATATTTATTAATGATCTTCCTGATAATATCAGGTCATCTGTTCGTTTGTTTGCTGATGATTGTGTTTTGTATAGGAACATATATACTACTTCTGACTGTCTTATCTTACAAGATGACCTGGATAGCCTAGCACGTTGGGAGGCCGATTGGCAAATGAAGTTCAATGTGGCCAAATGTCATTCAATGAGGGTGTCACGGCACCCTCCAGACAAGCAGATTAAATTCAACTACTCATTACATCAGCATACTTTGGAACATGTCCAATCCGCAAAATATCTTGGTATCACCATTACTGATAATCTTGATTGGGGTCAACATATTTCTGAGATTACCTCTAAAGCAACTAGGACATTAGGGTTTCTTAGACGTAATTTGGCTTTTGCACCTAGGCAGACAAAGGGTGTTGCATACAAAACCTTGGTTAGACCTCAATTAGAGTATGCATCACCTGTTTGGCACCCCCATGTTAAAACTCAGGTTCAGCAGGTTGAGAAGGTTCAGAGAACGGCTGCCCGATGGACCTGCAGGCGATGGCGGAACAGAAGCAGTGTTGGTGATATGCTCGATGAGCTGGAGTGGCCATCCTTGGAGGCCCGTCGCGAGCAGTCCTCTTTAACCTTCTTTTATAAGATTCACTCTGACACAGTGTCTCTTAATAAAGATAAATACTTGACCCCTGTGACTACTTCAACTCAAACAAGGGCATCAAAACTAAACAACAGTCAATATCGTAGGTACCAGGCCTATAGTGATGCCCTGAAGAATTCCTTCTTCCCTAGAACTATTCCTCAGTGGAATAGTCTTCCCTCCTCTGTGGTAAATGCCAAAACTGCAGAGGAGTTCAAAGCCCGCATAGTGTAGATTGGGATCCAGAGGTGTGCGTTTTAGTACACCTCTGAAAGCAGATTGTAAATAGTTTTAAGAACTCATCCAGTGGGTGTGTTTTTTTTTTTTTTTTTTTTTTTGCTAAATTCTAAATTTAGCGCACCACCCAACTGAGGTAATGGCCAAGTTTGACCGACTCAGTATATGAAGATAGATAGATAGATAAAAGGGTTAACCTATTTTGTACGGAATGGAATCTTCCACCTCAGTTTCAAAATTTAGCGATGTCGGGTTGTATTTTCTTCAAAATTTATTTGAAAAATGGCTGAACTTTTTGCAAGCAGTGTAGGTCCTGATCAGACACCGCATTCTGTGGCATCTGATCTGGGCCTGTACTGTTTGCCAAACATCCGTTTTGAGATTTCTGGTACTGTATGGGCTAACTAAGCTTTGGAAAGGACCAGTTGCAATATAAAGGGACAGTCACGTTTATTTTGGTGTTATGCTTACTATTTTTTTTTTTGCAAGTTATACAAAAATTCAAGCATACAGTATAGATCCATGTTCTGTTTCTACACTGTTTGCAGCCGCCCCCGCCCATAGGGGCTTGAAGAAATATATGGGCTGCATGATGCTTCCACGCAGAGCTGAATCCGGCCCGCACACTAGTACTGGTAAACCGCTTAGAGGATCTAAGCCTGTCCAGGAACCGCGGTGCAAGGTGGACCGTCCATGCTAATAAACCCTATTGGTTTCATTGGGCGACAGGGCTTGAGATGTCATTTCATCTCAATGTCGGGTAAAAGTCCCACAAAATTGGAAGCAACGTCTCCAAAATGACCTATACAGTGTTGACCGGGACGTTAAACCTCAAATCAAACAAACAAACACTGTTTGCCAATGTGTTCCTTTTGCGAGTTGCTAGACATCTATGGGTCAGTGATGGATACATATATTATGTATGAACACAAACATTAGGTTTTTGACATGCTGTAGAAGTACCAGTGATCCTTTTCTGTAGGTGTAACATATGTTAGAGCCCCTGGCTCTTGTACTTGGTCTTGTCTCATATCAAATTGGATAACATATACTTCCAGAAGTGGCTTGGCAACATCTGTGTCAGCTAGAAATGTCTTTGAAAACTTGCTTTCTAAATACATGTACATTGTAATATTTTCCCTTGAAGGGATCAAAAAGATGTCCTTTACATACGGGGTTTTGCTCACTAAGGTGACCTTTGTCAGCCAGGTTTGACTGTAGTTGAATTTTTTTTATGTCTTAACCCTTGTTCTGCTGAGCCCGGATATGCCTTATCTTTGAAACAATGTAGATCCAGATCAGATGGCTTCTGAAGAAGCCATCTGATCAGGATCTACATTGTTTGTCATTCAGATTGTGAATTTGTTGTAATAATTTGCATCAGGTAATCTGATTGGTTGATAATCGGTAGTGGGTGTGGCATATATGAATATTCAGCAGGACAAGGGTTAAATGCATGGGTTGTTGTGTGCTTTTATTCTTCAGTTTCCATGGGAACAACCTACGTCAGAGCAGCAATGTCCTAACCATTAGTAGGTTTGCTGGCGTTTACTACACAAAAGGCATTTGTCACAACAAGGAGACGCATTAGGTCATAAAAGAATCAAACATGCTGAAATCTGTCTCAGAAATGTGGCTCTTTCTTTAAATAATTCAACACAAGCTGATTTTGCAATGGTGTCAGTGAATGTAGGACAAAACGTCCCATGGACAAAACGTCCCATGCCATTTTTGACCAAGTGGACAAAACGTCCCACATCATTTTTCCAGGGTGGACAAAACGTCCCACATCATTTTGTCAGGGTGGACAAAACGTCCCACATCATTTTTTCAGGGTGGACAAAACGTCCCACACAGTTTTGACAGGGTGGACAAAACGTCCCATGCTATTTTGACAGGGTGGACAAAACGTCCCATATTCTTGAGGTGGTGTGAGGGAGGCGGACGGGATTCGGAAGGGTATGTGACAATACAGAGTAAAAATTCACTATTGAGACCACCTTAAATTAAGACAAATTATGCTTTTAAAAGCATATTTAGAAGGTTTCAGTTACATTTTCTTTGTGTTTGCTCTAGTTGGAGCCCACCCTTGGGACTGTTCAAAAGTGGTCTTTTAGGCCGCTACTGAACAGTCTCAAGGGTGGTCTTAATATATGAATTTTACTGTAACTACAAAAAAGAATGTGGAAATATAGTTTGATGCTTTTATTTACAAAACATGAATATGCAAACGCAATCACTAGAGCTCATGGTTAAGAGCATTTTTTACATAAAAGAATTTTTTTTTATGATAGCACATACAAGAAAATGTGTACAACTTATCTTACTCTGTTGAAAAAAAAAAAATAGTACTAGTGAGTAATTGGCAAACAGTGCAGGCCAAGATCAGATGCCTCAGAACACGAGGTCTGAGGGTCACTGATGAGGCCTAATTGGCCGAAACTAGCTAGTCTGGCCCAGAAAACATATACACCCCATATTTTTCAGTTCTGTGGTGTATTCCTTGCTTCCAAAGGATAACCCTTTTATAGAACATACTAATCAGGGCCTACACTGTTTGCAAAACTATAAGCCACTTTCCCAATTAATTTTAAACAGAACACATCCTGAAATCCCTATCTGAAATACAGTTTTCACCTATTATTTCATTACTGGATATATCTTGTATAAAAATACTAAAAGGTATCTTGTATAAAATACTGAAAACATCACGAAAAACATGCCTTTATAATTTTGACCCCATTAGAACCCACTTTACAAGTATGCCTGGAACTACTGATCATGCCAAATATAATCCTAATGGGTTGACAGGTCCATAAAACCCCTAAGCACACATGTATAATTATAAAAAGTTATTACAAGTAATTATGCCCTTTTCACTTTAATCTAACAAAGGTTTTTTCTTTGATTAGCTGCTAATTACAGAATTAATTTGTTGATAGGAAAATGTATAACTTTTGAAAATTCTGATTGATTTTTGTGGAGAGTCTTTATAATCTGTATGATGAAAATTAATGGTGCTTATCAAATTGATCATAATTGAACAAACATTATTAAGTCAGTTCAATGAATTTAATCTAAGGTTGTAATTTTCTTATTCATTGTTAGAATTTTTGCATTGATGATTTCACTGTTATACATTTTTTCACCTTTTGTACATGTGCAGTACTACCTGCCTGTTGCAATAATTTCTCCATGAGCACCAAAATAGCTTGGACAGTATTGTAATCTACAGTTTTCAACACATGTTTATACATACTGATTTTCCAAAATCAGTAATTGTGCATGTGGAGGGATATTGTAAGCCTTTACAAAAAGAGGGGATTTTGCCCGGGGATGGGGGGATTATTTTTGGGGCGTCCCATGGTGGGGCAAAATGCATGACACTAGAAGGCAATTACATCATTTCAACAAACAACAATTAGTTATTTATTAGATAGATTAGATTAGATTAGATTAGATTAGATTAGATTAGGTATAATGGTTCCCTTTGAATTGAATATGGGACGTTTTGTCCACCCTGTCAAAATAGCATGGGACGTTTTGTCCACCCTGTCAAAACCTTGTGGGACATTTTGTCCACCCTGTCAAAATGATGTGGGACGTTTTGTCCACCCTGCAAAAATGATGTGGGACGTTTTGTCCACCCTGACAAAATGATGTGGGACGTTTTGTCCACCTGGTCAAAAATGGCATGGGACGTTTTGTCCATGGGACATTTTGTCCGGCTCCCGGTGTCAGTACTACTATTGTTTATAGCACCGAATCAAATCTTGTGGGAAAGCTATCGAAGTCTTGGCAAATTAGCTCACCGATGGGATGCAAATATTGTTTGTTACCAGCTGAAGTATCTTTTCTGAAAACTCGTAATGTACAGATCTAGTTTGAAGCATTTTATCTACCCTATTTACAACTGAAATGGGTACAACATCTCTGCTATGAAGTAGGTTGCCAGATCTAGTTTGAAGCATTTTATCTACCCTATTTACAACTGAAATGGGTACGACATCTCTGCTATGACATAGGTTGTCACAGTATCACCATTGGTTTTGGTCCTTGTCTTTTATCAACTTCAATAAAATTTATTCATTTATTTTCAGGCAAAGGAGGGTCAGTGGCCCAACACTAGTCAGTATTGTCCCTTAGATCTTTTCTCAGGGTAAGTTTGGGTAGAATTACATTGATCCAGAAAAGATGTACCTAAATATTTTCTTGAACTTGTATTTTCTTAACCCTTCTCTTGCTGAATATTCAGTTAAGCCACACCCATTTCTGTCTATCAACCAATCAAATTACTTGATGTAATTTATTGCTACAAATTCATAAACTAAATGCCAAACAGTGTAGATCCTGATCAGATGGCTTCTTCAGAAGCCATCTGATCTGGATCTACACTGTTTGCAAAGTTAGGGGTTGTCGTGAACAGCAAGATAAGGGTTAACCATTACTTTTAGACATGTTGAACTTCCTGCAAACAGTGAAGGCCCTGATCGGACCCCACATGCCTGATCGGATGCTACATGCAGTGGCAGCTGATCTGGACCTACACTGCTTGCCAATGACCGAGTTTTTTTTTCACTGTATAGAATCCTCTAGCACTTTTAGTTGTTTGTGCAAACGTAACCACAAAATGTCAGTTAACCCTTGTTCTGCTGAATATTAATATATGCCACACCCACTACCGATTATTAACCAATCAGATTACTTGATGCAAATTATACAGCCCCCGCCCATAGGGGCTTGAAGAAATATATGGGCTGCATGATGCTTCCACGCAGAGCTATATCTGGCCTGCACACTAGTACTGGTAAACCGCTTAGAGGATCTAAGCCTGTCCAGGAACCGCGGTGCGAGGCAGACCGTCCATGCTTATAAACCCTATTGGTTTCATTGGGCGACAGGGCTTGAGATGTCATTTAATCTCAATGTCGGGTAAAAGTCCCACAAAATTGGAAGCAACGTCTCCAAAATGACCTTTACAGTGTTGACGGGGACGTTAAACCTCAAATCAATCAATCAATGCAAATTATTGCAACAAATTCACAATCTGAATGGCAAACAATGTAGATCCTGATCAGATGGCTTCGTCAGAAGCCATCTGATCTGGATCTACATTGTTTCAAAGATAAGGCATATCCGGGATTAGCAGGACAAGGGTTAACCCATTTTGTACTGAAAAGAACCTTCAGCAAGTTAACACTTCCAACACATGAATGTATGGATTTTTCTTTTTCAGAAAATGGCTGAAATTATTGCCAATAGTGAAGGCACGGTGACTGATCAGATTCAGGGGAAGGGTCGTAACTGATGTTGGTAGAACTCGTGACCCAACCCCTTTGCTTTGTTTGTATGCAATGAAATACTATTAAACAAAAAAAAAAGATCAGATGCAGGGCACTATTTGCCTTGGCATATTTAGCGGATTTCCATATAAAATGGGTTAATATATATATATCTGTATCTGCAACATCTGCATGTAAAATGATGACTTTGCTTTTGCCAAGGTCTAATGTTCTGACTGATATTTACAAATCACATTCTGCACCAGCTGTTCATAGTTTCATTGGACATTATTATGTTAGACACAGAGAAAATCAAAGGCTTGAGAAGCCTCAAAGTCGGTGAATTACAAAAGCTGCATTTGAAACACTTTACATGTTTGATCCGGACTTACACTGTTTACCAGTACCCTACAGGCGTAAATTAACGTGCTTTGGATCGTGTACGATCGACACAAATTTACTAAATGGCAAACGGAATTCTTGCAGTTGTTCACGTGACCATCACTGATTTGGGAAAACCAATATTAATAGAACTTGAAACGTTGCGCTATTTTTATCGATGCAACATATGGGTCAGAGCTATCTATAGAGTCTTGACAGGAATCGTGTGAACACCGAATACCCAGAGCAGACGCCGCGGAATGTGGCGTCTGCTCAGTAGGTTGCACATGGACTACACTGTGGCATTTGAGGGTTAAACGAAATAGTATAAGAATGCCAGGTTGCTCAGGTAACACGCTGTCACGTGACGTCTTACGGAACATTTCATTCATAAAGTATGCCAAGTCGAGTAAACATAGACTTTTTGCACTTCTGTTGAGAACCCTGAAATGTTTAAGAGCAAAAATGAGTAGCTCAGACTTTATATGTGGTACCGTTATTAGATATACAGCGTAGACCTAGATCGGATAGACAGTAGATTGCTTCTTATCAGGGTGGGCACTGTTCGACATATGTATGTAGCAACAGTTTTGAACATGATTCAGGCCTGTACGCAAACTCTGAAAAGGGGCGGTTGACGGTGCGAATTTCAGGTATTTTGCAGAAGATAAAAAACTGCATGAATCTGAGATAATTTCCAAGAGCGGGGGGCGCTGCGTTTACACCTTCCCAACTGTGTGCGGACCTGCATTAACCGGTGAAATGATTTTTTGTTATTGTTTAAACATATCGCTGAGGGGGCTCTATTACAGATCACTGTTATTCAGGATCTGGGATGCAGTGGTGGGACTGAGCGAGGAGAAAAGAGAGAGGAGAAACTATGATAAACATTGTAGATGCTGATCGATGGATCTACACTGTTTGCAGCTGCGACATGAAATATTCAGCACAGATTGTGTTGCATATGAGGTTAAGCATTAGCAGTGAAATACTCGAAATTCAGAATGATGAATCCATATACAGAAGGGAAATAATTAATCACATTAACAAATGACAAGTACATGTAAATAATTTGACGGAAAATGCTACCATATTTTTTTTTTTTTTTTTTTTTTTGCAGACAAAAAATTGACTAAATACTTTTCTTATAATGAAGCGATTTAACGGGTGCCCACAGTCTACGTTATAAAACAGCGAATCTGTTGCTTGCTATTGTCCGCGGGACTATCACTAACCATCTGATTGCCGTTGATCCTGAACTGGCATTCCTAAGACGTCAGAGCGCAGCAAAAGAAGAAAATTATGGACTGTGCTCGTTTGTTTGTTTGATTTGAGGTTTAACGTTCCCGTCAACACTGTATATGTCATTTGGCGACGATATTTCCAATTTTATGGGACTTTTACCCGATACTGAGATGAAATGACATCTCAAGCCCTGTCGCAAATTGAAACCAATAGGGTTTATGAGCATGGATGGTCCGACTCGCACCGCTTTGTCTGGGCAGGCTTAGATGCTCTAAGCGGTTTACTAGTACTCGTGTTTGGTTGGTTTCAGCTCTACGTGGAAGCATCATGCAGCCCATCTATTTATTCAAGCCCCGTTTGGCGGGAGCGGGTGGACTGTGCTTATGCACTTGAACATTGGCAAGCAGAATCTACATAATCAGACGCCACATAACGCGATGTCTGATCAGATCTACTGTGCTTGCTTAAAAGTAAACGAACATTCCGATTCTCAGTTTAGGACTATTTTCCCAACCTACACTCAGAGACGATCGACCCACCGGTACTCTCAGTGCTTTGATTTTGTAAGGAAGCGTTATATTATAGCGCTTATACATAACATACATAGCAGGCGCATTCTTTTAACAGCTCTTAACCCGAGTTTTTTTCTATTAATATTATTTTTCTCTCTTCATACATCGATTGAAGGTGCTCGTTAGAACTGTCTCAATAAAAATGTTCTAACGAGTACCCACAATCTTTGTAATAATAATGTATACCCTGTAGACACTATTTTTCTTTGTATTTAGCGGGGTGACAGGGGTGCTCTTTACATTCATCATGTGAACAAGTCCGTTTAAGGAACACCCCCTAAACCGTATACTTTATATAGTGAAAACTGGGGTTTACTGGGGTATACAATATTTGTTTTTATTTCTGCTCCAAGACAAAGGTTGTGGTTAAAGGTTTAAAAATCAGCGAATGCAGAGGGTTATTAAATACGCATCAGGGGCATTAAAAAAAATATCTATCTTCTTACACGGACTGGGGATAATGAGAGCAGACAGCCATCACTTCATTTACCTGTTACTTGATCTTCAATTATCGCCTATTATTGTTATCAGCAGACAAAACAAGAGGCTGGTGTAGCTGTAACCGAATATAAAGCTCCAGATAATAAGGATATTTAATGCATATATATCCGTAACATTTGACCATTACTTGCAGGTGCATACATATTATCCTGTATAGCTAATTAGGGTTGGGGTCGTTAACCTGGAAGGTTCTCCTGTACATGGGGGCTGCAGTTAATGGTGCACTTAGTGACGACCATACCTGTGGCGCATGTTAGGACGCCATAATTTTATTTGCTGGGAATCGAATCAGAAATGCTACAATGGCATTCATAGACCAGGAATGTCATTTGACGTGTCACCCGACAGGGGTCTTCTTGCATCAAAGATAAAATGCAGTATCTACCACGAACACAAACGGACTGATGCAGGCTATTTATATGATAATTGTTAGAATTGCACCCCTCCCCACCCCCACGCCGATTCTAACCAATACCCACAACAAATATGTTTTTGGAAAATTAGATCTATAGTATAGAAAACTGACAAATGATCAACTGCACGTAATCTTCTTTCTTCATGAGAGGGTGTGGCAGTATATTATATTATAAATAAAGATCAAATGCGAAATTATTTCTACTCATTGTCCTGTTATCTAGAGCTTTGATTTGTTTGACTTCTGCAGTCATTGACTCATTTTATAGATATGCCTACTGCAATCATACAACTTGGACTCGACTAATTTTATATACATTATCCAGTATAAAAAGCATGTACGAATATCAAACCCGCAAAAATTATTCGAAATAGAAAAGAATGTTACTGTATATTTTTTTCTTACTTTTCCGTACCGAAACACAACAATCTTGACCTCCGACCGATTGTATTCATCCGCCAGAAAATTTTAATATCGTAAATATATCAAACTGTTTGTGTTAATGTATTGTAAATACATAAAATCATAGGTGTATCCCAAATCAAACAATTCTACGCCAAGGCTTTCAGATCTCAGATAAAACTGCAAAGACTACACAGTGGGCGGAGGGATATAAGTAGTAATAAGTCGTAGACAACCGCCGACCACTATAACTTCAAAAGCATTTGAATAGAAGGAAGCTGAAAAGTGTCATCGGACGATGACTAAGGTCTTGTGAATAAATTCACCGACCGAAAATCTGATGTATTCGCACTTTAACCCTTCAGATGCCGAGAAAAATGACATCTGAAAATGTCATCTGCTTTTGTTGTCTTCTGAATCTTCTTGCAAACTTTTCAGAAATATCTATTCTTCCAGGCAAATATTGGGGACCCAGCTCAGACTGCTCCTATAGGAGCAGTCTGATCTGGGTCCACACTGTTTGCAAAAATGACTATTTAGTACTGGAAGACCACAAAGTAGACAGCAGTTGTCGTGATTGGCATCTTATGGATTAATCTATTTTCAACTGAATTAAAATCTTTCTCATCATTTATAGCTGGAGTCCATATCAAAATATAGGGTTCTCACACTGAATTATGCTTTAAGCATGGGGCATGTAGGAGTCTGCTTTTCCATCTGTTTGTTCATGAATGTCTGTTTGTCAAGCTTTCAACATTTGTGACAATGCTAACTTTTATCCTAATGTTCGAGACCATACAGGCGTGGCATAATAACCTTTGGTGAAATTCTTGTTTTATATTTGTTTAGAAAATTATGTTTTGTGAAAAGTGAAGGCCCTGGCCTAATAAAATTGGCTTCTGTTCTAGGTCTGCACTGTTTACCAATGTCTAACATTGGTTAACCCTTATCCCGCTGAACATGACAACCCCTACAATTGCAAACACTGTAGTTCCAGATCAGATGCCATCTGATCAGGATCTGCACTGTTTGTCATGCAGTTTGTGAATAAATCAAGTAACCTGATTGGTTGATAGTTAGCAGTGGATGTGGCTAAAATAATTTATTCAGCAGGATATAGTTTAAGAGGAAGGAATACTTGTCAGGTGGTGGCTCTGTCGGGTGTGCAATCCAACCAGTGATCAGGGGGTCGTGGGATCAGTCCTTTCAGGGGTGGCAACGTTCTTTCGAGATTGATCATTCCCATTGACGATCCCACCCTCTGCGATATCACAATAATTCACATAAGATAAATCTTACAGGAATAGTTTTTAAAATTTCATCCCTTTTGAAATCAGTTTCTTTGTTTGAATTGGAGTTTAATGGCCCAGTCAACACTGTTTAGGTCTTTTTTGAGCCGGTCAGTTTACCTATCCACTCTTTTCCTGGGCAGGCTTATATATAAACGGTTAACCAGTACAGTGGCATTCTTTCGCCAGAAACTCACAGCTACCCTTCTTGAAACAGCATCAGGGAGAGAATGACCATTTGAAATCAATATCAGCCTCTTCAGAGATTAAACCTAAGTTAAAGATTAACAGTGTCAGTTAAAAGTTTCAATTTTAAGGTTAAGTGAGCCCTGTGCATCTGCATGCTGTCAGATCTGTGAAATCACTGCTCTGAAAAATAATTTATAGATAAAATGGCCATCTGCTCCTAAAATCTTTGTAGCACTTAATTGGTTAACGGTCACTGGCCAGGTTAAATACTACTAGATCTTATTTTCCATTAGTCAGCTGCCTTCTTTGTAGTCTAAAAATAGAACACAGGCTTCTGTGTTGTCAGGGTTTTTCCATGATATTTTTATGCATGGTTACCTTCCCATTGCAGGCGGGAAACCCCTAAAGGGGTACCTTGGCAAACAGGCAGGCTCTGATCAGACGTGGCAGAATGCAGTGTCTGATCAGGGCTTTCATTAATATTTACTAACAGAATTGTCCGTTAAAAGTAGAAATAGGCCTACCACCCCTTACAAGACAAATGGACTTGTCCAACATACGGCAATGGAAGAGTCCACTAACATACAATGGTTAATAAACAGTGTGTCTCATCCAGGTTTGCACTATGTCTGATCTAGGTCTACACTGTTTGCTTTTGTCAGTTTTGGGGCTGCTTTGGGCATTAAAGGGTAAATTACTGTGGTTAGATTATGCTCTTGATAAGAAAAGATATTTAATATCTTGCTCTTTTCATTAAAATGTAAATCACTGAAACCTAATTTTCCAGCGTACTGTAATAAAGAAATTGAGAAAACTGAGATTTTTATCTTGGGTAAGTCATAGTGAGGGGGGCAAAATTAGGATTTTTTTTCTTGTTTTTTTTTCCACCTACCATAGTGATCCTAAATATTGGGACAGATAGGCATAAGCAAACAGTGCAGACCCAGATCAGAATGAAGGAGCCGTCTGATCAGTTAGTTTGTTTTGGAGTGTAACGGCCCAGTCAACACTATTTTAGGTCATTTTTGAGCCAGTCAGTTTACCTATCCACACTTTTCCTGGGCAGGCTTATACATAAGCGGTTATCCAGTACAGTGCACATTCTTTCGCCAGAAATTGACAACTGCCCTTCTTGAATCAGCGGAAGGGAGAGAATGACCACAGAAAAGATTTCATGATCAGACCCCCAACCAGTCAGACGTGCAACCAACTGAGCCACCGAGGCCGGCGCGGTCTGATCAGGATCTACACTGTTTGCCATTCCGTCTGCACCATTTGGACTCCTTGCAGGATCGTGAAACAAATTAGTTAAAATTTTAGAAGATTTACAACAAGTCCTCAAGGTGTCTGATTTTTTCGGATTTTTACAATATTTTTTTTTATTTATTTATTTATTTTTTTCAAATATTCATTTCCAGGTTTTTTACCACAGAAGTTTTCAGGTCTCTGCTACTGTAAAATGTTATGCACCAGGCGAGACAACACTACTGGGTCAGATCTGGACAAAGGAAATTCCCCTGTCTGAAATTGTGTATTGGTGATAACTGTAAAACGTGAATGTAAACAAACACCTTGGCCCCTTAGTGGGGGCCTCCCTTTGTCCAAGTTGAAAAGGTATTTTGTTGACATTTTTGGTCATATCCTGGCTAAACACTGTACCCTTTTGAACTTTAATGGCCCTGGATGTTACCATAAAGGCCCTTAGTATTAGAAATGCATATAATTGGGAAAAAAAGTGTAGACTGATCAGATCTGCTCCCAAAAGGAGCAGATCTGATCAGAGTCTACACTTTCTGCTATTCCATTGGTACATTTTCAGCAAAACCAAGTGATTCAGATTTAAGGGTATTTACACTTTTGTTCACATTCTAAAGATATTTACGGTATTTTTACAGTTAAGTGGCATAAAACTGCCGGCTGTATGCAAATTACGTGTGACAGCTGAAGAAAATTAGATTTGCAAAATTAGACACTTGTGTGGGTTCAGAGTCTAAGAAAGCGGTGATTGATGTTTGGTAATTTTAACTCTGGAATAATGTTGCCTTATCGGGAAGGAAGACCAAAGCTTTTTCTTGTCTTAATTACCATATTCACAGCAAAGTTTGTCCCAACAGTCTTCAAATTCTATAAAAAGATTTCCTGTACTTGTCTTAAATTGCCTTTTGATATTTCTTTTTGATTTGCATTAGAAATTTGAACCAGTACACTTTAAAGTGATTAATTGGGTCCAGTTGTTAGCTTGCTATAGAAGAGAGTAAGTGTCACTTTTAGCGGACATTGAGGTGAAATGGCATCTCAAGCCCTGCCGAGGCTTATATGCACCACTTTGCCTGGGCAGGCTTCAACCTAAGCGATTTACCAGTACTCAACCATGCAGCCCAATCTGTTTCTCCAAGCCCTGATGGGTGGGCTTGCTACAGTAACATAAAATGTTGAAGCAAGTATTGGGTGGGTGGGGGGAGTGGGGTGGGGCTTGGTCATAACATGATTACGAAAACACGCCTATTCAGGTATATCCTGAAAATTTTACCACCCAAAGCTGAAAATTTTACGATAAATAATTCTAATATATTTCCTATCTCCGCGGTAAACATAGATTGTGGGTACTCATTAGAACTGCCTCGGTGAAGCAGTTCCATTGAGTACCAATAATCTCTATGTTTTTGAACAGAAATAAGAAAAACAGTGCATATACCCCTGTAAACCCCAGTTTTAATACATCAAAGTGGGGCCAAAATAATAAAGGTGTGTTTGTGTGATGTTTTACGGCCCATTCAAGATTACAGTATTTCACTAAATTGAGTCAGTTGTTAATCAGAAGTGGGTGAAAACTGGGGTACACAAAGATAAACCACCTGGTGTTCTGTTGCAAAATATTCATTATGTTTAAGTCATGCTCATACAAGATCCAGTTATTACACAGATAGTTTTGCTGAAAAATATGTGCGCAGCTTTTGCAATGGAAAAGCTACTCACATTCTCTTTTCAGCAAAAATATGTTGTGGTATAAATTTCAATGTCATGTTTACTATAACGCATCTAGTGATGGTTGGCATACGTCAATTCAGGCATATGTGAATGGCATGGTGCATTTTTTCACATCTCCAAAATGGCTACTTTTCTGATGAACATTATGGTTGTGGGTGCTCGTTAGAACTACCTCATTGAGGTGGTTATAATGAGTACCCACAATCTGTGACTTGGAGCTGAAACAAGAAAAATAATGTATATCCCCATAGACCCCAGTTCTCTTTATTAGTACGGGTTTAGGAGATGTGTCAGTGATATTATCAAACCTCCAAATTTTGTATTTCGATTATGGAGTACCGGTACTCATTTTCTGCTGATGGGTTCATTAGACACAAGTGTATTATGCATGTTGGCAGACAAGGACTTAACACATGCGTTAGGGTCTTCAGTTGTCTGCATATGTTTACACGTGGAGTCAAGTTTTGACAAGTCATGATGGGCACAGGATAATTTGATGACAATTTTTCTTAAACGTTAGTCGGTCATATTATAGTCACATTGTGTGAAGATAATTTTTCATACACAAATCTAGAAGCCACTGTGGTATAGTGGTTATGCTGCTCGCCTTGTAAACCAGGGGTCGCAGGATCAATCCCGCGCTTCTCAAGACTTTCAGATGAGTCTTTAAACCGAGGCCTCATCTTCGCATGACTTCAGCTGAAGCACTCACTCATACACTAAGCAGCTATCCTCTTTTCTTGTGGACCGGCCCCGATAGCTCAGTTGGTAGAGTGTCTGCTCCGGGGAATGGGAGGTCACGGGTTCGATCCCGGGCCGCGACATACCAAAGTCGTTAAGAATGGTACTAGCTGCTCCTCGCTTGGCACTCAGATTTACGGGATAGAGCTAGGACTGGTCGACCCAGTGTCGGGATAATGTGACTGGGTGTGGTATCATGTAATGTGTCTGGGACATGATACTTCAGTGAGGCAGCACTATAAAATTGAGCAATGAGCTCCCTGTCCCAACCAGACACCGTCGAATATGACTGAAAAATTGTTGAAACACACACACACACACACACACACACACACACACACACACACACACACACACACACACACACACACACACACTCTTTTCTTGTGGGATGGCTTAAAATTGGTTAGTTGCCAGATGACATTAAAATTGTATTTTGTAATATGCCATAAAATAAATTACATGCTTTGATGATATTTAAAAAATAGGGCAAGATATGCAAATCGTGCCTGCAGCTTAAATAAAAATATCACAGTGTTATTTATGATAAATGCCTCTTTTGTTGTCAAAATGTCTAATTATACTAATTTATTCTGTGAAGTAAGCATATTGAAGTTAAATTTCCATGTATATAATTGTACAGTCACACACACAGCCAGAATGTCTTAGAAAAAAGTGACAATGTCATCTGGTCCTCAGTTTTGCTGGGTGCTTCAAGTCTTAACCATTAAAGCAGCCAACTGTGGCATTTTTCACATTTCAAAAAACAAGGCTTGACATTGCATTTCAAGGTCGTTCACATGAAATACCGTCAAGTTTGTATATATTGACCACCTATGGGACAATTCATATGCCTTTAACTCTTATCCTGTTGTTCACGACAACCCTTATCTTTGGAAACAGTGTAGATCCAGATCAGATGGCTTCTGAACTCCTGAAAAATATTTGCAAAATGATCTAATTCAGCAGATCCCATGGTTCCTCTGTCAGTTATTGGTTTGTGACATTTCAAAAAGTGGGTAGAGTAGCTGTTTCCAATTTTTGGGTTATTTGAGTGAGTGCTTTAGTTTTACGTCCCACCAACAGCTAAGGTCATATGGAGACTGGACCTCGGTTTAAAGAATCATCCGAAAGTCTGGAGAAGCCTGGGATCGATCCTGCGATCCCTGGATTACAAGGCGAGTAGCATAATTTGGTGTTTTACTAATAAATCAAATGTCAGTAATAACTATGGCAATAACTGTACTTTAGCTAGACAAAAATTGTAGATATATTTCAGTGTCTCTGATCTGACATGTCCAGGGGGGGCTACTCTTTGAAGATTAGCCCTACAAAGCAAACCTCCTGTCAGACCCTTTCATGTCTAGATCCTATCTACAGAGTTATTACACCATACCAAGTTATAGTATTATCAGAACTATCTTATTATCAGTCATTTGCAAGATAATAATCAACATTAATTGTTTCACATTGCACAGCAGTTTAAATAATGGCATAGATACATGGGGGAGGCAAACAATGACTCTTTAAGCAGGAATTAGTGGGCCCCCTTCCAGGTAGCTGGCTTGCTGCATGTATGGTAGATCCAACACCAGATCTCAAGGCATGTCAGCGGCTTCCAAGACATTTGTATGTCAACTTTGGCTGTCTTAACTTCACCCTTGGAGCATTTCACGTGTCCATACATGTGACAATAAAAAAATGTATACCCGGCAAACCTGACATTTCCCAATATGCATTTAGTTCAGAACTCCATATTCATTACATAGACTAATAAATGCAATGAAAAAGAAAAATTAACACAAAACCAACCATATAGATTTCTTTTGAGGATATGGCACTTTAGAAATTGTTGAGTTTGTATCCATCTGTTACATGTGGGTTGAATAGGTCTTTTGTTGGTTTTTCCAAACTACTCAGTTTTGAATTGCCTTATAAAGAGGTTTATACTTATATTTGAGCCAGCGCATGACAAAACCTACAGTAAGACATGTGCGCCCATCGAAGACTCAGATCAGCCTGCACATCCATATAGTTTAACCAGAGACTTTTCTTGCTGCGTGAAGGAGCATAGGGTCCTTAGCTATCATTAGAGCGCACAACGAAGACTGATCAGACTGCGCGGATGTGCAGGATGATCTGAGTTTTCGTTGGGCGCACATGTCTTATTGTAGGTTTTGTCATGCGCTGGCTCATTTGTTACTTAAATGGCACATACTTTGATCAGCAGATAGATTACGTGACAGCTTACATTGAATTTGTGTTCAGTCTAGTCATGACAAAATCTAGGTTTGTGGATCTTTGCGAACAACTAAAGTTGAGGCTGGCGGGTTGCTTATTGATTACAAAGCTTTTTGACAAGTTACTTTTGGGGGTGGGGCATCCTTTCAGTTGTAGACTTAAAGTTTGAGCAGTGAACAGATGTGGAGCAGAAGTACCAGGGCTCATCAGCCTTTCATTTTGCAATATCTGTTTTGTTCTGCACATAAAAGTCGGTTTTGAGATATGAACCATATCCTGTGAATGTTATGTGAACAGAATGTTATGTGAACAGAAACTATGCATTAGCACAGTCTTGCAAGAGAATTTTCTATTCAGCAGATACATGCAGATCAACAAATGGGGATTGGGGGTTGTGAGGCTAAGTGATTATTGATGACAGTTATGCAATAGGCCCTTCTTTTCATGAAGCAGTTTATTTCTGATTGACTCATTGACACTGATTCATGCCGTATTGATAATAGATCAATGCTGCCTGCCAAGCAGTTTTGTGCCAGTACTGTAGGAGGTTAGATGGTAGGCGGAGAGAATCATCATGAAAACGCGCCTGTATAATATTGACCCCTTTGAACCCCTCTTTTATTTTGTAAAACTGGGGTTTACAGGGGTAAACCTTATCTCTCTTATTTGTGTTCTTAAATATAGATTGTGGGTACTCGTTAGAGCCGCCTCATCGATACCCACAATCTATATTTTGAGCACAAATAAGAAAAATATCACAATTTCTCATCTGAAAATTGACGATTTTTCGGCGGTACTGCACATATATAGGGATGGTTGTTTTGTATAGTTTGACAAACTAACATCAGTTCGTCTGTCCATCCATTTCTTCACTCCAGATGTTTGCCAAAGGTACTTCAAAGGGGCCGGGGCCGTAGGTGGTACATGTTTTGGTCAAATTACCCCCAAAAAGGACAGAATGTCAAGCACTGTAACTGTACTGGTTAACTGCTTAGATGGCAGCCTGCTAAGCAAAAGTGTAGCTACCATAATGATCCTAAGTATGGTATTGGGACAGCTAGCCCTAAACAAACAGTACAGACCCAGATCAGGGAGCAGTCTGATCAGGGTCTACACTGTTTGCCATTCCATCTCCATTTTTTGGACTCCTTGCTGGATCTCAAAACAAATTTGTTAAAAATCTTAGGAGAATTACAGCATGATCTCAGAGTGTCGAAATGGTTTAGACCTCCACCTTTAAAACCTCTAAAAATCTATATTTTACATAAAAACCTTGAAAACCTTTGATATGTCTGAAAAACCTATAAAAACCTTTATTTTTATGAAAAAAAAAACTTTATTTTGGCGAATTTCTTAAAATGTTTCATGCCAGATAAATAACATCTTACACCTTACACCAGAGGAGACACAAAATGATGTAGTTATGAACAGAAGCTGATTTGTCATGTCATATACCTGAATGTTGATGTAGTTATGAACAGAAGCTGATTTGTCATGTCATATACCTGAATGTTGACTTTCAAACATAGAAAATGATACAGAAAGTGAGAAAAAGCCTTTATTTTGTTAAAAATATAGTAAAAATAAAAGGTTATTTTACCTTAAATAGCCTTTCAATAAAAACTTTGTTCATATGAACTGGGTCACATGACCAGTATGGCCGCCATGCCCATATATGGTAAAAACCTTTAAAAATCTTCTTCTCGGGAACGAAATGGCTGATGACTTTGAAACTTTGTATGCAACATGAGGGGCTCTGGTCCTTCAGAGTTTGTTCAAATGTTGACCTTTGGTTGACCTTGACCTTTTTTATGTCAAGGTCAAATTTGGTCACGTAGGTATTTGTATGGAAAGAAGGCTTTCTGATTGCATGGCAGCCTGTGGCATCAGAAATAATATTTGCAATCAGCTGAATGGATTTGTTTGTTTGTATTGGAGTTTAACAGCCCAGTCAACACTATGTCATATTTGAGCCGGTCAGTTAACCTATCCACACTTTTCCTGGGCAGGCTTTTACGTTAGCGGTTAACTACAGTGCCAGAATCTGTCAACTGCCCTTCTTGAATCAGTGGAAGTGGGAGAATGACCGTAGAAAAGGGTTATGATCAATCTCCACGAAAGAATGTTGCCGACCCCTGCAGGTATCGAACCCACGTCCTCCTGATCACCAGTCAGACGCGCATCCAACTGAGCTACTGAGGCCCACATCAGCTGAATGAAAGTTTATCTATTGGGACCAGAGGTCAAGGTCATTAACTGACCTTTGTTCTGGACGGCTTAGAGTCCTGCTGGGTTGATTGAACCCAAATTACATTTATAGCCTCTATGGGAAGGAAGAACGAAAGTGTTTGAAAGGACTGGGTCACAGGACCAATATGGCTACCATGCCCATATATGGTAAAAAACATTAAAATATTCTCCTTTGGAACCCAATGATCAGTGACCTTCAGACTTGGTATATAGAATTAGGGACTTGGGGTCCCATCAAGTTTGTTGAAATGATGACCTTTGGTTGACCTTGACCTGTTTTATGGATTTATTATTTCCAAAGGCCAAGGTCATTTGCTCACCTTTGCCCTGGATGACTATATTTAAATGCAGTATTTTTATCTTCTTCTCCAGTAAAACTGCTGGGCTGATTGAAACCAAATTAAATGAAGAGCCTCTATGGGATGAGAGAATGAAAAGTTATTCAAGGGATTGCAGTTTCAGGACCAAGATGGGCGCCATGTCTGCATATGGTAAAAACCATATGACTTCCGGCATGGGCCTTTTGTTTTGCTAGTTGTTTTGAACAGAACAAAACAGAAATTTATTGGTTGCATTAAGAGCTTATTATATTTACAAGACATTTATTTACAAAAAAACCGTAATCATTACGATAACACACCCGTGCGACATAGTGCATATTATGACTACTTTTCTGATGAAAATCCTTGATATTTTTCATTTAAATACTGAAAACATAGGTAATGGGTGCTCGTTAGAACCGCCTCATTGAGGCGGTTCTAATGAGTACCCACAACCTATGTCTTGGAGTAAAAATAAGAAAAATAATGTATACCCCCATAAACCCCCATTTTCTCTATATAAAGTGGGCTATAGAGGGTTCTTCATTTCACGGACTTGTTCATGTGATGGCATTTTTTGGAATTTGATGTTCTGCAGGCGTTCTGATCTGTGTAGTCACTGTTTGTTTTGGGTTTATATCCTCAGACTTTAAGATTATAAGGAAGATTTTGTTTTTCTATATTCCTGATTATGTGAAATAGTGGCGTGTCCTGATAATAAAAAGAAATATTAAACTGCCATTATGCAAAGTTCACATCAGGAAATTAATGGTGGGTAATTAAGGAAGTTAAGTCATATTTGTAAAATGTCAGGGTTCAATGATGTTGTGAAATACACGTACGTGTGCATTGAACAACAGATTATTTTTCGGCCTCAGTAGCT
Organism: Lucinisca nassula; assembly: GCA_963580285.1. Classification (NCBI taxonomy): domain Eukaryota; kingdom Metazoa; phylum Mollusca; class Bivalvia; order Lucinida; family Lucinidae; genus Lucinisca; species Lucinisca nassula. The sequence continues at coordinate 153,471,060 of OY757016.1, forward strand.
CAGTCGGATGCGTGTCTGACCGGTGACCAGGCGCACCTGGGTTCGATACCTGGCAAGTTTGGCAACATTCTTTCGTGGAGATTGATCATGAAAACTTTTCTACGGTCATTCTCTCCCTTCCGCTGATTCAAGAAAGGCAGTTGTCAGTTTCTGGCAAAAGAATGTTCCCTGTACTGGTTAACCGCTTACATATAAGCCTGCCCAGGAAAAGTGTGGATAGGTAAATGACCAACTCAAAAATGACCTAAATAGTGTTGACTGGGCCATTAAACTCCCATACAAACAAACAAACAAATGACAGATTATTTTCACACCATATTGTCTTAACCAATAGTGTGATGTTAGTTATTATTTTTAAATGAGTGAAGGCCCTGCTTTTGCATTAAGTGAGGATTTCCCTAATAAAATCAGGGGATAACTAAAACATGCTCGCTTAACACAGGTGCTTTTGCTCAATATGGTGTCAGCACTTTTATTGCACAACATCTATACTGAGTTTCTGCAAACTTAAGCATAATTATATTGATAAAATCATTTAAATTAGAAGCTTCTGGTGAAATAATATCATATGTATTTATAAAACTACCGTAATTACATTATTGGGACAGATAGGCCTAAGCAGACAGTGCAGACCCAGATCAGACTGCTCCTTCAGGAGCAGTCTGACTGTTTGCAGACCCAGATCAGACTGCTCCTTCAGGAGCAGTCTGATCTGGCCCTACACTGTTTGATATTCTGTCTAGATACATGCTGGATCTTAAAAAAAAAATTGTTAAAATTTTGGGAGAATTATAGCAGGTCCCCAAAGTGTCGGAATTTTTAGGATTATTACGGAAACTGAAAAACGAAATCAAAGCACTGACAACACAGTGATTGGTCAATTATTTCTGAGTGTATATACAGGGTGAGAAAATGGCCCGGAAAGGGAACTTAGACTGTTTCTTTAAACTCCTAAACTGTGTACTTTCAGCAAACAGTCTAGACCCTGTTCTGTGGCTTCTTATCTGGGGCCTCTGATCTGGGTCTACAGTGTTTGCCAGTGACCCAGAACACCAGCACAGTCCAGGTTTTACAGATAACCAATACTGCTCTCTGACATCACAGGGAGAAGAATACTGATTTACCAGGATTTTGTAATGATGATGATGATGATGATGGTCAGCAATAGTCCATAGCAACAGATAAGGTTGGTATTTTGTGATAATTGAATGATAGTTTTCCATATTTCTCCATATAAGCCTATGTTGTGGGTATTCATTAGAACCGCATCGGCGAGGCGGTTCTAATGAATACCCACAACATAAGTTTTTATGGAGAATTGGCAAAAACTATCCTTCAGTTATCACAAAATACCAACCTTTTCTGTTGCATTCTAGTCATGTGGACAACAGCAGATGGGAAGCTTATGCAGTTAGTAATTCTGGGGTGATTGATGAACAATAAACCTAAAAAGTGTTCTTTTGGCAGATGTGAACTGAGTGAACATGGGTTAATTATTTTTCATGTCTTCAGTTCAATTGAAATGTCAAACTTGAGTTTCTTTGAAAACTTATGGCAGACAGTTCACATGTATTGTCAGTTTGGATTTTTATAAATGTCATCTAAGGGTTAGGGAGCTCAATATTTTTTTCTTAATATGCTATTGGGCATATATTGAAATGCACAAAGGATCTTGTTTTGTGATTCGGCTCTGATAAAATTGTTCAAAAAGATTACTGAACAGGTCAAAAGGGAAGAAAAAGAAGTTTCTAGTTGTATTTTTTAATAAATAAGCCAGTGTGTAAAGCTTGGCAAAAATAGCAACTGTCGTAAGATGTAAATTAAGAGTATTCAGTATTCCTATTAAAGAAAGAAAAATCACCAGTTTTAGGCTATTTTAGATTTAATTTATTCATCCTTGCACTATATATATTGTTTGCACACAAGATCACCTTGAAAAAATAGGGCAACTTTTCCCTAGAAAAAACAAAAAATACTGTATTGGATATCCTAGCTAATGCTTCTGACACACAAGACTTGATTTTCTTACATAAGGTGATGGTAGAGGTCAAAATTGCTTCGGTTTTGATCTCCACTTTCATTTTCTTTCTGAAGACGTCATCTGATAAGGATCTACACTGTTTGCCATTCAGTTTGTGAATTTGAATCAATAAATTACATCAAGTTGATTGGTTGAAATGTAAATAGTATGTGACTAAATTAATTTATGCAGCAGGATAAGGATTATTTGTTTGTTTTGAGGTTTAACGTCCCCATCAAGACAAAATAGGTAATTCCAGTTTTGTGGGACTTTTACCCTACATTAATATGAAATGACATCTCAAGCCCTGCCGCCCAATGAAACCACTAGGTTTATATGCATGGATGGTCCGACATGTACCACTTTGCCCGGGCAGGCTAAAATCCTCATAAGCGGTTTACCATTAACCCATGTGCGGTCCGTTTCAGCTCTGCAGAGAAGCATCATTCAGCCCATCTATTTCTTCAAGCCCTGATGGGCTAAAGTCTCTGGTTTGGTTGAGAGTATTTGAAACAAGGGATGGAATAGATCAGCATTATATGAAGTGTAATGTTTGGTAAAAGATAATCATCTCTGAAGACCCAGTCACACTGTGACATATTAACAGCTAGGTTTTACTATCGAATCTTATATGGGTGTGAGGGGTGGATGGAAAAATCCGTCCCGAGGGACACTGTCCGGCATCACGAGGCTTGCCGATTTTTAACGCCGCAGTCACTTCGGTTACCAACGTTCGCCATATTGTGTTGACACTGCAGGAATGTTTAGTGTCGTTGCTGTGACGTCAACCTTTACAACGGGTCGTAATCAACCAGTGCATTTATCAAACATGCGATTATATTCGATTTGGGGTCGGAACACCAGGGTCAGAACATAAATTTCTATCCCAGGGTAAAATCACGGATTGCCTGGTCTGGTGTGCAAGAATATTGTTTCCCATCCTTATGTTTGGCCAAAATTTTGTCCTAAAGGTTTTACTATATTTCTTAAATGTGTCTAACATCATGAAAACATGCCTATACAAATACATTGTAAACTTTACCGCAAAAAAACCACGAAATTTTAAGATGAAAAATTGTGATATCTCAAAATATAGATTGTGGGGACTCGTTAGAACCGCCTCATTGAGGCGGTTCTAACGAGTACCCACAATCTATATTTTAGAGCAGAAATAAGGTTTACCCCTGTAAACCCCAGTTTTACTATATAAAAGTGGGGTTCAAGGGGGTCAATATTTTATAGGCGTGTTTACGTGACCACTATTTACTTCATATTACCAGGTTGTCAAACAGCCTACTGTCACACATTAACCGGGGATGGGTGCATTCTGCTAGATGCTCAACTTTTTGATATGTTTTACTAGGTGCCTGTTATGTTTCAATATTTTTCCCTGCGATTCAGTACATTGTAACAGGGATAACTGAGTGGTGAATTGTAACATGTTCAAAGTAACTGTGTCGCCCCTGCCCATCGGGGCTTGAAGAAATAGATTGGGCTGCATGGTGCTTCTACCCAGAGCTGAAACTGACCACACACGAGCACTGGTAAACCGCTTAGATTTGGACTAAGCCTGCCTAGACAAAGCGTTGTGAGTCAGATTGTCCAATGCATATAAGCCTTCTGGTTCCATTGGGCGGCAGGGCTTGAGATGTCATTTCACCTCTGTGTCGGGTAAAAGTCCCACAAAATTAGAAGAAAAAGCTCCAAAATGACCTAAATAGTGTTGAGGGGGACGTTAAACCTCAATTTAAACAATTTGTATTGGAGTTTAACGGCCCAGTCAACACTATTTTAGGTCATTTTTGAGCCGGTCAGTTAACCTATCCACACTTTTCCTGGGCAGACTTATACCTAAGCAGTTAACCAGTGCAGTGCACATTCTTTCGCCAGAAACTGACAACTGCCCTTCTTGAATCAGCGGAAGGGAGAGAATGACGGTAGAAAAGATTTCATGATTAATCTCCACGAAAGAATGTTGCCGACCCCGGCAGGTATCGAACCCGCGTCTTCCTGATCACCAATCAGATGCGCATCTGTCTGAGCTACCAATCAAACAAATCGAAATAACCGTGACGAAAGAAGTCGAACTTGTAGTCACAAAAAAAAAAAAAACAAAGGTGGTCAGCTGCTTTAGGGAAGGGAGCAAGAAAATCAAAAAGGGTGCTAATACTGGCGGCTGCCAGTCAGCTTCCATCCAATGAGGAGCACAGCAAGAAGAGGACCTGGAGCTCGAGCATTCCAACCTGTGTTCTGTGATGGAACCACTCTCTCAACCAGATGGCTTTTCTCTTGCCTTTTCTTTTGGTCCGCAAAATCCTTCTCTTACAGCTGGCCTGCGTCAATTGTTGTCTACTTGTCAGAATTTGGAAATAGTCATGCTGGCATCTAGTTCATGATGCAACCAAAATAGTGAAACTTAAGCCACGTTTTGAGGGCAAGTATTAACTACGTTTTTCGGGGTTAGGTTGGCCCATGGGTTGGAGCATCTGTGTCATATTGACACATTTCTAGTTTATTCCATATCTGAACCATTGGTTGGTCAATCCTTTTATCGATCATGACATTTTCAGTAATAACTGCTGAGATTGCTGGAGATGTTATTTAAGGACTGCTGTAATGTGATTGGAATTGTTACACCTACGTGCACAGCAGCACAGTAATAAAGCAAAGTACCTCAAGGCTGGAGACACTAATAGTCACTAACTATGTCACTATTGATCTGTTTATCATGTTCAAGCTTCACTGCAAGCTGCTTAGATTTCCAGAGCAGATTGACATTTTGTGCTTGTTCAAAGCAAAGTCTGATTGATTGGTATTTTAATCAAATCATCCCTCTATCTATCTATCTATCTTCTGATACTGCGTCGGTCATATTTGACCATTACCGCAGGTGTATATTACATACTCCCCATAATGGCTGTATACATGGCTTATTGAAGATAGTTTTAGGATATTTCTTTTTATATTTCTCCATAAAAAAGTTGTGCAAGGCCTGTTGTCTTTGTAGTAGGCACTTTCATCATTCATTTCCTGCTTTCTCCCCAGAACCCCCCCCCCCCCCCCCCCCCCCCGGGAAATTTAAGCCAATCCTTTTTTTTAGCCAACAGGGTTCTGGACAAAATCATGCAATTTCTGTAAATTACATTACTCAGACTTTGATGTTTTTACTACAGACACTATTAAAGTAACAAATATAGCCTAAATGTATATAATTATCTATTGTTATATATTGTTACTCTCACTTAATGCAAAATAAATGTACTTTTCTTTCCTGGGTGTTAGTTTGTAAATTGACAAGTCTTTGTAGGGGCTAGTGTGTGCCATGTCCCAAGAAAACCTCCCTTTGTGGTTTGTGATCAGGTAATACACACTGCATAGTAACAAATACGGTTGGCATTTTGACAGTTTTTGTCAATTCTCCATAAAAAACTATGTTATGGGTATTCATTAGAATCTTCATAGAGGCGGTTCTAATGAATACCCACAACATAGGTTTATAAGCAGAAATAAGGAAAACTGTCCTTCAGTTATCACAAAATACGCACCTTATCTGTTGCAATGGTCTGCACAGACTAGCACTAGCATGAGTCATGAAATGTTACATGTTGAAACTGGCGGTAATGTACTGGTCAGACAGCGAACAATAAAGGTGCTGATCAGACCGCTCATCTGCACAATCTTATCTGCACCATTGTTGTTTATGGATGGTAAAAACAGGTTTTATTGTGACGTCCCTGGGTTATAACAGATGTGCAAGCAATTGCTGGGTAGAAGCCATTGTTGTGGGGTGGTGGGGGGAGTTGTTAATGACGTAATGTTACATCTGTGTCAAAACTATCTGTCTATAAAGCCCTTAAAGAAGCTAATCTTTCTCAGTTTTATTTTAAACACTTTGATGTGGTCTCAGTTTAAGTAGTTTGCAAACAGAGTATTGTTAAGCTTATTTGCTGTGAGACAGTTTGCTTTTAAATATTTAATTATATCAGTTTGTGTGTGTGAAACACAATTAACCAAACTTTATTGGGAAGTTTTGTTGTTACAAGATAACTGTTAAGAATTACTATATACAATTATAGAGGGAAATCCTCTTTGGTTGTAATCTTGTCAGAACAAAACTTCCTTATAAGTTTGATGACAACTTGGCATTGATGCCAAACTGAGCTTAAGTACACACAGATTGCATTAAGATCTCCTGTCACAAAGATAACAAACTGTAACTTCTCTAAACCTTGTATGACATTTCGGTCATTATGTTCATGTACCAGTCATTTTTAACCCAAACTGCTAAAGGGGTACCTTGGCAAACAGTTCAGTCCCAGCTCAGATGCCTCAGTACGGGGGGTCTGATCAGGGCTTGCACTATTTGCTAACAGAATTTTCCATCAAAAATAGAATAAGAACAAAAAAAATAGGTTTGCCACCCCTTATATGATAAATGGACTTTTCCAACATATAGCAATGGAAGAGTGCACTATTATACAATGGGTTAATATCAGGCCCAGCCCCCACCTGGGAATGGCATGGATTTCGAAACTCAATGCACTGCAGATAAAAACTGGAGATGTTCAAATCGCCGTTGGGATGGCCTGAAATCTGTGCTTGGCACTCTGGAAACAATGCAAAGTGCTGTAGAATCTCCTGATCCATGATACCACACACTGTTCCCTCTCCTTTCCCCGTGCTCCCCCCTCCCCCCACACATACCCTACCCATCACACCTGCCGTCTTGGTGGTGGTTTGTTTTGTCTTTTATTTGATACTCAAAATCTGCTCTCTTTTTTCAGTGACAGAAAAAGAATGAAGCAAGCCTTGTTGGCTTTAGCGGAGACTCCACAAAACAACCTCCGTATATGTCAGGTTGGTAAAAGTTCAGTCTGAATTTTTTTTTTCCATCTAGGATGCTACAGGGCTCCTCTGTTAACAGCCAGACAATGCTTCTGTAGTGGGGACACTTACCAGTTACCTTCTGAAGTTCTGAAGTGGACTTTTCAATGTTTGAATTGAGACTTGTCCATTGTTGCTGATGTGGGGTTAACGCATTACATGCAGGGAAACCCCTAAAGGTACCTTGGCAAACATTGCAGGCCCAGATCAGACGCCACAGAATGCTGCGTCTGATCAGGGCCTGCACTGTTTGCTAACAGAATTTTCTATCAAAAATAGAATAAAAACGAAAAAATAGACCTGACACCCTATATGACAAATGAACTTGTCCAACATATAGCAGGGTGTACAATGGGTTAAACCAAAATCATTAACCCAGTATCTGGGAAACCCATTATATTGAACTGGGCAGATAGTGCAGACACAGCATAATATGGTGTCTGATCAGGGTCTACAGATTGCTTACAGGATTTTTCATCAAATATTGAATGAAAAGGAAAAAAAAAAAATAGACCGGACACCCCTGAAATGACTAATGGACTTGTCCAACATACAACAGTGGAAGAGTCCACCAGTATACAATATGTTAACAGAACTGCAAACAGTGTAGATCCTGAAGAGACAGTTCATTATGAGGTATCTCACCTGGATCCATATTTTTTACATAGTTTGTTGGTTAGGATTGGAAAGGTAACATTGGTTGATTTTTGGTTTGATTGTCAGTTGATGCAAAGTTCCGCCCCCGCCCATAGGGGCTTGAAGAAATATATGGGCTGCACGATGCTTCCACGCAGAGCTGAATCCGGCCCGCACACCAGTACTGGTAAACCGCTTAGAGGATCTAAGCCTGTCAAGGAACCGCAATGCGAGGCAGACCGTCCATGCTAATAAACCCTATTGGTTTCATTTGGCGACAGGGCTTGAGATGTCATTTCATCTCAATGTCGGGTAAAAGTCCCACAAAATTGGAAGCAACGTCTCCAAAATGACCTTTACAGTGTTGACGGGGACGTTAAACCTCAAATCAAACAAAACAAACAAATGATGCAAAGTTACTAAGTAGCTTCCAGTTGTTGATGTCCATGTGATTTATAGGAAATCCAGGTAATGGTTATTTATAGGGCTGGCTAATCATAGCTGAAAAGTTAATCGATTATCAGCCATGTCATTGCGATCGATAATCGATTAGTAATCGCTAAGGATTTTTCATAATTTTACCTGTCTGGCTTTCTGTCTGAGCATGACTCTTACCATATGTTGCACTTTACCATATGTATATTTGAACAGACAGGCCTGAGCAAACAGTGTAGACCCAGATGAGACGCCACATTCTGTGGCGTCTCATCAGGGTCTGCACTGTTTGCCACTCATACAGCTATTTTAGGCATAACTTTGGGTAGTAAATTGTACCAATCAAGTAATCGATTAAAAGGCAAATCAGAAATGATAATCATTTTTGTGGAATTTATCGATCGATTAATCGGTTATACGATTAATCGTGTCAGCCTTAGTTATTTATAGCTGCTCTTATCATTCTGAGGTCAGAGTGTTGTGTAAAGAGAGTCTGGAGTGGACACATGTTGGGTCTGAGGAAGTGTAAACACAGATCTGCTAGACACAGATCAGCGTCTGATCAGGATCTGCTCTGTTTGCTTAAACTTCAGGAATTTAAGGCTTAATTTAGCCAACATGACCATTCGTTACCATTTTCCCAGCTTACACTAATCAGCTACCAGGTGATATCATTGCATGTAGTTTGGATTTTATAAATCACGTTTTTCACCTGTTTTCAAGGTGAAATATATTTAAGAAATGAATTTTATTTTTCTGCTGTTCATGAAAGCATGAATGCAATGGAACGCATGCAAAGTAAATGAACCCCCGAAGGGGTTCATATAAACTTTGCTAGCAACCCGCTGTTATTCATATTTTCATGAAAACCAGTTTATTTTTTATATTTACCTTCTTTGCCCCTCATCACAGGGTGAAAAAATGCTTGAAGGGCAAACTTTTGAAGCTGAAAATCATTTACACGCTGTTTTTTCTATAAAAAGCGGAACAGCGGTGACGCCACCAATGCCCATAGAGAACCATGGTTTAGACTGACGTCACTTGATGTCACTGAAAATTATGTGACTTGATGTGTTCATGTAAGTATGAACTACATTGTTTTCTATGGGTTTACGTTAGACTTTACACTGGATATGTACATGTATAAATAAAAAGAAAAAAAAAAACACCAAAAAAAAGGCAACAACAACACAACAACAATATAACACACTTTAGGTTACAACACAGTTTAAGGATGGATGGTTTTTATAAAGTCATTAGGGATAGGACTTGTTTGTTTAACTTAACAAACATGGTCTCCACTTTTGGCTCTCACAGTAGTGTTATAAAGAGGTCATGGTATATAGTGGGTAATGCAGAATTTCATATACTGTTCAGTGTTCAAGGAGTCTGAATGTTCATTGGGTGCAGATTTGACACAAGTTCATTTCTTTCTTGTTTTGAAGATTTTCTGGTCTAAGGGAGATAATTCAGTTAGTTTTAAGAGTACTGACTCTGTAGGTTGAACATGTTCTCAATTTCATTAAATTCAGAACAGGGATCAGAAAAATATGATTATTTATTTATGTTTTGCAGAATGGAGAAGAAATCCATGGAGCTTGGAACAAGGAAAATCTCTGTGAAATTTTTGAGAAATTCTTTGGAAACTGGCCCAATGGTCTTACTAACGGTCTCTGGAGACAACAGTAAGTCACAGTCCAGGAACTGGGTTAAGGTCTTAACCCTTGTTCTGCTGAATATTCATATATGCCACACCCACTATCGATTATCTACCAATCAGATTACTTGATGCAAATTATTGCAACAAATTCACAATCTTAATGGCAAACAATGTAGATCCTGATCAGATGGCTTCGTCAGAAGCCATCTGATCTGGATCTACATTGTTTCAAAGATAAGGCATATCCGGGATTAGCAGGACAAGGGTTAAGTATTAAAAATTGGAAAAAGGACATATAAATAATTTCATACAATTGTCTGCCAAGAATTCGGATGGCCGGCCCATGCAAAAAGAATCACGCATACTGTATTATACCATACGCTAAGCCAGTGCTCCAGATAATTTTTTTTTTCAACAAGTACGATATTGGTCAGATTTTAACCCAACCAGTAATGGGTCATATTTGTTCTTTGGAACCAGTATTCAAGTTTCGGACAAATTGATCTCAGATTCTGATACTGATTGGCTACTTAAACCATCACCGTTTTGCATTTCCTACTGGTTCCTTTAATCTAAGTATGAGGGCGATCAAATAAATTGAAAAATAAAGGTAACCAGCTGGTAATGAGACCCCTGACCCTGAATGTTCACAGGTCTGACCTGAATTTCTAATATTGATTTTGACCTATTAGCTGGAATCCAGCGGATAATACATGAAAGGCGAACTTCGTGCATCTTTACAAATTACTTATTTATGTGTTGTATTGTGACAGCTAAACATGGCATCTGATCAGGGCCTGTCGTTAAAACCTTCAGCCATTTTTCCAAATCCATTTTGAGGAAAACACAACCTGTTATCCCCTCATTTTTAAAATGGGCTTGTGCTAAATATATTGTAGAGAATAACAGGCAGTAAAAATGGGTTAGCTCTGTGTACTGCATTTTAAAATTGGGTCATGAAACTAACCAGGGTTGCGCTTCCCTTATACAAAGATTGTTTTTACTGCAAGGTAACACCACCAATCAACTCACCCTGTATGTCAATAATGTTCCCCATTTGAACATGGGGCAGAAAATGAAATAGAGATGCCTGTTTCATAGCTTTATAAATATTGACCATGGTCAAAGAAGCACGAGAATTTCTACTTTCAGTTTCACTCTGACTGGTTCTTACGATCACACTGTTCATTGCGACAGATATCTGTAGCAAAGATGGATAACAGAAGAAATATATGGGCTGCATGATGCTTCCATGCAGAGCTGAATCCGGCCCGCACACTAGTGCTGGTAAACCGCTTAGAGGATCTAAGCCTGTCCAGGAACCGCGGTGCGAGGCGGACCGTCCATGCTAATAAACCCTATTGGTTTCATTGGGCGACAGGGCTTGAGATGTCATTTCATCTCAATGTCGGGTAAAAGTCCCACAAAATTGGAAGCAACGTCTCCAAAATGACCTTTACAGTGTTGACGGGGACGTTAAACCTCAAATCAAACAAACAAACTGAATTTTAAAATTGGGTCATGAAACTAACCAGTGTTGCGCTTCCCTTTTACAAAGATTGTTTTTACTACAAGGTAACACCACCAATCAACTCGCCCTGTATGTCAAAAATGTCCCCCGTTTGATCATGGGGCAGAAAACGAAATAGGGATGCCTGTTTCATAACTTTATAAATATTGACCATGGTCGAAGAAACACGATAATTTCTACTTTCAGTTTCACTCTGACTGGTTCTTACGATCACACTGTTCGTTGCGACAGATATCTGTAGCAAACATCGATAACCAGTCTAACAGTGATTTCGTGGTTACTCAAGCGCTAAGCGGGTTGCCTCAATAAAATACCAAGGAGCTTATAATAGCGGGAAATGGCTTTGCGGTCATACGGGTTACCGGAAAAGATGTACCGTACCGAGAAAAACACGTCCGTATTTGGTACATGCTGTTTTCCAACTTGATCCATATTTAGGAAAAACGGACCCGTAATTTACGGCTGTACGGCCCTTTTCTGGAGCGCTGTGCTAAGTATTCGTACACCTCAACTTCTTACCAGACTTGCTCCTATAAGTTGAATAAGTATTATCTACTACCCGATGGTGTGTCTAAAAATAGCTGCATGATAAGGAAACAGTGTGGAACTTGATGAGATGCTGCAGAACATGGCGTCAATGCAGGGAGCCCTACCAATAAAAACAGCTGTCTCAAGATTACAAGGTGACATCAGAAAAAAAAAGCGGATAAAATATTTGCTGTCAATTACATTATTTTCTTGATTCTGTTTCAGAGCTCTTCACACTCTGCTAGACCTAGTTTTAGAGGCTCTGTTGTTTGTTCCAGCAGACAACAAGGAGAATGTAGAACCAATGACAATCTTATCTAGTAACAATGTGCAATGTAGTCTTAGTAGTGAACAGTCATTGAAACCCAGTCATTCTGTGCAATATTGTCAAAATAGTTGTGTAATAAATTCGAAACAACGGTTGACGGACTCCGGTCATAACAAGACTTCAGTTGACTCTAAACAACCAGCTTCTGATTCATGTCAAAGAAGGACTATATCAGACAGTAAACAAACGGTGTTTGACTTGTGTCACAATGGTTGTAGCAAACAAGTATTTATTGAATCATCCCTTCACCCGGTACCGTGTTCTCACACCAGTAAATTGTCTCCCGATCCTGATAAATTCTCAGGTAAGTTTTAACATCACGAGGATAAGTCCATGAAATGACCATCCCCTCTAAACCCCGCTTTATATAGAGAAAACAGGGGTATACATTATTTTTTTTTTCTTATTTCTGTTCCAAGACATAGGTTGTGGGTACTTGTTAGAACCGAGCACCCACAACCTATGTTTGCATTATGAATAAGAAAAATATTGGATTTTCACAAGAAAAGTAGCCATTTTGGAGATGTGAAAAATGCACAGTCACACAGGTGTGTTATTGTAATGCAAAGGTAATTTCCTTTACTGTGGAATCTTCCTCACAATGTAAAGCTTGAGTTTAATTCGAAATTGAGGGGTGTTAGGTTGAGTCAGTTTCAGATATCCAATAATAAAATGGTTGACCATTTTGAAAACAGTGTAGGCCCTGATCAGACACCGCAGAATGTGGCATCTGATCTGGGCCTACATTGTTTGCCAGGGTACCTGTTTGGGGGTTTCCTGTCTGACATTTCGATAACATATCCATGTGACAATGCATTCTTTCGTTTCTCCAAAACGATAATATTTCTGATGAAAATTTGTGATATTTTTCTTATTTTAACTCCAAACATAAGTTGTGTGTGCTCATTAGAACCACCTCATTCAGGTGGTTTTATAGAGTACCCACAACCTATGTTTTGGAGCAGAAATAATTTATACCCCAGTAAATATGTTATATAAAAGGGTTATACCCCAGTAAACCCCAGTTTTCTCTATATAAAGTGTGGTTTAGAGGGATGTTCATTACACGGACTTGTTCACATAATGAATGGGCTAACCTGCTTAATATCTAATTATCCTCACCCATTTCTGAATATCAGTCTATCCAATTACATGATATAATGTTTTTGTTCAAATTTACAAACTGAATGACAAACATTGTAGATCCTGATCAGATGGCTTCTTCAGAAGCCATCTGATCAGGATCTGCAATGTTTGCAAAGGTTGGGGTTGTCATGAACAGCAGGGTTGAGGTTAACAGGCATGTTTAGTTAGCTTTATGGCTGAACAGGAAGAAGTATGGCATTATGATTAAGAGCAAATGACCTTTAGCCTCAGTATTGTTGACAATGGGATTAGCATCATCTCAATCAAGTTTTACAGGTTTTTGTTTTAAACCTTCTCTTGCTGAATATTCAATTTGCCACATCCATTTCTGACTTTGAACCAATCAGATTACTTGATGTAATTTATTCTTACAAATTCATAAATTAAATGTCAAACAGTGTAGATCCTGATAATATGGCTTCTTCAGAAGCCATCTGATCTGGATCTACACTGTTTCCAAAGATAGGGGTTGTCGTGAACAGCATGATAAGAGTTAAGATTTTTACCCATTTTGTATTGAGAATGCACCACCTGATCAGGGCCTACACTGTTTGCAATTTAGAAGAAAACATAACCTGAAACCCCTAACATTTGAAAAGGACTGTGTGTGTTGGGGGGTGGGGTGGGGGTTGGAGGGCCAGAAATGGGATAGCCACATGCATAGCTTCAAACATGGAGGAGTATCAGTTGTTACTAATTATGCCCCCAACTTTGAAAAAGTTGGAGGGGCATATTGCTTCTGGTTCGTTCGTCCGTTCGTCTGTTTGTCCGTTCGTCCGTTCGTCCGTCCGTTACGCTTTTGATGCATAGCATAACTAAAGAACCGTGTATGCTAGGGTTTTGAAATTTCATATATGGATTCCTCATGGAAAATTAGCTGACGCGTATTTTTTTTTCTCGTCCGGATTATGCCCCCTTCAAGAGTTATTGCCCTTTGAAATTTTTTTAATAAAATCTTGTCAGCAAGATTTCTCAAAAACTATTGGAGCTAGAGCCTTGAAAGTGGGTGATTATATTGGTAGTGATGAGAAGATGAACTGATTAACTTTTGACAAAATTCCGAAAAATACTTTGTGAGTTATGGCCCTTTGTCATTTTGGTAATTTGTGCCCATTGTAATGTATGCTAAAAGTGATGCATAGCATATCTTTAGAACCGTGTATGCTAGGGTTTTGAAATTTCATATATGGACTCCTCATGGAAAATTAGCTGACGCGTATTTTTTTTCTCGTCCGGATTATGCCCCTTTTAAGAGTTATTGCCCTTTGAAATTTTTTTAATAAAATCTTGTCAGCAAGATATCTCAAAAATTATTGGAGCTAGAGCCTTGAAAGTTGGTGAATAGATTGGTGGTGATGAGTAGATGAACTGATTAACTTTTGACAAAATTCCGAAAAATACTTTGTGAGTTATGGCCCTTTGTCATTTTGGTAATTTGTGCCCATTGTAATGTATGCTAAAAGTGATGCGTAGCATAACTTTAGAACCGTGTATTCTAGGGTTTTGAAATTTCATATATGGATTCCTCATGGAAAATAAGCTGACGCGTATTTTTTTTTTCATATCCGGATTATGCCCCTTTTAAGAGTTATTGCCCTTTGAAATTTTTTTAATAAAATTTTGTCAGCAAGATATCTCAAAAACTATTGGAGCTAGAGCCTTAAAAGTTGGTGAATAGATTGGTGGTGATGAGTAGATGAACTGATTAACTTTTGACAAAATTCCAAAAAATACTTTGTGAGTTATGGCCCTTTGTCATTTTTGTAATTTGTGCCCATTGTAATGTATGCTAAAAGTGATGCATAGCATATCTTTAGAACCGTGTATGCTAGGGTTTTGAAATTTCATATATGGATTCCTCATGGAAATTTAGCTGACGCGTATTTTTTTTCTCGTCTGGATTATGCCCCTTTTAAGAGTTATTGCCCTTTGAATTTTTTTTAATAAAATCTTGTCAGCAAGATATCTCAAAAACTATTGGAGCTAGAGCGTTGAAAGTTGGTGAATAGATTGGTGGTCATGAGTAGATGAACTGATTAACTTATGACAAAATTCGGAAAAATACTTTGTGTGTTATGGCCCTTTGTCATTTTGGTAATTTGTGAAAAACTTTGTCATCGTTCTAGCGCCTACATTTCTTCACCAGTTTCAATATAACTTCACACAAATGTTCCTTATAAAAAAATCTCGAGCGAGTTCGACTTTCAAGGTCATGACCTCAAGGTCATGGTCACTGTGGCTATTTTTAGAAAAACTTTGTCATCGCTCTAGCGCCTACATTTCTTCACCAATTTCAATATAACTTCACACAAATGTTCCTTATAAAAAAATCTCGAGCGAGTTCGACTTTCAAGGTCATGACCTCAAGGTCAAGGTCACTGTGGCTATTTTTAGAAAAACTTTGTCATCGCTCTAGCTCCTACATTTCTTCACCAATTTCAATATAACTTCACACAAATGTTTCTTATGACAATATCTCAGCGAATTCGACTTTCAAGGTCATGACCTCAAGGTCAAGGTCACTGTGGCTATTTTAAGGAAAACTTTGTCATTACTCTAGCACCTACATTTCTTCACTGATTTCAATATAACTTCCCACAAATGTGCCTTATGACAATATCTTGAGCGAGGTCGACTTTCAAGGTCATGACATCAAGGTCAAGGTCACTGTGGCTATTTTTAGAAAAACTTTGTCATTGCTCTAACGCCTACATTTCTTCACTGATTTCAATATAACTTCACACAAATGTTCCTTATGACAATATCTCGAGTGTGTTCGACTTTCAGGGTCATGACCTCAAGGTCAAGGTCACTGTAGCTATTTTTAGAAAAATTTTGTCATCGCTCTAGCGCCTACATTTCTTCACCGATTTCAATATAACTTCACACAAATGTTCCTTATGACAATATCTCAAGCCATTTCAACTTTCAAGGTCAAGGTCACAATGGCTATTTTTAGAAAAACTTTGTCATCGCTCCAGCGCCTACATTTCTTCACTGATTTTAATATAACTTCACACAAATGATCCTTATGACAATACCTAGTGAGTTCCACTTTCAAGGTCAAGGTCACTGTGGCTATTTTTAGAAAAACTTTGTCAATGCTCTAGCGCTTACATTTCTTCACCGATTTCAATATAACTTCACACAAATGTTCCTTATGACAATATCTCAAGCCATTTCAACTTTCAAGGTCAAGGTCACAATGGCTATTTTTAGAAAAACTTTGTCATCGCTCCAGCGCCTACATTTCTTCACTGATTTTAATATAACTTCACACAAATGATCCTTATGACAATACCTCGAAAGAGTTCGACTTTCAAGGTCAAGGTCACTGTGGCTATTTTTAGAAAAACTTTTTCATTGCTGTAGCGCTTACATTTTTTCACCAATTTCAAAATCGATTAACACAAATGTTCCTTATGACAATATCTGTAGCGAGTTCCACTTTCAAGGTCAAGGTCACTGTGGCTATTTTTAGAAAAACATTGTCAATGCTCTAGCGCTTACATTTCTTCACCAATTTCAATATAACTTCACACAAATGTTCCTTAAGACAATATCTCTAGTGATTTTGACTTTCAAGGTCAAGGTCACTGTGGCTAATTTTAGAAAAACTTTGTCATCGCACTAGCGACTACATTTCTTCACTGATTTCAATATAACTTCACACAAATGTTCCTTATGACAATACCTCGAGTGAGTTTGACTTTCAAGGTCAAGGTCACTGTGGCTATTTTTAGAAAAACTTTGACATGGCTCTAGCCCTTACATTTCTTCACCGATTTCAGTATAACTTCACACAAATGTTCCTTATGACAATATCTCGAACTATTTCGACTTTCAAGGTCAAGGTCACTGTGGCTATTTTAAGAAAATCTTTGTCATCGCTCTATTGCCTACATTTATTGATGGATGTTAATAGAACTTCACACAAATGTTTCTTATGGTAATATCTTGAGTTGCTTTGACTTTCAAGGTCATGACCTCAAGGTCAAGGTCACTATGGCTATTTTTAGAAAAACTTTGTCATTGCTCTACCGCCTACATTTATGATTTTAATCTATCTTCACACAAAAGATGCTTATGATAATATCTTGAGCAAGATCTACTTCGCGGCCATGGCCTCAAGTCAAGGTCCCTATGACTATTTTTAGAGAAATATTGTCATCACTCTAGAACCTACATTTATGGATGGATTTTTAAACAAACTTTACATAAATGTTACATATGATAATATCTCAAGCAAGTTGGACTTTTGCCATTTCAGTGTTTTCCACACACGAAGTTGTCTTGTGCGAGGGGATTTGTATCGCATGCGATGCCTTGTTTTTTTTAATAAAATCTTGTCAGCAAGTCCATATCTTGAGAACTATTAGAGCTTCATTAATCATTCTTGGTACAAACTTGCATCCAGGCATTGCAACTTCAACGCAAGCATTCATATCTGACCTTGACCTATATTTCATGGTTCACTGACTTCGTGAATTATTGCGACCACCCTGACATTCACCATTTCTCAAAAACTATTAAAGCTTTTTAAATTATAATTGGTACAAACTTGCATCTAGGAATTGCAACTGCAATGCAAGCATCCATGTTTGACTTTTACCCATATTTCATGGTTCACTGACTTTGTGAATTATTGCGACCACCCTTACTTTCTATCTTATGTAAGAGTCCATTTCTCAAGATCTATTAAAGCTTCATTAATTGTATTTGGTACAAGCTTGCATTTAGGAATTGAAACTTCAATGCAAGTATCCATTTCTGACCTTGACCTACATTTTATGGTTCACTGACTTTGTAAAATAGTGTGACAACCCTAGCTTTCACCCTGATGTAAGAGTCTGTTTTTAAGAGTTTCATTGATGATACTTGGTACATGCTTGCAACTAGGAGTGAAATTTTTATGCAGGTATCCATGTTTGACCTTGACCTAGATTTCATGGTTTGGTGACTTTGCGCCCCCACAGGCGCGACATAGCCTTCGGGGGGGAATTCTTGTTGTATGTTTTTGAGTCTTTAACAATATTTGTTGAATATTTTGCCATCTAAGGACAAGCAAAGGTTGGGGGCATTGTGTTTTACAAACACCATTTCTAGTTTTAGGATAAGTTTATTTGCCCACAAAAACATGCATTGAGGACACTTGTCAGAATCACCACGTCGAGGCAAAGTTAACAAGTACCCACAGTATGTTTCTAACAAGAAAATTGCACGACCCTCAGAAAAAGCAACCGACTGAAGTCGGTTGATTTCTAAGAGTGCCCTAAAATCACCGTGTCATTCTGTCAGTCTGTCATTCTGTCAGTCTGTCTGTCCGTCCGTAACCCGTTTGTGAAAATTGGTGATAGTGACTTAACCGCTTGGAATATTTAAACAATTTTTGGCATACTGATAGATATCAATGAGATCTAACCAATGAACTTGCGAAATATTACTTTCCGTTTAGTATAGCCTCGCCGAGTCGAAAAATGTGAAAATTTTCGAACTGCTTCTCCTCGGAAACCGTTGGGCCGATTGAAGTCAAATTTCATATGGAGCCTTTATGGGATGGGGGAATCCAAAATTTGCTCATGGGGTCCAGGTCACTTGACCAAAATGGCCGCCAAATCATATATGGTCTGTCTGTCTGTCCGTCCGTAACCCGTTTGTGAAAATTGGTGATAGTGACTTAACCGCTTGGAATATTTAAACAATTTTTGGCATACTGATAGATATCAATGAGATCTTACCAATGAACTTGCGAAATATTACATTCCATTTAGTATAGCCTCGCCGAGGCGAAAAACGTGAAAATTTTCGACCTGCTTCTTCTCGGAAACCGTTGGGCCGATTGAAGTCAAATTTCATATGGAGCCTCAATGGGATAGGGAAATCAAAAATTGCTCATGGGGTCCAGGTCACATAACCAAAATGGCCGCCAAGCCATATATGGTAAAAACCCTTCAAAAATAGTCTTCTCCAGAACCACCGGGCAGATTTCCACGAAACTTGATAAATAGCATCTGGGACGTAGGCCCATCATAAATTGCTAAAATGTCGACCCTGGGTTGACCTTGACCGTCTTTGGGTCCGTCCATAACCCGTTTTTGAAAATTGGTGATAGTGACTTAACCACTTGGAATATTTAAACAATTTTTGGCATACTGATAGATATCAATGAGATCTAACCAATGAACTTGCGAAATATTACATTCCATTTAGTAAAGCCTCGCCGAGGCGAAAAATGTGAAAATTTTCGAACTGCTTCTCCTCGGAAACCGTTGGGCCGATTGAAATCAAATTTCATATGAAGCCTCTATGGGATGGGGGAAACCAAAATTTGCTCATGTGGTCCAGGTCACATGACCAAAATGGCCACCAAGCCATACATGGTCTGTCTGTCTGTCCGTCCGTAACCCGTTTGTGAAAATTGGTGATAGTGACTTAACCGCTTGGAATATTTAAACAATTTTTGGCATACTGATAGATATCAATGAGATCTTACCAATGAACTTGTGAAATATTACATTCCATTTAGTTTAGCCCCGCCGAGGTGAAAAATGTGAAAATTTTTCGAACTGCTTCTCCTCGGAAACCGTTGGGCAGATTGAAGTCAAATTTCATATGGAGCCTCTATGGGATGGGGGAAACCAAAATTTGCTCATGGGGTCCAGGTCACATGACCAAAAAGGCCGCCAAACCATATATGGTAAAAACCCTTCAAAAATAGTCTTCTCCAGAACCACTGGGCAGATTTCCACGAAACTTGATAAATAGCATCTGGGACGTAGGCCCATCATAAATTGCTAAAATGGTGACCCTGGGTTGACCTTGACCTTCTTTGTGCCTAGGTCAAACTTTGACACATATGCTTTTGTATTGGAAAAGTGAGAATGCATTTTATCCTGCAAACGATTCAGAATACAGTACTAAAGTATAAGATATATTTTTGCTCCTAACGATAAGGCACATTTATTGGGGGAACGGTTTTAGGTCCAGGTCACATGACCAAAATGGCCGCCATACCCATATATGGTAACACTCATAAAGATAAAAGCATCCGGCGGGTCGTGCACTTCAGCTGAAGCACTGGTTATCTTTTAATTATCCTCGTTACTCCTGGGGCCAGTTGTTCAAAGCATTGTTAACTTAACGAGCTCGTTAGTGGTCATATTGTTGACTCTTCTAGCAAGTTTAATATTTAAATTTTTGGTATTTTTGCTGTTTAAATGTGAGCAGCTTTTCACATTTTTTCAGCAAAAATATTAGAATATTTGCCATAACAAATGATCAAAGTTTTAACGATACGTTAACTAACGACGTCGTTAGTTTTGAACAACTGGCCCCAGGAAGTATGCACATAACATATTGTTTGTGTTTCAGATTGTGAATTACCACGTGGCTGTGTTCTAGAGAGAGTATTAACAGTACAGAGATTAGATAGCCTTGATATACATGGCATCTTCCCTCTCTATCAACATATAGATAAATACCTCCGAGATAACCCTTCACAAAGGTAATATTAACCCATCGTATACCAGTGGACTCTTCCATTACTATATGTTGGACAAGTCCATTTGTCATATAAGGGGGATCAGGCCTATTTTTTTGTTTTTATACGCCCTTTTGAAAAAACGGTTGTATTATGTTATGGGGTTGGCATCCGTCCGTCCATCCACCCACCTGCCCGTCGGTCCGTAAACTTTTTCGTTTCGGGATAACTCCTACAGTTTTCATCCGATTAACCTGAAACTTTGTAGATAGTAAGAACTATGAGGTGGACATGTGCGTAAAGTTTCAAGGTTAACCATACACCAGATATTAATAGAGTTATGCCCCTTTGAAAATTGCGGTAAACATTTTCATTTCCAGATAACTCCTATAGTTTTCATCTGACCAACCTGAAACTTTGTAGATAGCAAGACTATGATGTGGAGATGTGCGTAAAGTTTTAAGGTTAACTGTACACCAAATATTTATAGACTTCTGCTCCTTTGAAAATTTGGGTAAACATTTTCATTTCCGTACAACTCCTCCTACAGTTTTCATCCAATTAACCTGAAACTTTGTAAATAGTAAGACTACAAGGTGGAGATGTGCGTTAAGTTTCCAGATTAATCATACACCAAATATTTATAGAGTTATGCCCCTTTGAAAATTTCGGTATACATTTTCATTTCCGATAACTCCTCCTACAGTTTTCATCTGATCAACCTGAAACTTTGTAGATAGCAAGACTATGATGTGGAGGTATGCTTAAAGTTTCAAGTTTAACCGTACACCAAATATTTATAGACTTATGCCCCTTTGAAAATTTAGGTAAACATTATCGTTTCAGTATAATTCCTCCTACCATTTTCATCTGATTTACCTGAAATTTTGTAGATAGTAAGACTGAGGTGGAGATGTGCTTAAAGTTTTGAGGTTAACCATACACCAAATATTAATAACATTATGACCCTTTGAAAATTTTGTAAAAAAAATTTTGTTTACGGATAACATCTGATCAACCTGAAAAATATGCTCATTTTGATGAAAACGGTCGCATTATGTTATGGAGTTGGCGTCCGTCAGAAAGGCGTCCGTCCTCCTATCCGTCCATCTGCCCATAAGCGTTTTCTTTTCGGGATAACGCCTCCTACAGTTTTCACCCAATCAACCTGAATCTTAGTAGATAGCAAGACTGTGATGTGGAGATGTGTGTAAAGTTTTGAGGTTAATTACTACTGAATTAAGGTGTGGCAGATTTGGTCATGTAATCATTTTCCATTTATTAACCCTTTACCACTCAGGGATTTTGTGAATTTCGCTGATTTTCACAGTGTTGCACCTGACAGCAACTTCAACTAGCCATTGTTTCATAATGGATGGTCTGTTTTACACCACACTCGGTATGAATGTTCATTTGGCAGTAGAGTTTCAAAAGCAACCTTCTATGACTTGATCATTTTTGTCATGGTAAAGAGGGGGCATCTCAAAGTTGGCAAAAAGTGTGTTTTCACATGAATTTTTGACCACATTTTATTCTTCACACAGCTGTCAAGGCAACAATTAAGGTGTTTGGCACTGGCCATTTTCACTGTTTGCAGCATGTTTTATCAGCATCAATTTTCAGGCATTTTTGACCCCAGACACTCTCAGATATAAATTTTAGCGGCCGGTTGGGCCATACACCCAAAATTTTTCGGGATGTGAGGGGGGCGTTGCCCCCCTTCAATCCCCCCCCCCAGAATATTTTTAGTGGGGAGGCGCGCGAAAAAACAGGTCACTTTTTTGCCCGACAAATCCTAAAGCAAACATAACTATCCAGGGGTAGAAATGCAGATTTTAGTTGCTTCCGGGGCTTAAAATGGGGGGGGGGGGGGGGTGCAGACACGTAAAAACACGTATCTGAGTGGTAAAGGGTTAAGGCTGAAACTTGAAAAATAGTTACATCATGATGGAGCAGTGAATACTGTTTTCAGGTTTCAGTCCACCAAATATGAATTTGCCACGGGCGTATAATACCCCGATGTGGAGCTCTTGTTATTCTATTTTTGATGGAAAATTCTGTTAGCAAATAGTGCAGGCCCTGACCAGATGCTGTGTTCTGCAGCGTCTGATCTAGGCCTGCACTGTTTGCCGAGGTACCCCATTTGGGGTTTCTCGCATGCAGTGGGTTATAGAATAGGTCCCTGCTGGTCAAAGCATTGTTAGCTTAATTTAATGGGCTCATTAGTGGCCAGGAGGAGTTATTTAAATCACATCTAATGATGACTTAAGTTAACATAATGCTAAAACTTACTGTTTGATTTGGCAAATATACCCATATTATTGTTGACAAAAATTGTGAGTAGCTTTGGCAATGGCAAAAGCTACTCACATATTTTAGCAACAAAAGGATTAGTCAAAATTATGGAAAATTAAGAATTAAGGTTCTATTGAATATTATGTTTGAGAGAAGATTTGAGAAGTTAAGATTTTGAACTCTTAAGAGGTCAATAAGCTAATGATGTTTTGAATAACTTAACCCAGAATGTATAGTGGTTCATTGTTCAAGTGGAAATGTGGAAAACAAAAAAAAAATATAAATAGAAAGAAAAAACAAATCCCCACAAGAGGTGATCAAGGTGCAATAGGCACAATTAACCCTTTTTGTACCCAATGGAATCTTCCCCCTTCTATATAGCATGAATCCATTTCTAAATTTACGGGTTTCAGGTTGTGTTTTCCTCAAAATTATGTAGGAAAATGGCTTAACTTTTTGCAAATAGTGTAGGCCCTGATCAGACGCCGCATTCTGCGGCATCTGATCAGGGCCTGCACTGTTTGCCAAACTGTTTGTAGGCCTTGATCAGACGCCACGTTCTGTTTTCCTCAAAATTATGTAGGAAAATGGCTTAACTTTTTGCAAATAGTGTAGGCCCTGATCAGATGCCGCATTCTGCGGCATCTGATCTGGGTCTGCACTGTTTGCCAGATACCCGTTTTGGGGTTTCTGGTACTAAATGGGTTAATGGGAATTAAATAAACAACAACAATAATAATACACAGCTGTTAGCACCAAGAAGATGAAGAGCCCGGTCAGAAAATCCGACAAAGCTACATAAAAACCCAACCCCCAGGATGGCCAGTAGCAAGAACCACTGGGGAGCCCGAATTGACCTCATGGGCTCATCCTTCAGGTTTTTAGCTCACCGTCACGTAGTGACGAGGTGAGCTTTTGGGATCACTTTTTGTCCGTCGTCCATCGTGCGTCTGTGCATCCGTGCGTGCGTCCATGCGTAAACAATTTCTTCAAACGACATCTCCTCCTAAACCACTGATCTGATTTTGACCAAACTTCACAGGAATGATCCTTAGGTGGTCCCCTTTCAAAGGTGTTCAAATGGTTCCGGTCCGTTGCTAATATAGGTCCCAGGAGCCAAAAATAGATTTTTTTCCCCGAAAACTTAAAAAATCTTTTTCTCTGAAACCGCAAGGCCCAGGTCTTCGATATTTCGTATGAAGCTTCATCTAGTGGACCCCTACCAAGATTGTTCAAATTATAGTGCTGGGGCCAAAAATGCCCCCGCCCCGGGGCCCTTTGGTTTTACATCGGCTTGTATAGGAAAAATCTTTAAAAATCTTCTTCTCTGAAACCGCAAGCCCAGGTCTTTGATATTTGGTATGAAGCTTCGTCTAGTGGACCCCTACCAAGATTGTTCAAATTATAGTGCTGGGGCCAAAAATGGCCCCGCCCCAGGGCCCTTTGGTTTTACATGGGCTTATATAGGGAAAATCTTTGAAAATCTTCTTCTCTGAAACTGCAAGGCCCAGGTCTTTGATATTTGGTATGAAGCTTCATCTAGTGGACCCCTACCAAAATTGTTCAAATTATAGTGCTGGGGCCAAAAATGCCCCCCACCCCGGGGCCCTTTGGTTTTACATAGGCTTATATAGGGAAAATCTTTAAAAATCTTCTTCTCTGAAACTGCAAGGCCCAGGTCTTTGATATTTGGTATGAAGCTTCATCTAGTGGACCCCTACCAAGATTGTTAAAATTATAATGCTGGGGCCAAAAATGCCCCCACCCCGGGGCCCTTTGGTTTTACATGGGCTTATATAGGGAAAATCTTTAAAAATCTTCTTCTTTGAAACTGCAAGGCCCAGGTCTTTGATAGTTGGTATGAAGCTTCATCTTGTTGAGCTCTACCACGATTGTTCAAATTATAGACCTGGGGCTAAAAATGACCCCGCTCCGGGGCCCTTTGGTTTTACATAGGCTTATGTAGGGAAAATCTTGAAAAATCTTCTTCTCTGAAACAAAGGCCTAGGTCTTTGATATTTGGAATGAAGCTTCAGCTAGTGGACCTCTATCAAAATTGTTCAAATTATAACCCTGACACCAAAAATGCCCCCGCCTCGGGGCCCTTTGGTTTTACATAGACTTATATAGGGTAAATCTTTAAAAATCTTCTTCTGTGAAACCACAAGGCCCAGGTCTTTGATATTTGGTGTGAAATTTCATCAAGTGGACCTCTATCAAGATTGTTCAAATTATAGCCCTGGAGCCCAAAATTCCCCCGCCCCGAGACCCTTTGGTTTTATATAGACTTATATAGGGAAATCTTTAAAAATCTTCTTCTCTGAAACTGCAAGGCCCATGACTTTGATAATTGGTATGGAGCTTCATCTAGTGGACCTCTAGCAAGATTGTTCAAATTATAGCCCTCAGGCCACAAATGCCCCTGCCCCGGGGCCCTTTGGTTTTACATATGCTTATGTAGGGAATATCTTTAAAAAACTCTTCTTCTCTGAAACCGCAAGGCCCAGGTCTTTGATATTTGGTGTGTAGCTTCATCTAGTGGACCTTTGCCAAGATTGTTCACATTATAGCCTTTGTTATGTCTCCCCCGAAAAAATTTTTTTCGGAGAGACATATTGTTTTTCCCCCGGGCGTCTGTCTGTCCGTCTGTCCGTCTGTCTGTCTGTCCGTCTGTCCGTCTGTCACACTTTCGTGTCCGCTCTGTAACTTGAAAACCGTTAGAGCTATTGTCACGAAACTTCGTATAAATATTAATCAGCATTAGAGGACGTGCAGTGCGCAAGAACCATAACTCTCGCATTTATACTTTTTGAATTATCTCCCTTGGAAGTTTGTTGGTATGTATATATGTATGGGCAAATCGTGTCCGGTCAATAACTTTCTTATTTTTTGATGGATTTTAAAATTACTCGGCAGAAATATTAACAACCATAAGACGATGTGTGGTGCGCATGAGGCAGGTCGGTACCTCAAAGGTCAAGGTCATACTTAGAGGTCAAAGGTCAAAAAAGAGGCCTTTTTTTCGTATTTGGTCAATAACTTTCTTATTTTGAGATGGATTTTAAAATTACTTGGCATAATTATTAACAACCATAAGAGTGAGTTTTGAGTTTTACGTCCCACCAACAGCTGAGGTCATACGGAGACGGGACCTCGGTTTAAAGACTCATCCGAAAGTCTGGAGAAGCCCGGGATCGATCCTGCGACCCCTGGTTTACAAGGCGAGTAGCGTAACCACTACACCAATGAGGCTTCTAACAACCATAAGACGATGTGTGGTGCGCATGAGGCAGGTCGGTACCTCAAAGGTCAAGGTCATACTTAGAGGTCAAAGGTCAAAAAAGGGGCCTTTTTTTCGTATTTGGTCAATAACTTTCTTATTTTGAGATGGATTTTAAAATTACCTGGCATAATTATTAACAACCATAAGACGATGTGTGGTGCGCATGAGGAAGGTCGGTTCCTCAAAGGTCAAGGTCATACTTAGAGGTCAAAGGTCAAAAAAGGGGCCTTTTTTTCGTATTTGGTCAATAACTTTCTAATTTTGAGATGGATTTTAAAATTACTTGGCATAATTATTAACAATCATGAGACGATGTGTGTCGCACATGAGGCAGGTCGGTACCTCAAAGGTCAAGGTCTTACTTAAGAGGTCAAAGGTCAAAAAGGGGCCTTTTTTTCGTATTTGGTCAATAACTTTCTTATTTTGAGATGGATTTTGAAATCACATGGCAGAAATGTGAACCAATATAAGGCGATGTGTTGCGCGCATGACCCAGGTTGGTACCTCAAAGGTCAAGGTCATACTTAGAGGTCAAAGGTAAAAAAGGGGCCTTTTTTCAGGTTTTGTCAATAACTTGCCTATTTTTAAATAGAATTTGAAGTTACTTGGCAAACATGTTAACTATCATGGGACGATGTGTTGCATGCATGATTCAGTTTGGTACCTAAAATGTCAAGGTCATACATAGAGGTCAAAGGTAAAAAAGGGGCCTTTTTTCGTGTTTGGTCAATAACTTTCTTATTTTTAGATGGATTTTGAAATTGCTAGGCAGAAATGTTAACCACCATGAGATGATGTGTTGCACGCATGACCCAGTTTAATACCTGAAAGGTCAAGGTCATACATAGAGGTTAAAGGTAAAAAAAGGGCATTTTTTAGTGTTCTGTCAATAACTTTCTTATTATGCCCCCAACTTTGAAAAAGTTTGAGGGGCATATTGGTTCTGGTTCGTTTGTCCGTTCGTCCGTCCATTACGCTTTTGATGCATAGCATAACTAAAGAACCGTGTATGCTAGGGTTTTGAAATTTCATATATGGGTTCCTCATGGAAAATTAGCTGACGCGTATTTTTTTTTCTCGTCCGGATTATGCCCCCTTCAAGAGTTATTGCCCTTTGAAATTTTTTTTTTAATAAAATCTTGTCAGCTAGATATCTCAAAAACTATTGGAGCTAGAGCCTTGAAAGTTGGTGATTATATTGATGGTGATGAGTAGATGAACTGATTAATTTTTGACAAAATTCCAAAAAATACTTTGTGAGTTATGGCCCTTTGTCATTTTGGTAATTTGTGCCCATTGTAATGTATGCTAAAAGTGATGCATAGCATAACTTTAGAACCATGTATGCTAGGGTTTTGAAATTTCATATATGGATTCCTCATGGAAAATTAGCTGACGTGTATTTTTTTTCTCGTCCGGAATATGCCCCTTTCAAGAGTTATTGCCCTTTGAAATTTTTTTTAATAAAATCTTGTCAGCAAGATATCTCAAAAACTATTGGAGCTAGAGCCTTGAAAGTTGGTGAATAGATTGTTGGTGATGAGTAGATGAACTGATTAACTTATGACAAAATTCCGAAAAATACTTTGTGAGTTATGGCCCTTTGTCATTTAGGTAATTTGTGCCCATTGTAATGTATGCTAAAAGTGATGCATAGCATAACTTTAGAACGGTGTATGCTATGATTTTGAAATTTCATATATGCTTTTCTGATGGAAAATAAGCTGACGCGTATTTTTTTTCTCGTCAGGATTATGCCCCTTTCAAGAGTTATTGCCCTTTTAATTTTTTTTAATACAATCTTGTCAGCAAGATATCTCAAAAACTGTTGGAGCTAGAGGCTTGAAAGTTGGTGAATATATTGGTGGTGATGAGTAGATGAACTAATTAACTTTTGACAAAATTCCAAAAAATAATTTGTGAGTTATGGCCCTTAGTCATTTTGGTAATTTGTGCCCATTGTAATGTATCATGCTAAAAGTGATGTATAGCATAACTTTAGAACAGTGTATGCTAGGGTTTTGAAATTTCATATATGGGTTCCTCATGAAAAATTAGCTGACGCGTATATTTTTTCTCGTCCGGATTATGCCCCTTTCAAGAGTTATTGCCCTTTGAAATTTTTTTAATAAAATCTTATCAGCAAGATATCTCAAACACTATTGGAGCTAGACCCTTGAAAGTTGTTGAGTATATTGGTGGTGATGAGTATATGAACTGATTAACTTTTGACAAAATTCCGAAAAATACTTTGCGAGTTATGGCCCTTTGAAATTTTGGTAATTTGTGCCCATTGTAATGAATCCTAAAAGTGATGCATAGCATAACTTTAGAACTGCGTATGCTATGGTTTTGAAATTTCATATATGCATTCCTAATGGAAAATAAGCTTACACGTTTTTTTTTCTCATCCGGATTATGCCCCTTTCAAGAGTTATTGCCCTTTGAATTTTTTTTTAATAAAATCTTGTCAGCAAGATATCTCAAAAACTGTTGGAGCTAGAGGCTTGAAAGTTGGACCATGAGTAATGTCCATACCTCCAATGTCAAGGTCATACCTAGAGGTCAAAGGTAAAAAAAGGACAGTCAATAACTTCCTTATTCTTTGATGGATTATGAAATTACTTGGCAGAAATGTTAACCATCATGAGACGATGTGTTTTACCGCAAAGGTCAAGGCCATACTTAGAGGTCAAAGGTAAAAAAGTGCTTTTTTTGTTTACGGCCAATAACTTTTTAGCTCACCTGACCGAAGGTCATGGTGAGCTTTTGTGACAGTAAGATGTCCGGCGTCGTCGTGCGTCGTGCGTCGTCCGTCGTCCGTCGTGCGTCGTCCGTGCGTAAACTTTTTCTTGTGAACACACTAGAGGCCACAGTTTTGGTCCAATTATCATCAAACTTGCTCAGAATGATAATCATGACAATATCTCGGTCAAGTTCGAATTTGGGTCATGTCGGGTAAAAAAGTAGGTCAGTAGGTCAAATCATAGAAAAACCTTGTGAACACTCGAGAGGCCACAATTTTGGTCCAATCATCATCAAACTTGCTCAGAATGATCATTGTGACAATATTTTAGTGAAGTTTGAATATGGATCATGTCGGCTTAAAAAGTAGGTCAGCGGGTCAAATCATAGAAAAACCTTGTGAACACCCTAGAGGCCACAATTTTGGTCCAATCATAATCAAACTTGCTCAGAATGATCATCATGACAATATCTTGGTCAAGTTCGAATATGGGTCATGTCCGGTCAAAAAGTAGGTCAGTAGGTCAAATCATAGAAAAACCTTGTGAACACTCTGAAGGCCACTGTTTTGGTCCAATTATCATGAAACTTGCTCAGAATGACCATTGTGACAATATTTCAGTCCAGTTCGAATATGGGTCATATCGGGTTAAAAAGTAGGTCAGCGGGTCAAATCATATAAAAACCTTGTGAACACCCTAGGGGCCACAATTTTGGTCCAATCATAATCAAACTTGCTCAGAATGATCATCATGACAATATCTCGGTCAAGTTTGAATATGGGTCATGTCCGGTTGAAAAGTAGGTCAGTAGGTCAAATCATAGAAAAACCTTGTGAATACTCAGGAGGCCACAAGTTTGGTTAAATCATTAATCTTGCTCAGAATGGTCATTGTGACAATATCTTGGCTAAGTTTGAATAAAGGTCTTTTCGGGTCAAAAAGTAGGTCAGTAGGTCAAATTAAAGAAAAAACTTGTGAACACTCTAGTTTTACATAGACTTATATAGGGAAAATCTTTAAAAATCCTTTTCTCTGAAACCACAAGGCCTAGGTCTTTTATATTTGGTATGAAGCTTCATCTAAAAGACCCCTAACAAGATTATTCAAATGATAGTGCTGAGGCCAAAAATGTCCCCGCCCCCGGGCCCTTTGGTTTTACATAGGCTTATATAGGGAAAATCTTTAAAAATCTTCTGCTCTGAAGCTGCAAGGCCCAGGACTTTGATATTTGGTATTAAGCTTTATCTAGTGGACCCCTACAAAGATTGTTCAAATTATAGTGCTGGGGCAAAAAATGCCCCCGTTCCGGGGCCCTTTGGTTTTACATGGCCTTATATAGGGAAAATCTTTAAAAATCTTCTTCTCTGAAACCGCAAGGTCCAGGACTTTGATATTTAGAATGAAGCTTCATCCATTGGACCTCTACCAAGATTGTTCAAATTATCGCCCTTGGGCCAAAAATGCCCCCGCTCAGGGGCCCTTTGTTTTTACATAGACTTATATAGGGAAAATCTTTAAAAATCCTTTTCTCTGAAACCACAAGGCCTAGGTCTTTTATATTTGGTATGAAGCTTCATCTAAAAGACCCCTAACAAGATTATTCAAATGATAGTGCTGAGGCCAAAAATGTCCCCACCCCCGGGCCCTTTGGTTTTACATAGGCTTATATAGGGAAAATCTTTAAAAATCTTCTGCTCTGAAACTGCAAGGCCCAGGACTTTGATATTTGGTATTAAGCTTTATCTAGTGGACCCCTACCAAGATTGTTCAAATTATAGTGCTGGGGCAAAAAAAGCCTCCACCTGGGGCCCTTTGGTTTTACATAGGCTTATATAGGGAAAATCTTTAAAAATCTTCTTCTCTGAAACCGCAAGGCCCAGGACTTTGATATTTTGTATGAAGCTTCATCTAGTGGACCCCTACCAAGATTGTTCAAATTATAGCCCTTGGGCCAAAAATCCCCCTGCTCAGGGGCCCTTTGGTTTTACATAGACTTATATAGGGAAAATCTTTAAAAATCTTCTTCTCTGAAACCGCAAGGTCCAGGACTTTGATATTTAGAATGAAGCTTCATCCAATGGACCTCTACCAAGATTGTTCAAACTATCGCCCTTGGGCCAAAAATGCCCCCGCTCAGGGGCCCTTTGTTTTTACATAGACTTATATAGGGAAAATCTTTAAAAATCCTTTTCTCTGAAACCACAAGGCCTAGGTCTTTTATATTTGGTATGAAGCTTCATC
This sequence comes from Lucinisca nassula, assembly GCA_963580285.1. Taxonomy (NCBI): domain Eukaryota; kingdom Metazoa; phylum Mollusca; class Bivalvia; order Lucinida; family Lucinidae; genus Lucinisca; species Lucinisca nassula. Next base: position 153,502,274 of record OY757016.1, read on the forward strand.
TAAAAGACCCCTAACAAGATTATTCAAATGATAGTGCTGAGGCCAAAAATGTCCCCGCCGCCGGGCCCTTTGGTTTTACATAGGCTTATATAGGGAAAATCTTTAAAAATCTTCTGCTCTGAAACTGCAAGGCCCAGGACTTTGATATTTGGAATTAAGCTTTATCTAGTGGACCCCTACCAAGATTGTTCAAATTATAGTGCTGGGGCAAAAAAAGCCTCCGACTGGGACCCTTTGGTTTTACATGGCCTTATATAGGGAAAATCTTTAAAAATCTTCTTCTCTGAAACCGCAAGGCCCAGGACTTTGATATTTTGTATGAAGCTTCATCTAGTGGACCCCTACCAAGATTGTTCAAATTATAGCCCTTGGGCCAAAAATGCCCCCGCTCAGGGGCCCTTTGGTTTTACATAGACTTATATAGGGAAAATCTTTAAAAATCTTCTTCTCTGAAACCACAAGGCCTAGGTCTTTTATATTTGGTATGAAGCTTCTTCTAAAGGACCCCTACCAAGATGATTCAAATTATAGTGCTGGGGCCAAAAGTGGCCCCGTCCCGGGGCCCTTTGGTTTTACATAGACTTATATAGGGATAATCTTTAAAAATCTTCTCTGAAACCACAAGGCCCAGGACTTTGAAATTTGGTATGAAGTTGCATCTAATGGACCTCTACCAAGATTGTTAAAATTATAGCCCTGGGGCCAAAAATGCCCCCACTCTGGGGCCCTATGGTTTTACATAGACTTACATGGGGAAAATCTTCAAAAATCTTCTTCTCTGAAACCACAAGGCCTGGGTCTTTGATATTTGGTATGAAGCTGCATCTAGTGGACCTCTATCAAAATTATTCAAATTATAGCCCTGGTACCAAAAATGTCCCCGCTCCGGGGCCCTTTGGTTTTGCATAGACTTATATAGGGAAATCTTTAAAAATCTTCTCTGAAACTGCAAGGCCAAGGCCTTTGATATTTAGTATGGAGCTTTATCTAGTGGACCTCTACCAAGATTGTTCAAATTATAGCCCTGGGGCCACAAATGCCCCCACCCCGGGCCGGGGCCCTTTGTTTTTACATAGATTTATATAGCCCTGGGGCCATTTGGTTTTGCATAGGCTTATGTAGGGAATATCTTTAAAAAAAATCTTCTTCTCTGAAACTGCAAGGCCCAGGTCTTTGAAATTTGATGTGTAGCTTTATCTAGTGGACCTTTGCCAAGATTGTTCTAATTATAGCCTTTGTTGATGTTTGGTATGAAGCTTCACCTTTAAGACCTCCCTCAACATTATGCACATTAAAACCCTGGGGCCAATAATGGCCCTCTCTGGGGCCCACTTGTTACACTATGGATCAGGTGAGCGATCCAGGGCCATCATGGCCCTCTTGTTTATTTTTCTATGAACATTTTTAAAGTTACTATGCAGAAATGTTCATCTTCATTAGATGATGTGTTGCACACAAGACCCAGCTCAATACCTCCAATGTCAAGGTTATACTAAGCAGTCAAAAACGGGGGAGACATCTGTGTTTTTGTAGAAAAACAAATTCTAGTTGATATTTGGTATGAAGCTTCACATTATAACCCTGGGGTCAATAATGACCTCCCCCAGGGCCCACTTGTTACTCTGTGGATCAGGTGAGCGATCCAGGGCCATCATGGCCCTCTTGTAATATTGTTTACAACACATAAAATAGTTGGTCTACCTGAAGGTAACGGCTGACCTTGGCAGCTCAGTCTGATGCACGTCTGACTGGTGATCAGGAGGATGCGAGTTCGATACCTGCCGGGGTCGGCAACATTCTTTCGTGGAGATTGATCATTAGATCTTTTCTATGGTCATTCTCTCCCTTCCGCAAGAAGGGCAGTTATCAGTTTCTGGCAAAAGAATACACTGTACTGGTTAACTGTTGACATATAAGCATTCCCAGGAAAAGTGTGGATAGGTAAACTGACCTGCTCAAAAATGACCTAAATAGTGTTGACTGGGCCGTTAAACTCCAATACAAACAAACAAAACCTGAAGGTAACTAACCCAAACAACAGTCCATCACAGAATAAAATACAAATTAAAACAAACTGTTTGTTTTGTTTGTTTGATTTAAGGTTTAACGACCCCGTCATAACTGTAAAGGTCATTTTGGGTATGTTGCTTCCATTTTGTGGGACTTTTACCCGACAATGAGATGAAATGACATCTCAATCCCTGCTGCCCAATGAAACCAATAGGGTTTATAAGCATGGATGGGCCGACTCGCACTGCTTTGCCTGGGCAGGCTTAGATCCTCTAAGCGTTTTACCACTACTCGTGTGTGGGTCGGTTTCAGCTCTGCGTGGAAGCATCATGCAGTCCATCTATTTCTTCAAGCCTTGATAGGCGAGGGCCGCCCACACACTGTAAGCCAGAGCTAAAGAAGCTGTCTTTAGTGATTACAAACCAGCCTGTTCAGCTACACAGACGTGCAAGAGTCTTGGAAGTTTCCAAAAATAGGGACTAGAGGTGGGTATTGTGTTATCAAACAGGCTCATTATGAAACGCGCCTATACAAGTACAAAATACACAAAACTGGAAGCAACATCACCAAAATGACCTTTACAGTGTTGACAGGGAGGTTAAACCTCAAATTAAACAAACAAAACTCGTTAGACCTGGACGATGTATATGATTTGTTATCTCAAACTGCGGATAACTTGAAGTGATTTCTTTGGTCCCTTCGACTTTGACATAATGAGAGTTGCCTGTATATGAATGTTTGGTTCAAGGGGGTCAAAATTATAGACGTGTTTTTGTGATGGTGTGTTTACTTTTCAGAGGTCAGTATTGTTTAGATGGTCCCTACACTCTGTCAAAGTGGTTATGTCTGTGTGCTGGTGAGCAGAAAAACTGCCAGTGTAATGCTGGGGAGGATGTTTATATGCAAGAAAGTGTTCAAAAGGTAGTTCTTCATTTATACACTGAAATTATTGGTTGTAGGATTCGGCTATTTAAAGAAAATTTTCATTATGATAACATGCCTTTGTCACATGATAGAATGCATGTATATGATGTATTTTAGGCATAGCTACCGGTAGATAAGGATGTGTGGGATATAATATTAGTTACCATAAAAATTCAGACACCTTAAGGACTTGTCCTAATTCTCCTAAAATTTTGAAAAAGTTGTTTCATGGTCAAGCAAGGAGTCCAAAAGGTTCAGACAGTAGGGAAAACAGTGTAGACCCTGATCAAACTGCTCCTTTAGGGGTCTTCACTGTTTGCTAAGGCTCAATGTCCAAATACATAGGATCATTATGATGCATTGTATTTTGATTCCTAACGGACACATGGGATCACATTCCCCACCTCATCACGTGAACAAGTCCGTGAAATGAACACCCCTCTAAATCCCATTATATATAGAGAAAACTCAGGTTAACATGGGTATGCATTGTTTTTGCTTATATCTGTTCCAAGACATAGATTGTTGGTACTCGTTAGAAGGCCTCTTTGAGGCGGTTCTAACGAGCACCCACAACCTATTTTTGGAACATTATATACAGAAAATATCACAAATGTTTTAGCTCACCTGTCACCTAGTGACAAGGTGAGCTTTTGTGATCACTTTTCGTCCGTCGTCAGTGCGTGTGTGCGTGCGTAAACTTTTTCTTCAAATGACATCTCCTATACCACTTATCGGATTTTGACCAAACTTCACAGGAATGATCCTTAGGTGGTCCCCTTTCAAAGTTGTTCAAATGGTTCCGGTCCGTTGCACATCTAGGTCACAGGAGCTAAAAATAGATTTTTTTAACGAAAACTTTAAAAATCTTCTTCTCTGAAACCAGAAGGCCCAGGTCTTCGATATTTGGTATGAAGCTTCATCTGGTGGACCTCTACCAAGAATGTTCAAATTATAGCCCTGGGGGCCAAAATGCCCGCCCCGGGGGCCTTTGGTTTAACATGGGCTTATATAGGGAAAATCATTAAAAAATCTTCTTCTCTGAAACTACAAGGTCCAGGTCTTTAATATTTGGTGTGAAGCTTTACCTGGTGGACCTCTACTAAGATTGTTCAAATTATAGCCTTGGGGCCAAAAATGCCCCCGCCCCGGGGGCCTTTGGTTTTACATAGGCTTATACAGGGAAAATCTTTAAAAATCTTTTTCTCTGAAACCCCAAGGCCCAGATCTTTGATATTTGGTGTGAAGCTTCATCTAGTGGACCTCTTTCAAGATTGTTCAAATTATAGCCCTGGGGGCCAAAATGCCCCCGCTCCGGGGGCCTATGGTTTTACATAGGCTTATATAGGGAAAATCATTAAAAAATCTTCTTCTCTGAAACCACAAGGCCCAGGTATTTAATATTTGGTGTGAAGCTTTACCTGGTGGACCTCTTCTTAAATTGTTCAAATTGTAGCCTTTGGGCCATAAATGCCCCCGCCCCTGCGGCCTTTGGTTTTACATAGGCTTATACAGGGAAAATCTTTAAAAATCTTTTTCTCTGAAACCGCAAGGCCCAGATCTTTAATATTTGGTGTGAAGCTTCATCTAGTGGACCTCTACCAAGATTATTCAAATTATAGCACTGGGGGCCAAAATGCCCCCGCCCCGGGGGCCTTTGCTTTTACATAGGCTTATATAGGGAAAATCATTAAAAAATCTTCTTCTCTGAAACCACAAGGCCAACATCCTTAATATTTTGTGTGAAGCTTTACCTGGTGGACCACTACTAAGATTGTTCAAATTATAGCCTTGGGGCCAAAAATGCCCCCGCCCCGGGGGCCTTTGGTTTTACATTGGCTTACACAGGGAAAATCTTTAAAAATCTTCTTCTCTGAAACCGCAAGGCCCAGATCTTTGATATTTGGTGTGAAGCTTCATCTAACGGACCTCTACCAAGATTGTTCAAATTATAGCCCTGGGGGCGAAAATGCCCCCGCCCCGGGGGCCTATGGTTTTACATAGGCTTATATAGGGAAAATCATTAAAAAATCTTCTTCTCTGAAACCACAAGGCCCAGGTCTTTAATATTTGGTGTGAAGCTTTACCTGGTGGACCTCTACTAAGATTGTTCAAATTATAGCCTTGGGGCCAAAAAAGGCTTATACAGGGAAAATCTTTAAAAATCTTCTTCTCTGAAACAGCAAGGCCCAGATCTTTGGTATTTGGTGTGAAGCTCCATCTAGTGGACCTCTTTCAAGATTGTTCAAATTATAGCCCTGGGGCCAAAAATGCCCCCACCCCGGGACCCTTTGGTTTTTCATAGGCTTACATAGGGAAAACCTTTAAAAATCTTCTTGTCTGAAACCACAAGGCCCAGGTCTTTGATATTTGGTATGAAGCTTCATCTAGTGGACCATTACCAAGTTTGTTCAAATTATAGCCCTTGGGCCTAGAATGTACTGGAGACACAATTTCTCAAGTGAGCGATTCAGGGCCCTCTGGGCCCTCTTGTATTGGAAAAGTAGCCATTTTGGAGATAAGAGAATGCACTATATCACACGTAATGTGAAAGTGATATTTACCCTCGCCGTTATGACTAATTTGTTGTAATGCTGAACTTTTCCATAACATTGTGTACATTGTTGCAATGTTTTCTGAAGAATTCTTCTGTTTAGGGTGCCCACTGGTCAGAGTAAAGTCAGGGAATTTTTTTTTTTTTCTCTTCAGGGAAAAGTCAGGGAATTTTAAAAAATGGTCAGTGAAATTCAAAAATCTCAAAAAGTCAGGGAAAAGTCAGGGAATTTTAAAATTATGGTATTGTTAAAAAAGTAAATGGATAAATATATACAAAACCTTGGCTATGGCAGTTTTGATTTAAAAAAAAAAGACCAACAAATTATTGATTCTTACACTTATGTACACTGCAACCTCGTTATAGCGCTGATCGTTTAAGCACGGAAATCAGTATAACGCGGGTGTTCCATGGCTCCCGTTTTTTTTCATAATTTAAGGCAAAAAAACACTTTTTGCCCCATGAATTATGGTAAAAACTATAGTGTATTGGTTTCAAACCTGTGAAAAAAAAAGCGGTAATAATTTCAGTCAATCAAGTGGATTAACGGTCCACTGCACTAAATCTACCTGTTTAGCGTCTGCAAGTGACAATTACAAATGGATTAATTGAGACAAACTGGTACAAATACCTTGATTACCTAGTTTTCACACCTTACCACACGGTTAATTGCCGTCTTATCAATAAGCCATAGGCGAGTATTCACAGTTTAATAGTATTGACAACTTGAGTAAATAAGCGAGAATACAGGCATTGTCTTGGCTGATGGTATTTTGACTGCCGAGCTCGGCGGAAAATGGGGAAAAAAATGACCATTTTCAAAACTGGCGGACAAAAGCAAAAAAAAATGGAGCGACAGACAAACAGCGTTATAATGATTTCCCCCCAACAAACGGCCACATGGATTTACCACATGTAGATGCACAGATGAAAACAGCGTCTGCATTGCCCTGTTTTGGTGCGAAACATGATAAAAAAAAATGCCCAGCGGTCACCTTACCTGTGTTTTTTGTGACCTGTCATTGCTTAACCTTGAAAGTAAGTCGGTGCACTAATCGTCACTGCCAAATCTCCAATACACAATAGTGCAGATAAAAAAACCAATAATACACATTAGCAGTGTCATTCATATGGACCGTTACACACTTACGATGAATAGGGGATTATGATTCATATGTCTGACAAGGACAATAAATGGGATTAAAAAGATAAACAACCAGTAATATTAGAACACTTTTTATTGATCTTTCTTTTTTCAACAACTAATATACTGAAATTAACATTTTGAAATTTCATACTGTTGGTGAGTGGGGTACACATTGCTCGACGACGATATGACGTTTAGTTTTAGTTTATACTAATTTATTTTAGTTCGATTGCGATGAAAGCTTAAAGCTTATTGAATCGCTCTCGAACACTCATTCCGGGTGTTTTCACGCGCGCGAGAGAGAGAGGCAGTGGCTTTTAGACCACTGCTACCCATTTACACCTGGGTGGAGTGGGGCAGTGTCATTACGTGTCTTGCCCAAGGACACACCTCGATACCGGTGGCGGATTCGAACGCACAACCTCTCGATTGTGAGTCGAACGCGCTAACCACTGCGCTATCGAGGCTGACGTTTGTCGGTGCCCCCAAATTTATAACGCGGTGATCACCACTAACGCGGTTGGGGTTCTTGGACCCCACCACCCGCGTTATAACGAGGTTGCAGTGTATGTCTCTGTACTGGTCATTTAGTGTTTGAAGGTTAAAAAGATTGTCACTTGATTTATTAAATTTTCAAACTTTCATTTTGAATCATGTGTTAACCTGGCGACTGAAAGGGCCTTGCGACCTTTGCTTTTGGATCCTTCTTTGTTAAATCACAACCAGAGAGTGTGGTGGCTCCAAATCCAAAACTGGATGCTGCAGTGACTCTGAACACTCCTGAGCCACCTCCACAGGCACCAGGGACATCCAAAAGCAAAAGTAAAGCTGCAACCTTAATGCCACAGATGGTGAATAAAGCAGATGTGCTTAATGCTGAAGTACATCCTTTAGACATTCATAGTGATCTGGGTAAAACAACTCTGTCCAATTAAGGATGATTACAGCAAAAGTTTTATGTGCCTTAGATTTAAGGTAAATTACAGAATAAGGTTTATATTTTCATTTGACTTTGAAAGTATTTGTACAAGGGAACTAGACAAACTATTGCAAACAACACAAAGTTATCTAATGATTTCTCAGAGTATGTGCTGGATGTTTTTGTGTATTCTTGCTGTAATGATTTTTCTGTTGTTTTTTTTTTTAGCTTATAATTATGCTGTATGATTTTTTGTTCATTCCTAATGTAAAGATTGTACGTGATAAGGAGTCTTATCTAGTCTTAAGTTCAAGCAAGACATTTGAATTTATGTTGTTTTTGTAATCAGAACGAACAAACATGGGTGGATCGGATGGCTGTAAGGGGTGGAGGAGGTCGTTAATCGCATTAAAATGGTCAGGGAAAAATGAATTTTGGTCAGGGAAAAGTCAGGGAATTTTATTCCTGACTAAGGGTGGGCACCCTGCTGTTGCAGACTTTGTGAGAAGTACATGATTACACGTGACATGATCAAACACCTCCTTCTGCTCACACTATGTTGATCTCGGTACTGAGTGGGAAAACATTTATGTCATGTTAGAATGAGAGTTTAATAATGGAAAACATTGAATGAATTTAAAACAATCAAAATGTTTTATTATTTATTAGCTGAAAATGATTGTGGTGCATGAAACTATTTTGCTTTTACTTTTCATCATCTCTGCAGTAAATCCAAGATGGCGGACATCGCAAGTCAGCAAAGGCAAGGAGCATGAAAGGGCAATAATTTCTTGGGCTTGAGGTATATGGAAAGTAGTTGCCCTTGGACTGTCCAATTACAAGCCTACTAATTTCTTTGCAGTAAAACAATAGAATATCTTTATTTTTGAGGGATCTTAGACATGGCTCCAGATTAGGTGTAGGAAAATATTTCTTATTTCTTCATAAAAACCTATGTTGTTGGTAGTTGTTAGAATCACCTCAATGAGACAATTCATTCTGCGGTGTTTCATATGGATCTACACTGTTGACTTGGGTCTGTCTCTCTGAATACATCATGGTAAACATAGTTTATCATAGTTTAAAGATGAATCCCCAAAATATGATATTGATGATATATAGATCATAAATAGAAATGATCATTAACCCACTTTATACACGTGGACTCTTCCTTTGCTATATGTTGCACAAGTCCATTTGTCATATTAGGGGTGTCAGGCAATTTTTTCGTTTTTATTCTTTTTTTGATGGAAAATTCTGGTAGCAAATAGTGCAGGCCCTGGACCAGCACTGTTTGCCAATGTACCCCTTCAGGGGTTTCCCGCACCCAATGGGTTAATGATTATTAATTAACCCATTAAGTACCAGAAACCCCAAAATGGGTACCTTTGCAAACAGTGCAGGCCCAGATAAGACATTCTGCAGCATCTGATCAGGGCCTACACTGTTTGCAAAAAGTTCAGTCATTTTCCTAATCAATTTTGAAGAAAACACAACCTGACACCCCTAAATTTTAAAATGGACTAGTGCCATATATAAGGAGGAAGATTAAATGGACTCGTGCTATATATAAGGAGGAAGATTCCATTTGAAACAAAAAGGGTAAATACATTTTTGTTCAGACAGGACATGGTTGTTTTACAAACATAGCTTCTGCTTTGGACCCTACAACAGTGTTATAGAGTGTTTGTGGTGTGGTAGCAAAATATGCTCTTATTTGCTTTGATTTGTTTTGTTTGTTTGTTTGATTTGAGGTTTAAATCACCCTTCAACACTGTATAGGTCATTTTGGAGAAGTTGCTTCCAATTTTAAGGGACTTTTACCTGACATTGAGATGAAAAGATATCTCAAGTCCTGCCGCCCAATGAAACCAATAGGATTTATAAGCATGGACAGGCCGACACGCACAGCTCTGCCTCGGCAGTCTGAGATCCTTTAAGTGGTTTACCAGTACTTGTGTGCGGGTCGGTTTCAGCTCTGCGTGGAAGCATCATGCAGCCCATCTATTTCTTCAAGCCCCGATGGGCGGGAGCCTCATTTGCTATGAAGACCAAGGCTCTAATTTTCATTTTATTCCATCTTCTCATTCTTATCTTTTAATTTTCATTTCCGATGTAAATTATTCATATTAAGTTGCCTACAACAAAATTCTTGTTGTTTTTCTTAGTTCACACAGTTGAAATGAAGTTTTCAAGACTGTTAAACGTTGTTCTGCTGAATAAATTAATTTTGTCACACCCATTTCTGACTACCAACCAATCAAATTACTTGTTGTAATGTATTCATTCAAATTCACGATCAGATGGCTTCAGTAGCCACCTGATCTAGATCTACAATGTTTGCAAATGTAGGGGTTGTTGTGTTCAGCAGGGCAGGGGTTACTGTTTCAGAGTGAGTGTTTATATTTGCAGGTCAAAAAATTTCTGGTATCTAAAACCGTGCAAGATTGTTCCATTATGGTTGCTTTACAACCTACGACAGACAGGTAGGTTTATGTTAGTTTGTATTTTAACAGCCCAGTCAACACTATTTTGGTCATATTGAGCCATTCTGTTTACCTGCTGCAAAAATCATGGCATAAAATTATAAAAATAATAATAAACTTATTTATAGAGGGTAACACATTTAGTACAAGTACTAATCTTCCATGTGGCCCGCTTTTCCTGGGTAGAAACCAGTACTTAGCAATGTGGATAAAGTCTCTTGCTTAAGGAAACAACACTTGGCGCTTGCGGGGATCGAACCAGCTACCTCTCGATCTCAAATCCGATGCTTTACCACTGCACTCCACTGCGTATACAATACTTGTTTCACAGTGTCGAGTGTAACACAATTTAAGTCATTTTGGAGATGTAACTTCAGATTTTGTGGGACTTTTACCTGACCTTGGGATGAAATGACATCTCAAGCCCTACTGCCCAAAGAAAACACCTAGGGTTTAAGGAATGGTATGACGTACACCACTTTTCCTGGGCAAGCTTATACATTCTAAACTGTTTACCAGTATTCAAGTTGGGTTGGTTTCAGCTCTGCATGGAAACACCCTGCAATCCAGTCCATTTCTCCAAGCCCTGATGGGTAGAGGTGCTGTTTCACAGTGTAATTGCACGACCCGCAGTAAAAGCGACCGACTGAAGTGGGTCGATTTCTAAGAGTGCCCTAAAATCACTGTGTCATTCTGCCATTCGGTCATTCTGTCAGTCTGTCCGTCCGTAACCCGTTTGTGAAAATTGGTGATAGTGACTTAACCCCTTGGAATATTTAAAAAAAATTTTGGCATACTGATAGATATCAATGAGATCTAACCAATGAACTTGCGAAATATTACATTCCATTTAGTATAGCCTCGCCGAGGCGAAAAAAGTGAAAAAAATTCGAACTGCTTCTCCTCGGAAACAGTTGGGCCGATTGAGGTCAAATTTCATATGGAGCATCTATGGGATGGGGAAAACCAAAATTTGCTCATGGGGTCTGGGTCACATGACCAAAATGGCCGCCAAGCCATATATGGTCTGTCTGTCTGTCCGTCCGTAACCCGTTTGTGAAAATTGGTGATAGTGACTTAACCGCTTGGAATATTTAAACAATTTTTGGCATCTGATAGATATCTATGAGATCTAACCAATGAACTTGCGAAATATTACATTCCATTTAGTATAGCCTCGCCGAGGCGAAAAATGTGTAAATTTTCGAACTGCTTCTCGTCGGAAACCGTTGGGCCGATTGAATTCAAATTTCATATGGAGCCTCTATGGGATGGGGGAAACCTAAATTTGCTCATGGGGTCAAGGTTGCATGACCAACTTGCGAAATATTTCATTCCATTTGGTATAGCCTTGCTGAGGCGAAAAAAAGTGAAAATTTTCGAACTGCTTCTCCTCGAAAACCGTTGGGCCGATTGAAGTCAAATTTCATATGGAGCCTCTATGGGATGGGGGAAACCAAAATTTGCTCATGGGGTCCAGGTCACATGACCAAAATGGCCGCCAAGCCATATATGGTAAAAACCCTTAAAAATAGTCTTCTCCAGAACCACTGGGCAGATTTCCACGAAACTTGATAAATAGCATCTGGGACGTAGGCCCATCATAAATTGCTAAAATGGTGACCCTGGGTTGACCTTGACCTTCTTTGTGCCTAGGTCAAACTTTGACACATATGCTTTTGTATTGGAAAAGTGAGAAAGCATTTTATCCTGCAAACGATTCAGAATACAGTACTAAAGTATAAGATATATTTTTGCTCCTTACGATAAGGCGTATTTATTGGGGGGACGGTTTTAGGTCCAGGTCACATGACCAAAATGGCCGCCATACCCATATATGGTAACACTCATAAAGCTAAAAGCATCCGGCGGGTTGTGCACTTCAGCTGAAGCACTGGTTTTATCTGAGTATACTAGGTAATCTGTCAACCAGCTCATTTAACACTTTCATCCATTTAGCCAGGTACAGATAGCTGTGAAACCATTGTAAGTTCAGTTATGATGGTTCAAAATGTGTTGTTTCATCAGGAGCCAAACTGTTAATGACTTTAAGTCAACCTGTAGATGATTTTGATAACTGTTTTCAAGAATTGACATGTCTAAATTCATAGATTCAGAACCAGAAAGGCAGGAATGATTGAATGCTGCGTCGTTTGCAATGCATAATATGTATCATATATCTAGCAGAGCAATGCTTAGACAGGTCAGGACCTTTCTTTCTTCCCATCACCACTGTATCCATGGATATTAATACAGTTCTCAGCAAAACACTGATCAGATTACACCACAACCTCGTTATAACACGGTTCATTATAACACAGTTTTGGACATAACACGGTTTCAAGATGGATCCCAAAAATGTATAGATTATATAGAAAAATGACCATAAATGGTCATTTTTTTATATAATTTATACATTTTTGTTTGGATATAACACGGTTGTTTAACTTACACAGTTTCTGCTTTGGACCCCAATAATAGTGTTATAAAGAGGTTGAGGTGTACTTGCCTGAATGGTCTGAGTGTTGGCAGGACACACCTGATATCTCGAAATAAGGAAAAATGGGATAATAATACCTTCAATAGGGAGAGATTAGGGGTATCAAGGGAGGTAAATCTCAAAAATATTTTTTGTCTTTTATATATGTAAGGGTCTACACTTAAAGTAAAGAATTTTCTCCTTAGGAGCAAATTTACTGAGTAGACCCTTCCTCAGGAGCAATTTGTCTTCTTTAAGAGTAGACCCCTTTTGTGGAGGGGTTGAGCTTAAAAAGAATCAAACAAGAAGTCCTAAATTTGTCTCCCTTTAAAAAATGGCAGAAAATAGGTCAGGTAGGTGTATCAATTTCCCTTAACTTATGAGATGCCAAAAACAACAATTGTCGTCTGCTTTGTTGTCTGCTAGATTCAAGTGTCATTTTTGCAAACATTGTGGACCCAGATCAGACTGCTCCTCTTGGAGCAGTCTGGTCAGGGTCCACACTGTTTGCTTGTTTGAAAAGTTGGCAAGAATATGCATCTGACAACATTTTCAGATGGCATCTTAAGGGTTAAATATTTCTTTTTCAGTGACACAGCCTCAGCCCCGTGTATAACAGACCCCTGTGGTGGCCGCTACAGATTTTCAGTGAGCATCATAGATCTGGACCCTAAACCATTCTGTAAAATACCCACCTACCATATGCAAGATAAAGAAATAGTCAGTGCTTATAAAGAAGCTTGTAGAAGACTGGAGAACCAAGAACATGAATTGCAATCTGTTGCCATGTCAACATGAGATGATCATAGTCTATGCCAACGAGATCTATCTTTGTTGAATTGAGTTCTGTCAAATTTGGATTCTGTGTGATTTAACTGGAGTGCCAAAATGTATCAAATTGTCAAATTCAGCTTTTCAGTGTGTTGAATCTGACAAAAGAATTACTGAACATTGTTTGCATATCAACCTTTCTGAATTCATATCTTCAGATAAGGAGGGACACTTAACCCTTATCTTGCTGAATATTCATTTAAGCCACACCCATTTCTGTCTATCAGCCAATCAAATTACTTGATGTAATTTATTCCTACAAAGCCATAAAGTTAATGTCAAACAGTGTAGATCCAGATCTTCAGAAGCCATCTGATCTGGATCTACACTGTTCGCAAAGATTAGGGTTGTCGTGAACAGCAAGATAAGGGTTAAGATAATTTGGGGTAAATTTTTTTAACCAATAAGATGCCAGTCTTAACAATTGTCATCTGCTTTGAAGTCTGCTGGTAAATTTTAGAAGCCATTTTTGCAAACAGTGTGGACCCAGATCAGACTGCTCCTTTATTATGAGCAGTCTTATCAGGGTCCATACTGTTTGCATGTAGGCAAAACTAGGTTTGTAAAGTGTGCAAGAAATCGCAGCAGGCAACATAAACAGACGTCAAATTCACATGCAGTTTTTCATGGCATCGTAAGGGTTAACCTTTCAACTGTTTAGACTCAGTCACTGGTAAATACACATGTGTAAACAGTGTAGATCCTGATGAGAATGTGACGTACAAGCCATTGCATCAGGAGCTAGAGTCTTGGCCAGCCTGTTGATCATAAATAAGCTCCTTTTTTATAAGAACAGAATGTGTCCTAATTCAAAGGGGAGAGTGTTTTTAAAAAATTCAGGAATGAAAGGTTTGTTCTCTATTCAAATGTATGTTGTGGGTACTTGTTAGAATTGCCTCATTGAGGCAATTCTTACCAGAACCCACAACATACATTTTTGACCATATATACTGAGAGGCAAAAGTAAGTATACGGGTTACTGAACGCTGATTTGCGCCCCAATGTCTCCCTCTATACATACATATGTGGTATCATAAATAAGAACAACCACTTTCACATAATTTGCAGCATTTTCCTTTAAAATCTTTTAAAGGATAATGAAATTGCGTCACTTGAAATGGACATGGGGTCTAATCCAATTTTTGTCTTGAGTGGTTTCCCTTTTAACACGTGTTTCGGATAAGTGTGATTCAATAAATGATTTTTCGTGCAACAGATTCAAAGAAGGGGAACTGATTTGTAAGAATATATCCCATATTTAAATTATACACAAGGTAAATTGCATCATTTTTTGTCCAAGGAAATGTCATTTTCGCCTTTTACGTTCTTTCTTTGATTAAATGCTTTATGTTTCTTTGGCATTTTTATTGGGGATTAACTTTTCTTTGAGCAATTTTAGAAGGATCACTATGGAGTAAGCATAAAAATGCCGAGGGAAAACAAAAGTTATGCGAAAATTTCAAATGAATATCTCTTACACGATTTGAAAAAAAGACTCATTTAATTCACTATGATTTTAATTGAAAGGGAGGTAATCCGGAACACGCAGAAATTCCAATTGAGTTTTAAACTGTTTGTTTGGGTTTAATGGCAAGGTAATGATGGCGTTTTATCGATGAACATTCGTGCATGACTTTTGCGGTGTGCATAGATTTGAATGTCATGTACAACACGAGATTTTGTTGGAAATATTGATTATCAATGAAGGGCAATAACTCCATCATGGATAACTGCAACAGGGAAAGAATTTGGAGTTTTATAAACTTAGACGTTTGGGAAAAACGGGCATAGGCTTGTTTTATTACAGACAGCAATGCAAGATCGGGTATTCCAAATCAAATACTGTATACTTTTTATTGCCTCTCAGTATATAAGGAAAATTGTCCCCAAATAATCCTGATATGGACCGCAAACATGGACCTATGATCTACCTTGTGGAAGCCAACAGTGTCAGATTCGACAAGTCTTTGATTCATTGGGTAGACATACCTTCAGTTTGTCACTACTCACTGAATTTGAGTCCCGTTACTCAGAAAAGGTCCTACATTATGTCACACATGTAATGGTTATCACTAATACCAGTCTAATCACTCATATGAGTAAGCTTGTGAGAGAAAGGGATCTAGAAATCCTATCAACGAGAAAACCGAGCCACTGAATAGACCAAGTCCCAAGGCTTTAAACTTTCTTCTTTCGCCTCTTACTTGAGCATGAAATTTGTCCTGCTTATAAATTTTAAAATGCCAACAGACGTTGGCATTTTAAAATTTATAAGCAGGACATACAACATTCTTTACTGATCTGAGCAGACAAATTCCCTCATTTGTTTGTATTTCAGTAGTAATGAGCATTTCAAATTTCATGCTCAGGTGAAAAAAGTTTTATAACCTCATGGACGGAAACTTTGTCTGGTTCCATTATACATGTACAAACATGGAATATTTTTGTCATCACTGTTCACCAGGGCCCAGTTGTTCAAAGTATTTGTTAGCTTGACAAGCTCATCGGGTCAAATTGTTAACTGTTTTAGCAAGCACAATATGTAATACTCCTGTATTTTTTGCTGAAAAAAAACTACTCACATTTTTGCGGTAAAAACAACACTACTCACATTTTTGCTGAAAAACTACTCACATTTTTGCTGCAAAAGTTGATCACATTTTGTCAGCCAAATTATTAGCATATTTGCCATTATGTTTTATTCAGTTAAAATATTAGCATATCTCCCATCACATTTTTCAGCAAAAATATTAGCACATTTGCCATATCAATGGTGAGCTATTATGATCGGTCAATATCCGTCGGTGTCGTGTGGTTTGCGTCATGCGTCATCAACAATTTGCTTTAAATGTGAACTCCTCCTAAACCTTTTGGCCAATTTGATTAAAACTTCACAGGAATGTTGCCTGGGTGACTCCCCATCAAAATAGCTAAAATCGTTCTGCTCCAATAAACAAGATGGCCACCAGAGCTAAAAATAGAAAAACATCGTAAATTTGCTTCAAACGCGAACTCCGTCTAAAACCTTGGGCCAATTGGATTCATACTTCACAGGAATGTTGCCTTGGTGACTTCCTACAAAAATAGCTAAAATCATTCCGCTCTGATGAACAAGATGGCCGCCAGAGCTTAAAATAGAAAAAAATCTTCAAACGACAACTCCTCCTGTACCCTTGGGCCAATTTCATTCAAACTTCGTAGGAATGTTGCCTAGATGACCCTAAAAAAATAGCTAAAACAATCCTACTCCAATGAACAATATGGCCACCAGAGCTAAAAATAAAAAACATTGTTAATTTGCTTCAAACTTAAACTCCTAAACCCTTGGGTCAATTTGATTCAAACTTCACGGGAGATAACTCCCGTACATATATATGTAGTATACTCATGCAGGATAGGATCCGGGGTAGCCCCTATGTGCCCTTGGCGCCCGGTTACCTTAAAAACAACAGTCAGTCAGTCAGGATAGGATCCTCTGGGAAACCTAGGACCTCGGAACTTGTTAGAATCTTAGTCCTTAAGTGAGTATCCAGACATTTTTGGAGGATAGATCCTAACCAGCGCGGAATACCAACCTTTGATACATATATTTGACGACTAAGAACACCTGAATTGTTTAACGATTTAATTAATTGAAACTGCTTTTTACATTAAATTTATCGAATACTCTGTGTCATCTCTATTCTGCGCTACACCTTTAGCCTACGACCATAGACCTTTCGTCCAATCAGAGAAAAATAATGAATGATAAATTTCAAGTTAAATGTGAAGCACATGCACATGAATATAATATAATAAGTGGCCTTTACTTATTCAACGGGTGCAAATACGGATGGACGAGATGACATGCAACACAGAATGTTAAAAGGCCACAAAGCTAATTCATTTATGAAATACTTCAGAGAGATATCTTCAAGCTGTCTTAAGCTCAAACAATCTTCAGCTCAAGCTATCCTTTTCAATAATCTCGCTGAGGCATACCTGCGTTGCCGACAGTCATTACACGCGAACCATGACTTTCCCTCTGCACTTGCAGTACATTTCCTTGACGTACAAAGGGGTATAAACTTCAAGACAAATCCATGTCTTGTTCCTAAATATTGTCGATCTCGGCTTTGCCTCGGCAAGACAGTATTATAAATATCCTTTAACTCCTGTACAGGATTCAGATTTCATGCATGAATAATTTTTTATCAAAGAAGAACTCACATAGAAATGTGTAATAAAAATCTAAATCACCTCTCCACCCTCGTGCTCTGTGGAGTAGCCGACGTTTAGTCCTTTTTATACCCCCGGCATGCGAATTATATCGGTATATATGGTTTTCATCTTTTGGTCCATTCATCCATTTGTTAATTCATTCATTTGTTACTTTGTTCGTAGTGCTGTCCGTTCGTCAACCTCTATGTCAAAGTTTTGTGTTAAACCTTTTTGGTTGCTCATATCTCTGTAACCACATGTTGGATTCTCTTCTTATTTGGTAAAGGATATCTTTATAGCATTACCTTTCATATGGCATATCTAAGCCCCTGGGTCAAGCCCCTGGGTGAACTGTCTGTCCGTTTGTCAACTTTTACGTCAAAGTTTTGTGTTAAACCTTTTTGATTGCTCATATCTCTGTAACCACATATTACATTGTCTTCATATTTGGTAAAGAATATCTCTGTAGCATTACCTTTCATATGGAGTGTCTAAGCATCTTGGTCAAGCCCCTTTGTCAACTTTTATTTCAAAGTTTTGTATTTTATTATTCAGCACATACAAGCAGTTTCATCTTAGGATATGATAAATTATACTATATTTGTTGAAATGCAATAGTTATTCTCAGTGGACTAAACGGAAAGTGTCTATGGATAGGTTCAGTGCCACAGACAAATTGTCATTTCCACTGAAAGGGGATGGCACTGGCCAGGTGTATACATGCCCCACTGGGCACTTTGTCTAGTCCTTTTGTCAGTGATTTGACATGACGATGTAAGGGACCTCGCTCCTGGTCATTAGGGGATAGGTTAAAGGTTACTGCTCAAGTTCGTATAAAGGCTAGCTTTTAGCACAGCTTAATTCTCCGGTCCACAGTAGACCAACGGCATAGTACAGTTATTAACAAGTGGGCACTTTCCGGCAAGGCTTCAGACAGTCATTCGCATGGACACAGACTGACGTTGCAACAACGTCACAACTTCTATAGATTGAATGTGAACAAGAGCAGCATATTTAAGGCAGAAAAACACAGTCAAAAAGCAAGATTTTGTGAAGTTAAACTCATAAAAATCTCAAGAGAGCTCCAATTCACCTAGGGGCTCCTTCTATGGTCGGTTGTCCGCTGCGGTTCGACTCCCGGTCTGTAGGCTATACTCAAGTACTGTTTTCTCTCTTAGAACAATCAATAATGGCGACCGCTTTGTTGAGGTGAGAGCTGCTTAGGGATAAAATGCATGAACAGAACATGAGATATTGTGCAGATTACCTATTCCTTAGTTGTATCTCTAATAAGGTACTCAAAGACGGACAGTCTTCAGTGACTGTGGCTTCAGAAACCTTGCCACATTGTGTCGGTGGGACCCGCCACGTCTTCTTTTTATGTCAACACAAGCTGCCCAACAGTCTCACAAGTTAAGTTGGAATTGTTGGTGCGGTCGATTCCATATTCTTCTGACCAACAGCATCCAACCAGATGTTGGAACCGTCAGGTTTTGTGAATGAACCCGCACTCCGGTTGGTCTGGCTGAGTGCCGAAGACCCAACAAAAATTCCATCACCAACCAAGTGATGTCATTTCAAGCTCAATAGTAATGATTGTGAGATATTAAAATTTTAAACGAATATTCCCTTAAATAAAGTTTGTAAGTCCATACCCTGACCAAGAAACTTTATCATATAGATACTTCGTTACTTTGTAATTTCCCGCCGCGGTTTCTCCCCATTTCGCATTTCTTGACGACATAAGCGACTGATCGATTTTTCTGTTAAAAATAGAAAAGGTCAATGACCATAAGCTGCGGAAGCAAATTTACTCGAAGTTATGGGGTAATTACGATGTATCTGAGGGCATTTTCAACCTACAAAGAGGTTAGTTCTTGTGCATGTGAGGCCGTTTCTCGCTGCCTTCCTCCGTTTTGGCGCAATTTCACCCCAACAGCCAGAAATCCAAATTAAAAGTAGGCATCGTAATTGGGAGCACATGTTGCCATTGGGTTTCGTGACTCAAGAAAGCCAATCCGTCTCAAAGCTCCCTGCAACTGTGTGCAGTGTCCTCACAAACACAAGTACCAACAAGTTTGCCCCCTGACAAAGTTCTTTATGACCTCGATAGTGGACCACTGGTATGTAGACTAGATCGAGGACACTTCTGTGTTAATATGTTGCTGTGTTTTACTGCCCATCAACAGTTAAGGTTATATGGGGACGGGCCACTGGTTTAAAATCTGAAAGACAATTAATTGACAGTAAGGTAGCCAATTGAAAAATAAGACACCAGCACACAATGAACTAGAATGACTGCAAAGTTGTGATCACAGTACCTCAGCTCATGGTGTAAGGAGTAAATCTGACAAAAGAGACCTATGAAATTTAGTAAGGTTCTTTAACATCATATGCCCCTCCTGTCTGGCTCAGTCATGCCACCCTGTAAGCATAGGTAAATTAAAACATAAACAGATAAAAAATTCTATCCAAAACATTTCTCATTAATATGGGTCAAAGGACACATTTAAACTCATTCAACAATCAGTTTCTTCGATGCCGCTTAGGGGACAGGGATCTGCCCCTATGTACTGGAGACCTTGACCTCCTTCTGATGCGATGGAAATCCAGCAGGGACCTCTGCACTCTGTTGTTTTCCTCTACAGCCTTGTTCAAGGTCTTCAGAACATGCACATGCATTTGAGCTATGGTTCTGATGTGTGTTATCTCCTTGAAAATCTCCCACAGGAGGCCAATCTGTATGGTGGATGTGTCGGACGACGATAATGAGGTCGCTGAGGGTGTTGGGGAAGCTGGTCTAGTGGGTGACACCACAGGTGAGGGAGGTGGTGGTGAAGAAGAAGTATTGTCGTCAAAAACTGCAGGCACGGATGCAATAGGTCACTCCACTGTTGTTGGAAACACAGACTCCATCTCTTGGGCATCCAGGGTAACAAGGTCATCCAAACAAGGATTCTACTCAGCAACTAGGGGTTCTGCCACAGTCGGGGCAGTGATAACAAGCAGGTCCTCAATCCCGCCCGCCACCAGCCTGCTCCTTCCAGCCCGCTTTGACCACTCCTGCTCTGACACTTCGTTGGACAACGCCTTATAATCATGGCCCTCCCTTAGAAACACTGAAGATTTCTCCACTTATCACGATAAATGATTCGGACCTATGTGACCCCTCCAACCTCTCCATATTCTGCTTGTGAGTTTGATGGTTCCTGTGACTCTCCAAGCCGGAAAGGGTGTCGGGTAAAAAAAGAGCACATGCAACACATAAAAGGCACATTTCCACGTTCCACATGCTCCCGGTATATGTAGGTTTTTATACAATTTCTCTGGTCAATCTTTCCAAAGCATAGGCACTGATGCTTGTTGACTAGGGATTGAGTGGCAATCTGTTCTTCTTCCTTCTGTCTCTCTAAGTGACTTTGACTCTGCCTCTGTTAGGTCCTTATTCTGGGGTCAGTTGTTCAAAGCATCGTTAGCTTAACGAGCTCGTTAGTGGTCATATTGTTAACTCTTCTAGCAAGTACAATATCGTAAATTTTGGTATTTTTGCTGGAAAAATGTGAGCAGCTTTTGCGTCAGCAAAAGCTGCTCACATTTTTTCAGCAAAAATTTCAGCATATTTGCCATATTTAATGATCAAAGTTTTAATGATACGTTAACTAACGACGTCGTTACTTTTGAACAACTGGCCCCTGGTCTGGTAACCTACAAGCAGACATGAATAAACTAGAGTTTTGTTCTCTATTCTAGCAAACATTTTCAGAAAGCTGCGCTTGTTCTGTGATACCTTCGGTCTCAGTCTCACTTTCAGAAAACTTGGACAAAGTATCTGTCTCATCTCCTCGTTCACGATTCCGCAGGCCTCTTTTTCCTACCTGCCATTTCTTTTCCTTTTACGTCAATAACGAGGTTTCGGTATAGGAATGTAGCTTAGAACAGTGTAAAGTTCAAATATAAAATGTCAGGCAATTTTTAAGATGTAGATCACTATGATAAAAAGATCCGTCCAATGTACCCCCCAACTTACTGTCACGTTGTACAATACCTACTACTCTGTTTCCAGTCGTAGTTCAAATCTCTGGATCTCATGTGTCAACTGCACTGTTGTATTAACTCTGAGATCCCTCTTCTCAACACCAGTTTTATGTCACGGGATAGTTATGGGGTCAAGGCATTTCACGGACAAAGTCATTGACAGACGGACAGACAAACGATCGGACGTGATAACTCCCGTCCCTATATATATGCCTCTTTCTTCTTGATTCGTGCCTTCTTGTTGAATTCGTGCCTTTGAAGAGCGCGTGAAAAGTACATGTGCGCATCTGCCTCACTTGTCCAGATTCATTTCAACAACATTAGAGGTCAAGGACGTCCTCTGTGTCAGTCAGGCGCTTGGATATGATGTTGTTGTTGTGGTTGTTTATCTTGCTGTCTGCACCCACGAAGATTTTTCATCCTAAGTTCTGACCATTTGTAATAAATATAAGCCTTAGTGACTTACAGCAGTAAATTGGCTCTACCATGTTTATACAGACATCAGAAAACTTTTGTTCAGATGGGAGAGAGTTATTCCTTTCATGGCAAAGTGTAATACAGCTACACCAGTCAAAGGGAAACAATCCAAACAGGCTTTTCAAAAGGGCACGAATTTAAGGAGAAAGTTTCTGGATCATCATGATCGATATGGTGATGTCATTACTTCATGTTATTTGTAGAAACTGTCATGCTTTGTTGTCTTTTTGATTTTCTAATTAAAGTTAATAATTTGAAGTAAATTCTGATTATTTGTGAAATACTGACAGTTTGTTTACAGTGTGCCGCTCGTATGCTAAACATCTAAGGGGCACGAATCAGGAAGAAAACAGCATAGTATACTCACGCAGGATAGGATCATCAGGAAACCTAGGACCTCGGAACTCGTTAGAATCTTAGTCCTTCAGTGAGTTTCCAGATATTTTTAGAGGATAGATCCTAACCAGCGCAGAATACCAACCTTTGATACATATTTTTGATGATGAAGCGCACCTAAATGGTTTAACGATTTAATAAATTGAAATTGCTTTTAACAATAAATTAATCGAATCTCTGTGTCATCTCTATTCTGCGCTACACCTCTAGCCGAGGACCATAGACCTTTCGTCCAATCAGAGAAAAATAATGAATGATAAATTTCAAGTTAAATGTGAAGCACGTGCACACGAATATAATATAATAAGTGTCCTTCACTTATTCAACAGGTACAAATACGGACGGACGAGACGACATGCAACACAGAATGTTAAAAGGCCAAAATTAAAGCTAATTCATTTATAAAATAATTAAGAGAGATATCTTAATCAAGCTGTCTTAAGCTCAAACAATCTTCAATTCGAGCTATTCTTTTCAATACTCTGGGCAAGACGTACCTGTGTTGCAGACAGTCATTGCATGTGGACCATGACTTTCCCTCTGCACTTGCAGTACATTACCTCGACGTACACGGGGATATAAACTTCAAGACAAATCCATGTACTTCAAGACAAATCCGTGTCTTGTTCCTAAATATCGTCGACCTCGGCTTCGCCTAGGCAACAACAGTATTATAAATTTCCTTTAACTCCTGTACAGGATTCAGATTTCATGCATGAATAATTTTTTATCAAAGAAGAACTCACACAGAAATGTGTAATAAAAATGTAAATCACCTCTCCAACCTCGTGTTCTGTGGAGTAGCCGACCTTAAGTCCTTTTCCTTTTGTTCATGATTTGACCTGACGATGCAAGGGACCTCGCTCCTGGTCATTAGGGGATAGGTTAAAGGTTACCACTCAGCTTCGTATAAAAGGCTAGCTATTAGCACAGCTTAATTCTCCGGTCCTCAATAGACCAGTGGCATAGTAAAAGAAATCTGAACAGTAACTAACGAGTGGACACTTTCTGGCAAGGCTTCAGCCATGGACACAGACTGACGTTGCAATAACGTCATAACTTCTATAGATCGAATGTGAACAAGAGCAGCATATTTAAGACAGAAAAACACAGTCACAAAGCAAGATTTTGTGATGTTAAACTCAGAAAATCTCAAGAGAGCTCCAATTCACCTAGGGGCTCCTTCTATGGTCGGTGGTCCGCTGCGGTTCGACTCCCGGTCTTTAAGCTATACTCCAGTACTGTTTCCTCTCTTAGAACAATCATCAATGGCGACCACTTCGTTGAGGTGAGAGCTGCTTAGGGATAAAAAAATGCATGAACGGAACATGAGATATTGTGCAGATTACCTATTCTTTAGCTGTATCTCTAATAGGGTACTAAGACGGATGGTCTTCAGTGACTGTGCCTTCAGAAACCTTGCCGCAATGTGTCGGTCAGACCTGCTGCGTCTTCTCTTTATGTCAACACTGAACACTGCCCAACATGGATTCAGACTTCTTCCGACCAACAGCATCCAATCAGATGTTGGAACCGTCAGGTTTTGTGGATGAACCCGAACTTCGGGTCATTTTGTCAGTGTTAAATAGAAATCCTACAAAAACCATTCTAGTGGAAGGTAGGCAAGACTTGTGTGTGGATTCTATGAAACCTGCTTTTTCCAGCAAAGACTCGAACAACCAATAAGCCATTCATGCACGCTCTGGTATTTCCACACCCGCCAAATCATCTAAATAGTTCAAAATGGCCACACCCACCTTAAAGATGTGTAAGTTATGGCATTAGTTACCCGCTGGCACAGAAATGCACTGGATCTTAAGCCCATACTACGAACTGAATCAAAGTATAAGTTGCCCTGAAAATTGAATCCAACTTTGCTATATTCCTGAGGATCAATGTAAATTTGTCTAAATGCCTTCTTCAGATCTTTTTTAAAAAGACAACAACCTTTACCCTTTAATATAACCAAATCCACTAAGTAATCAACTTTTGGGAACACAAGATCCACTTTTTCCTTCAAATACTCATCTTTAGAAATAAAATAATTAACTGCCTGTCCTTTGGGGAAACTCAAATCCAAAATTACAGGTCTCTCATTTGTGTCCTGTTTATCTACAGTGTTCAATGAAGATAAAATCATTCCATTTTCAAAAAGGATTTTTTTTAAATGGTCCCAGCACAGTGCCCCGACTTATTTCTGTTTTTAACTCACCTGTCACGTAGTGACAAGGTGAGCTTTTGGGATCACTTTTTGTCCGTCGTCCGTCGTGCGTCCGTGCGTGCGTCCGTAAACTTTTCTTCAAACGACATCTCCTCCTAAACCACTGATCGGATTATGACCAAACTTCACAGGAATGATCCTTAGGTGGTCCCCTTTCAAAGTTGTTCAAATGGTTCCGGTCCGTTGCACATATAGGTCACAGTAGCCAAAAATAGATTTTTTTCACCGAAAACTAAAAAAATCTTCTTCTCTGAAACCGCAAGGCCCAGGTCTTTGATATTTGGTATGAAGCTTCATCTAGTGGACCCCTACCAAGATTGTTCAAATTATAGTGCTGGGACCATAAATGCCCCCGCACGGGGGCCCTTTGGTTTTACATGGGCTTTTATAGGGAAAATCTTTAAAAATCTTCTTCTCTGAAACCGCAAGGCCCAGATCTTTGATATTTGGTATGAAGCTTCATCTAGTGGACCCCTACCAAGATTGTTCTAATTATAGTGCTGGAGCTAAAAATGCCCCCGCACGGGGGCCCTTTGGTTTTACATGGGCTTATATAAGGAAAATCTTGAAAAATCTTCTTCTCTGAAACCGCAAGGCCCAGGTATTTGATATTTGGTATGAAGCTTCATCTAGTGGACCCCTACCAAGATTGTTCAAATTATAGTGCTGGGGCCAAAAATGCCCCCGCATGGGGACCCTTTGGTTTTACATGGGCTTATATAGGGAAAATCTTTAAAAATCTTCTTCTCAGAAACCGCAAGGCCCAGGTCTTTGATATTAAGTATGAAGCTTTATCTAGTGGACCCCTACCAAGATTGTTCAAATTATAGTGCTTAAGCTAAAAATGCCCCGCACGGGGGCCCTTTGGTTTTACATGGGCTTATATAGGGAAAATCTTGAAAAATCTTCTTCTCTGAAACCGCTAGGCCCAGGTCTTTGATATTTGGTATGAAGCTTCATCTAGTGGACCCCTACCAAGATTGTTCAAATTATAGTGCTGGGGCCAAAAATGCCCCCGCACCAGGGCCCTTTTGTTTTACATGGGCTTATATAGGGAAAATCTTGAAAACTCTTCTTCTCTGAAACTGCAAGGCCCAGGTCTTTGATATTTGGTATGAAGCTTCATCTTGTGGACCTCTACCAAGATTGTTCAAATTATAGCCCTGGGGCCAAAAATGCCCCCGCTCCGGGCCCTTTGGTTTTACATAGACTTATATAGGGAAAATCTTGAAAAATCTTCTTCTCTGAAACCACAAGGCTTAGGTCTTCGATATTTGTTATGAAGCTTCAGCTAGTGGACCTCTATAAAGATTGTTCAACTTATAGCCCTGAGACCAAAAATGCCCCCGCCATGTGGCCCTTTGGTTTTACATAGACTTATATAGGGAAAATCTTTTAAAATCATCTTCTCTGAAACACAAGGCTTAGGTCTTTGATATTTGTTATGAAGCTTCAGCTAGTGGACCTCTACCAAGATTGTTCGAATTATAGCCCTGGGGCCAAAAATGCCTCCGCTCCGGGGCCCTTTGGTTTAACACAAACTTATATAGGGAAAATCTTGTTTTACATAGACTTCTATATGCAGGGTAAACCTTTAAAATCTTCTTCTCTGAAACCAGAAAGCCCAGGACTTTCATATTCGATATGAAGCTTCATCTTGTGGACCTCTACCAAGATTGGCCAAAATTGACCCTGCCTGGGGCCCACTTGTTATGCTTTGGATCAGGTGAGCAAACCAGGGCCCTCTGGGCCCTCTTGTTAAATAGGACACTTTTTCTGTTGAAAATTACCTCGCTCCCTTTTGATTTCTGACCTTAAAAGTCGAATCCCGATATTTAATTTCCTCGGAACAACCAAGAGGAAAGCCAAATTCAAGCAGATCATAGACCTGAACATCTTGGTAGTCATTTAACATATGCCGCAAGAATTTCATTTTCGAATGGTTATTCACTGGAATTCAACAAAATTCGAAATAAAATTTCTTCGACTCTACCACTTATTTATAAGCATGCAATAAAAATTTTGTTCTGGCTTCTCCATCATTGATGCCGTCACGTAGTGACAAGGTGAGCTTTTGGGATCACTTTTTGTCTGTCGTCCGTCGTGCGTGCGTGTGTGCGTCCATAAACTTTTTCTTCAAATGACATCTCCTCCTAAACCACTGATCGGATTTTGACCAAACTTCACAGGAATGATCCTTAGGTGGTCCCCTTTGAAAGTTGTTCAAATGGTTCCGGTCCGTTGCACATATAGGTCACAGTAGCCAAAAATAGATTTTTTTCACCGAAAACTTAAAAAATCTTCTTCTCTGAAACTGCAAGGCCCAGGTCTTTGATATTTGGTATGAAGCTTCATCTAGTGGACCCCTTCCAAGATTGTTCAAATTATAGTGCTGGTGCCAAAAATGCCCCCGCACCGGGGCCCTTTGGTTTTACATAGGCTTATATAGGGAAAATCTTTAAAAGTCTTCTTCACTGAAACCGCAAGGCCCAGGTCTTTGATATTTGGTATGAAGCTTCATCTAGTGGACCCCTACCAAGATTGTTCAAATTATAGTGCTGGGGCCAAAAATGCCCCCGCACCGGGGCCTTTTGGTTTTACATGGGCTTATATAGGGAAAATCTTTAAAAATCTTCTTCTCTGAAACCGCAAGGCCCAGGTCTTTGATATTTGGTATGAAGCTTCATCTAGTGGACCCCTACTAAGATTGTTCAAATTTTAGTGCTGGAGCTAAAAATGCCCACGCACAGGGGCCCTTTGGTTTTACATGGGCTTATATAGGGAAAATCTTGAAAAATCTTCTTCTCTGAAACCGCAAGGCCCAGGTCTTTGATATTTGGTTTGAAGCTTCATCTAGTGGACCCCTACCAAGATTGTTCAAATTATAGTGCTGGGGCCAAAAATGCCCCTGCACCAGGGCCCTTTTGTTTTACATGGGCTTATATAGGGAAAATCTTTAAAAATCTTATTCTCTGAAACTGCATGGCCCAGGTCTTTGATATTTGGTATGAAGCTTCATCTTGTGGACCTCTACCAAGATTGTTCAAATTATAGCTCTGGGGCCAAAAATGCCCCAGCTCCGGGGCCCTTTGGTTTTACATAGACTTATATAGAGAAAATCTTGAAAAATCTTCTTCTCTGAAACCACAAGGCTTAGGTCTTTGATATTTGTTATGAAGTTTCAGCTAGTGGACCTCTATAAAGATTGTTCAAATTATAGCCCTGAGACCAAAAATGCCCCCGCCATGTGGCCCTTTGGTTTTACATAGACTTATGTAGGGAAAATCTTTGAAAATCATCTTCTCTGAAATCACAAGGCTTAGGTCTTTGATATTTGTTATGAAGCTTCAGCTAGTGGACCTCTACCAAGATTGTTAAAATTATAGCCCTGGGGCAAAAAATGCCCCCCCTCCGGGGCCCTTTGGTTTTACATAGACTTATATTGGGAAAATATTGTTTTACATAGACTTCTATATGCAGGGTAAACCTTTAAAATCTTCTTCTCTGAAACGACAAAGCCCAGGTCTTTCATATTCGATATGAAGCTTCATCTTGTGGACCTCTACCAAGATTGTTTAAATCATAGCCCTTGGGCCAAAATTGACCCTGCCCGGGGCCCACTTGTTATACATTGGATCAGGTGAGCGAACCAGGGCCCTCTGGGCCCTCTTGTTTTTCATTCCCCTCCATAGCCATTTCCACCGACAAGGGAGGTAACTGATTAATGCCCTCCACCACATCATTGCCTTTGACAGACATTGCAGTGCTTAAATAAGAAGGATAAAAATGTCCTGTAAAGAACTATTAGCCTCAATAATGTCCAGTCATTTAGCCCCTGAATGAGGACAATCCTTTGAACATTCAGGATGGGGCAACTTCTTTTTATCAGGCTGCAGAAATATGTAATGCATATATCATCTTACTATTGTCAGAAACCATGGTATGATCAGATTTGTGTGCACACTTATTTTGATTAAATGGGCCCCGCCAAGCGATTTTGGTACTTATCGCCTATGCGAGCAGCGAAGGTTCAGGCGAGCCTGCGCATCCGCGCAGTCTCGCCAGAACCTTCGCTGCTCGCTCATACAAGCACTGAATCAAGAGGAACCTTCAGACAGAAAGCCATATCCCTGGCCCCTCTGAATGGCTGGGCATGCGCAGTTAAAATTTATCATTACGGAATGCTCGAAGACCCAAATTCGCTTGGCGGGGCTCAAATAATGAACAGTACCATAGCCTTTCAGGACCATCATCGTACTTGTTATTTTATTGTGGAGAATCAGCAGGAGAAAACTTCTTTTCGGGAGCTGTACGATTTACAGGCAATAATAATACTGTTATTAATCAAGTAATTTCGTATTGGCCCAGTTACAGGTCCGAGGTCTGCTGTATTGGCCGGAGGCCGAAGGCCGAGGCCAATACAGCTGACCGGGGCCTGTAACTGGGCCAATACGAAATTACTTGATTAATGACAGTTTTATTAATTGACACCATTAAAAACATATGTTTAATAGTGTTAATATGGATGACCTCCAAACAATACAGGATGGTCAATTAATAAATGCTGAGATAAAATTTGCTGCTTCAAATTTGAGAAATCATCAGACCAAGATATTTTCCCCTTCTCTACCTGCCTCAAATAGGCCCTGTAGAAATGTTTCAAACCCTCAATAGAATAAGAATTGGTATCATAAGCTATCTTCTTTAAAAGAGCCGTTTGACCCTTGTGCTCCACAGAAGACTTACAATCTGAAATGACTTCATGTTCTGATCTGGAATGAATGAAGAATCTGTCTTAATTGACAAGTTTCTCATTTGTCACTCCTTAAACTATTTATAGTGAGTTCAGCTTTTTTATGACCCACCAATCAAAAAATGGCGACGTATTATGTTATACCCTCTTAAGATTTGAGTGTTCGTCCGTCTGTCGGTACCTAGTGGGGTTATGATTCTGCCCATTTCAACATAATGGGGTTAATTCCGTAAGGCACAGTAACTTATAAGTGTTTCACCCCCCCCCCCCCCCCCCCCCCCATAGGGGCTTGAAGAAATATATGGGCTGCAAGATGCTTCCACGCAGAGCTGAATCCGGCCCGCACACAAGTAATGGTAAACCGCTTAGAGGATCTAAGCCTCTCCAGGAACCGCGGTGCGAGGTGGACCGTCCATGCTAATAAGCCCTATTGGTTTCATTGAGCGACAGGGCTTGAGATGTCTTTTCATCTCAATGTCGGGTAAAAGTCCAACAAAATTGGAAGCAGCGTCTCCAGAATGACCTTTACAGTGTTGACGGGACGTTAAACCTTAAATCAAACAAACAAACTTTTCAGTGTCCTCTCCTAGAAGCCTCCGTGGTGTAGTGGTTACGCTACTCGCCTTGTAAACCAGGGATCGCAGGATCGATCCCGGGCTTCTCTAGACTTTCGGATGAGTCTTTAAACCGAGGTCCCGTCTCCGTATGACCTTAGCTGTTGGTGGGACGTAAAACTAAAACACTTACTCAGTGTCCTCTCCATAACTCTGATAACTCTGATACCTTTTGAGATATTTTCATGAAACTTCACAGGTATGTAGAGCACCATGAGACGATATGCTTAACATATGAGTTTCCTACTTTTGCAGTTATTGCCCTTTGAACTTTGAATATAGCTGTTGCTATCAGTTTTGTGTCCGCTCCAGAACTCGGATATCATTTAAAATATTTTCACGAAACTTCAGAGATATTTAGAGCAGTATCAGACGACATGCACATATGCTGTTTAAAATCAAGATATTGATGCTCACATCCGTTGACAAGTGTAAGAGCAATATTGGTATGTCATTTGTTACGCTAATAACACATTTTGAAATTGCAAATCGCCAAGGCTGTTTATGGAAATTACCGAAACCTATCGGCAATTTCCGTAATTTTTGGCGAAATCTGGCTGGACCGATTTGGATTCTGCAGTTTCTCGAGCCCTGGTATGAAGCTTTGTCTAGTGGACCTCTATCAAGATTTTTCAAATTATAGTCCTTGGGGCCCACTGGTTTTACATTGACTTATATAGGGAAAATCTTTATAAATCTTCCTGTCAGAAACCAGAAGGCTCAGTTCTTTGATATTTGGTATGAAGCTTTGTCTAGTGGACCTTGACCAAGATTGATCAAATTATACCCCCGTGGCCAAAAATGGCTCCGCCTCCGGGCCCACTGGTTTTACGTAGACTTGTATTGGGAAAACCTTTGAAAGTCTTCTTGTCTGAAACCAGAAGGCTCAGGTCTTTGATATTTGGTATGGAGGTTTGTCTAGGATTGTTCAAATTATAGCCCTGTGGCCAATAATGGTTTTACACACTTTGTAGGCAAAACTTTTGAAAATCTTCTTTGTCTGAAACCAGAAGTCTATTAGACAGTGGCATCCAGGTGAGCGAATCAGGGCCCTCTTGTTAAAGTATCTGATGTGTATCTGCACTGACATTCAGTTGGTAGAAATAAATGTACATCTAATAATCTGATTCGTTGAAAGTCAGAGATGATTGTGGTGAAATTAATTTATTCAACAGGACAAGGATTAACCTTTGGCACTTGAGCTTAAGTGAAGGTATGTCTTCTGATGTGTGTACAGCATAGACTCCAATCTCCCTGATCATACTGTATGCACGGACACAGCTTTCACTTTCTGCCTCAAGAAGCTTTTGGTTAACCCTTCTCTTGCTGAATATTCAATTTAGCCACACCCATTTCTGACTCTGAACCAATCAGATTACTTGATGTAATTTATTCTTACAAATCCATAAATTGAATGTCAAACAGTGTAGACCCTGATCAGATGGCTTCTTCAGAAGCCATCTGATCTGGATCCACACTGTTTCCAAAGATAGGGGTTGTCGTGAACAGGAAGATAAGGGTTAACACACTTTGTACTGAATGGAATCTTCCACCTGATATAGAGGAGGAGTCCATTCAGACTTTGGCAGAATCAGGTTGAGCTGATTTTGGTAATCAATTTAAAAAAGAATCATTACGATAACACTCTCATGCGACACAGTGCATTTTTCTCATCTCCAAAATGGCTACTTTTCTGATGAAAATCTGTGATATTTTTGTTATTTTTACTTCAAACATGGGTTGCAGATGCTCGTTAGATCCGCCTCATTAAGGAGGTTCTAACGAGTACCCACAACCTATGTCTTGGAGCAGAAATAAGAAATATGGCATACCCCACTAAACCCCAGTTTTCTCTATAAGTGGGGTTTAGGGGGTTGTTCATTTCATGGACTTGTTCACGTGATGGATGTTTTTGTTTGCACACAGTGGAGGCCCTGATCAGATGCCAAACTTAGGCATCTGATAGGACCTCCACTGTTTGCCAGTGACCTGTTTTGGGGTTTCCCCGTTTAAAATGGGTTAATGGCTATCCAGATAGTGCAGAGCAAAGGCTGATTAGACTGACAATATGCAGGTTTATCCGAGTCTTCATTGGGCATACATGTCTGAAGACATATTTTCTCCCGACTTGGCTTACAATGTCTAAGACTGACTCTTGTTTTTGCTGTGTCTGCTTTCACCCATTGTATGCAGGAAACCCTTAAAGGGGTACCTTGGCAAACAGTGCAGGCCTAGATCAGACACCGCAGAATGCGGTGTCTGATCTAGGCCTGCTCTGTTTCCTAACAGACTTTTACGTCAAAAATAGGATAAAAAACGAAAAAAATAGGTCTGACACCCCTCATATGACAAATGGACTTGTCCAACATATAGCAATGGAAGGGTCCACTAGTATACAGTGGGTTAACAAGTAGGAGCATCATAGGGATCACTTTCTAGCATCCATGTCATTACGTTCGGCACCAACAGTGTTAAGTTTGTTGAGCTCCATTGCTCCAACACCAAAGCTTTTACAATGATGAACCTTCCTACAAACATCCACCATGATGCAATTTGCCCACTACAGTCAAAAACTTCTGACCTGCACCAACTTTACAAGCTTGACTAGCAGTTGCCATTCAGCAAATTTGTTTTTCTTTTTTCTTCCATTATTGATTTTGTTTTTGATTAATATACGCTTTATAACTTCAGTTCCACGGAATGTTTATTGTTTGACTTTCTTTGAAGTGCTTTTTAATTTTGTTTTTGTTTTGTTCTATATTATTTGTTGTGCTGAGTTTTCAAGGAAGTTTTGTTGCATTTTAATATTTTCGCATTTTTACGAAGTTTTATTGTCATGTTTACGAGTATTTGCAGAAAACGGAGCTTACTGTATTTACCCTAAATATTCAGACACCTAAACTCCCTACCATACTTGCTTTAAAATTTGAACAAGAAACATTCAATACCCGATGTTGAGCCTAAAAATAGGTGAATGAGAAGCAAACAGTGTAGACCCAGATGAGACGCCGCTTATCGCGGCATCTCATCTGGGTCTACACTGTTTGTTCCACCCTGTCCGTGCAAATACACATGGTTAATTCAGTAATATTGAGTCTAGTTAGGAGAAAACATGACTTTGAGGTAATCTGTTAAGATACAAAGAGTGCTCAGCAGCACAAGGCCATACCTGTGATATCGCCCTCATCAGGAGGAAGAATCCCTCATTTTGATGTTAATTTATGCTAAATTTTAGTAAAATTTTGGAGTTTCCCTCATTTGAATTGAGATGAATTAGATGAATTGAGAATTTCCCTATATATTCTTTACATCTCCCTCATCACAATGGAAAATCTCCCTCATACAGTTAAAAAAAATTATCACAGGTACATGTACTTGAAATTTCTGACATATAAGCTAGAGGTACAGTTCAGGAATGGGTAAAGTAAAGTAAAGAGAAATTTGAGCGGAATTCTGTGATTTTAGATCAAGTGACTATAGGAGATGAAAATCATTCAGTGAGTTATCACTGTTGGATATGTAACAGAGATATATAGGGTGTTTGAGTTCAGCCTCTATATGAACATGTACAGTAAACTTCCTATACTAAGACCACCTTTGGGACTGTTCAAAAGTGGTCTTAAAGACCACTTTTGAACAGTTCCAAAGGTGGTATCTTATTGGGAGACTCTTGGTGTGGAAAACACAAAGAAAGAATAACTGAAACAAGTCTAAATAAGCTTTTTTAAAAGCAGATTTAGTCTTAATTTTAGGTGGTCTTAATAGCGGAATTTTACTGTATATGTTAATATACTCAGTATGTACTGTAATGATCCTAAATATTGGGATAGACAGGCCTAAGCAAACAGTGAAGACCCAGATCATACTCATACTGCTCCTGAAGGAGCAGTCTAAGCAGGGTCTACATTGTTTGCCATTCTGTTAGCTTCTTTTGGACTCCGTACGGGATTGTGAATCAAATTAGGAAATAAAAATAGGAGAATTACAGCAAGTCCTTAAGATTGGGATTTTTACGGTATTAAATTGACATTGGTAGTGAAAATAATTAAGGGTAAAATTTCCTTGTTTCTTGTTTGAAATCTATTCAGTGGATACCTTTTAGAATCGCCTCAGTGAGGCACTTCTAACAAGGAGCCACAACATTGATTTCTACAAGGAAATGAGAAAAAATATTCAAACAGTATCCTTTAATATAATAGTATTCAATATATGGAGCTATGCATTAAGATGTCAGTCACAACAATTGTCATCTGCTTTGTTGTTGGCTGGTTACTTAAATAAGCCCCTGTTGTAAAGAGTGTGGACCCAGATCAGACTGCTAGTCTGATCAGAGTCCACACTGTTTGCCTGTTTGCAAAAATATGTTCGAAATGTTTGCCAGAAGATACAGCAGACAAGAGACACAGACAACATTTTCGGATACAGTTTTTTAGGGCATCTAAAGGGTTAATGTTTATATATTTACCTTGTTATATATATTCAGGGGTAACAACCTACGTCATAGCAGAGATGTCGTACCCATTTCAGAAGCGGCCATATTGGTGTAAATAGGGTAAATAAAATGCTTCAAACTAGATTTGTACATTACGAGTCTTCAGAAAACATACTCAGCTGGTAACGAACAATATTTGCATCCCATCAGTGAGCTTATTCCACCTAGAAACATTGAAAAGGCTTCGATAGCTTCGCCACAAGATTTGATTCTGCGCTGCAAACAATGATAGTTCCGACATCATTGCCAAATCAGCTTGTGTCGAATTATTTAAACAAAAGGCCACATTTCTGGGACAGATTTCAATATGTTTGAATCTTTTATGATCTAATGCACCGACTGCGCCTACGTGTTGTGACAAATGCCTTTTGTGTAGTAAATGCCGGCAAACCTAAGAATGGTTATGACGTCACTGCTCTGACGTAGGTTGTTCCCCCTGTATATTATGAAATGTGAATTGCAGATTTAAATTGCTGTATTGTTTAGAGAATGAGCATTATTATCAAATAGTCTAGTCATGTAGAATTGGTTCTAACTTGTTTTGATATTTTTGTCTGGCATTCAGTAACATTTTCAGGAACATTATAGTTACGTTGAGCAACATAATAGATAGAAAATTTGAGCCATTCCATTACCAGTACACAACTTCATTATATAGAAAACCTCACATGGCTGAGATCTTACATCAATTTCACAAGTTTGAATTTCTTTTTATCATATGGCTATTCATATTTGTATTTTCTGCAAAGAATATTGAGGTATACTGTGAATGTTTGTGTCTTCACAAAGAGGCTTAACCCTTATCATGCTGTTCACGACATCCCCTTCTATTGCAAACAGTGTAGATCCAGATCACATGTGAAGAAGACATTTCATCAGGACCTACACTTTCATGCAGTTTGTGTAGTCTGATTTGCTCATAACTGGTAATGGATGTGGCTTGATTAATATATTCAGCAGGATAAGGGTTAATAATGTTTTGCTACATGATATTCAAATCATTACGAAAACACGCCTTTACAAAAACATAGTAAATTTTAGCACAAAAAAAAAAAATTTTCAGATGAAAAATTGTGATATTTTTTAGCTCACCTGAGCATGAAGTGCTCAAGATGAGCTTTTGTGATCAGTCTTTGTCCATCGTCCGTGCGTGCGTCCATCCGTCCGTCGTCAACTTTTGCTTTAAACGACTTCTTCTCCAAAACTGCTGGACTGATTTTGAAATAATTTCACAGGAATGTTCCTTAGGCGACCCTCTACCAAAATTGCTCAAACAGTTCCGCTAGGATAAACAAGATGGCAGCCAGAGCTAAAAATAGAAAAACCCTAAAACAACTTTTTCTACTTAACCAGTGAATGGATTCCAAAATAATTTCACAGGAATGTTCTTTGGAAGACCCTCTACCAAAATTGCTCAAACTGTCCAGCTCGGATGAACAAGATGGCTGCCAGAGCGAAAAATAGAAAAACCTTTAGAAGACTTCTCTTCCTTAACCATTGAATGGATTTTAAAATAACTGCACAAGAATGTTCCTTGGGTTACCTACCAACATTGCTCAAACTGCTCTGCTCGGATGAACAAGATGGCCACCAGGGCTGAAAATAGAAAAAAACCTTCAAAAGTTATTGTATTTTTAGCTCACCTGTCACGTAGTGACAAGGTGAGCTTTTGTGATCACTTTTTGTCCGTCGTCCGTCGTGTGTGCGTGCGTGCATCCGTCCGTCCGTAAACAATTTCAAATAAGTATATCTCTAATACCCCATCGTCAATCTTGATGAAATTTCATGGGAAGCATTATCAGGTAGGGGGAAAGGCCGCATAAGGTTTTTGGGCTGATCAGATTGGAATTCTGGTTGCCATGGCAACATATAGCTCCCTTGGACTATCAATGGGAAAAAATTAAAATATCTTCTTCTCTGAAACCACAGGGCCCAGAGCTTAGATATTAAGCATGTATTAATGGCCAGTGGTCACCTACATAATTCCTGCCAATCATGCCCCTGGGGTCCAAATTGGCCACACCCCGGGGCCCCTTCGCTCCCATAGACTCATAATGGAACAAAAAGCTTCAAAAATCTTCTTCTCGGAAACCAAAGGGAGCAGAGCTTAGATATTTAGCATGTAGCAACAGCAAGTGGTCACCTACATAATTCCTGCCAATCATGCCCCTGGGGTATAAACGGGCCACGCCCTGGGGCCCTTTAGCTCCTATAGACTCATAATGGAAGAAAGCTTCAAAAATCTTCTACTCTGAAACCACAGGGCCCAGAGCTGAGATATTTGGCAACTAGCAACGGCAAGTGGTCACCTACATAATTCCTGCCAATCATGCCCCTGGGGTCCAAATTGGCCATACCCTTGGGCCCCTTAGCTCCCATAGACTCATAATGGAAAAAAAGCTTCAAAAATCTTCTTCTCTGAAACCACAGGGCCCAGAGCTTAGATATTTAGAATGTAGCAATGGCCAGTGGTCACCTACATAATTCCAGCCAATCATGCTCCTTGGTTCCAAATGGGCGACGCCCCGGGGCCCCTTCGCTCCCATAGACTCATAATGGAACAAAAAGCTTCAAAATTCTTCTTCTCGAAAACCACAGGGCCCAGACATTAGATATTTAGCATATAGCAACGGCAAGTGGTTACCTACATAATTCCTGCCAATCATGCCCTTGGGGTCCAAACGGGCAACGCCCCGGGGCCCTTTAGCTCCTATAGACTCATAATGGAAAAAAGCTTCAAAAATCTTCTTCTCTGAAACCACAGGGCCCAGAGCTGAGGTATTTGGCATGTAGCAACGGCAAGTGTTCACCTACATAATTCCTGCCAATCATGTCCCTAAGGTCCAAATGGGTCGTGCCCCGGGGCCCATTAGCTCCCATAGACTCAAATGAAAAAAAAAAGCTTCAAAAATCTTCTTCTCTGAAACCACAGGGCCCAGAGTTTAGATATTTAGCATGTAGCAACGGCAAGTGGTCACCTACATAATTCCTGCCAAT
This sequence comes from Lucinisca nassula, assembly GCA_963580285.1. Taxonomy (NCBI): domain Eukaryota; kingdom Metazoa; phylum Mollusca; class Bivalvia; order Lucinida; family Lucinidae; genus Lucinisca; species Lucinisca nassula. Next base: position 153,539,809 of record OY757016.1, read on the forward strand.
CATGCCCCTGGGGTCCAAATGGGCCACACGCCGGGGCCCCTTAGCTCCCATAGACTCATAATGGAAAAAAGCTTCAAAAATCTTCTTCTCTGAAACACAGGGCCCAGAGTTTAGATATTTAGCATGTAGCAACGGCAATTGGTGACCTACATAATTCCTGCCAATCATGCCTCTTTGTTCCGAATAGGCCACGTGCCGGGGCCCCTTTGCTCCCAAAGACTCATAATGGAAAAAAGCTTAAAAAATCTTCTTCTCTGAAACCACAGGGCCCAGAGCTTAGATATTTAGTACGTAGCAACGGCAAGTGGTCACCTATATAATTCCTGCCTATCATGCCCCTGGGGTCCAAAAGGGCCACGCCCCGGGGCCCCTTAGCTCCTTTAGACTCATAATGGAAAAAAATAGCCATCGGAAGAGATGGCAAATCCCCCGACCAAAAGCCAATATGGCCTTCAGAAGATTGTTCACCAATAGAAAGTGCACCAGAATTAAACCAGCAATATATCACAAAAGTATTGCAGTTATGGCTATCACAAGATTATACTGTCAGGGGAGATAACTAAAAAAACAGGGCACTCAGAAATGTGGTTCTTGCACATGACATGTCTGCTTAAGCTCATATATTTCTTTACAAAGTACCATCAATATGTCTCAAAAGGTATTGGAGATATGGTGATCACAAGCTGGTCATACGGTTATATTGGAAGGGTAGATAACTCAAATACCACAGCACCAACAGTTGTGGTTCTTGCACATGACATCCCTTCTGTACCTTGTATACAATTGTGCCAAGTTCCTTTAATATATCTCAAAGGGTGTTGGACCTATGGCCATCACAAGGTTATATTGCCAGGGGAGATAACTAAAAAACCAGAGCACCCAGAGTTGTAATTCTTGAGCATGACACACCTGCTTAACCTCATGTATATCTGCATCAAGTACCACCAATATGTCTCAAAGGGTATTGGAGGTACGATGATCACAAGGTTGTCATACTGTTATATTGGAAAGGGAGATAAATTATATATCATAGCACCCAGAGTTGTGGTTCTTAGGCACGAAGCGCCGTCTCAACGTTGTATACAATTGTGCCAAGGGCAATCAACATATCTCAAAGGGTATTGGAGTTATGGCCATCACAAGGTTATATTGTCAGGGGAGATAATTAAAAAACCAGGGCACCCAGAGTTGTGGTTCTTGCACGTGATACACCTGCTTAACCTCATGTACAACTGTACCAAGTATCATCAATATATCTCAAAGAGTGTTGGAGATGTGGCCATCACAAGGTAGTGATTCTATATTATTGGAAGGGGAGATAACTAAAAAACCATGGCACCCAGAGTTGTGGTTCTTGTGCATGACACACCGTCTCTGCCTTGTGAACAATTGTGCCAGGTATCATCAATATATCTTAAAGGGTATTGGAATTATGGCCATCACAAGGTTGTCACTCTATTTTATTGGAAGGGGAGATAACTCCAAAACCATGGCAACCAGAGTTGTGGTTCTTGTGCATGACATGCCGTCTCAGCCTTGTGAACAACTGTGCCAGTTACCATCAATATATCTCAAAGGGTATTGGAGTTATGGCCATCACAAAGTAGTCATTCTATTTTATTAAAAGGGGAGATAACTAAAAAAGTATGGCATCCAGAGTTCTGGTTCTTGCGCATGACACGCCATCTCAGCCTTGTGAACAATTGTGCCAAGAACCATCAATGACTCTCAAAGGGTATTGGAGTTATGGCCATCACAAAGTAGTCATTCTATTTTATTAAAAGGGGAGATAACTAATGAAGTGTGGCATCCAGAGTTCTGGTTCTTGCGCATGACACGCCGTCTCGGCCTTGTGAACAATTGTGCCAAGAACCATCAATGAATCTCAAGGGGTTTAGGAGTTATGGCCATCACAAGGTTGCGTCTACGGACGGACGGACGGACAGACGGACGGACAGACAGACGGACGGACGCCAGGCTGATCGCTATATCCCCCGAACCTATTCGGTCGGGGGATAAAAAGCTTCAAAAATCTTCTTCTCTGAAACCACAGGGCCCAGAGCTTAGATATTTAGCATGTAGCAATGGCAAGTGGTCACCTACATAAATCCTGCCAATCATGCCCTTGGGGTCCAAATGGGCCACGCCCCGGGGCCCCTTAGCTCCCATAGACCCATAATGGAAGAAAGATTAAAAAATCTTCTTCTCTGAAACCACAGGGCCCAGAGCTTAGATATTTAGCATGTAGCGACGGCAAGTGGTCACCTACATAATTCCTGCCAATCATGCCCCTTGGGTCCAAACAGGTGAGCGATATAGGGCCATTGGGCCGTCTTGTTGTATCATCATGTTAACAGGTCCGTGTAACGAGCACTCTTGAAAATTCCAGTTTTTGTACTAAAAAGACATGTTTGATCCCCGTTTCACTAAAATGTGCTAAAGCTGGGTTATTGCAGTGAGATCCTCTGACAGTTCTAGTTTTGGTCGTTCATCTGAGTCAAAGGCTCATGGTGAGCTTTTGTTATTGCTAGATGTCCGTTGTCTGTCATGCATTGTGCATCTGTCAACAATTTACTTTAAAGACATCTCCTCCTAAAGTGGTGACTGAATTATGAAATATTTTTACAGGAATGTTCCTTGGATGATCCTGTTCCAAAATTATCTAAATATGGGTGCTAGAGCTAAAAATAGAAAAACAAAATAATTCAGAAAACCCTGTAAACACCATCTTCTCCGTGACCACTGGCCCAGTTTCAAAATAAGTTCTAGTTTTGTTAGCTCAACTGAGCCAAAGGCTTATAGTGAGCTTTTGTGACCCCTCGATATTCGTCATCTGCCATGTGTTGTAGGTGTTATACTGAAAAGACATCTCATGCTAAACAGATGAACGGATTTTGAAATAAATATGCAGTGATCAAAGTTTTTGTCAGTGAAATAAGCGAAACATTTTGTACAGCTTAATGAACAAATTTATTGCTGATTTTATCAAATTCACGGGTAAAACGTAATCATAAAGTCATAAACAGTATTAATTATAAACAGTATTAATTATTTGAAAGCAAATATCTGAATTGAAATTAAATAATTTGACCGAAAATTTTTTATGCAAATCATCAAGGCAATTGGTTTGAAGCCATTTTATTCCTTTGTTTACACCTTTTTTTTCTAACACAAGCATGCAAAGTTTGAAAATTGCCACAAGGTTGCAGTAGACAGGTTTCCACACCCTATAAGGATTAAGGCTTTCACATATATCTATTTTTATAGTACGGCCTTCTCAATAAGTTCTGAAGTAGATTGCCAAGATTTAAAAGTAGAAGGCAGTGGGGTCTGGGGGTCTGCCCCCCCCCTCCCCCATCAGGGGTACAGGGGGCAGCACCCCTATTAGGGGGTCCAGGGGGCATGCCTCTACTGATATGAACTGCTCTGTACTTCTCATTTTATCACTTGACAACTCCCTTCCATATTTGGTAACAACCTGGCTTCAGCTGTGCTCATGACAACTGTCAAACTCAGACAGTCAAATTCACAGGTCAAACAAATGATAAACAAAATCTTACCACCAATTTTCCCTCCACAATTCCAAACGGATATAATCACTAGAGCATTCACTTTGTCTCCAACAAATACTCAGAAAATGCCTTCCTGGTGTCTGTAATGCTCAATATTGAACTTGTTGAACCAGTGATTGTGTCATCATGGATGCAAATTATCAAGGCAATTGGTTTTGAAGCCATTTTATTCCTTTGCTTACACTTTTTTTTCTAACACAAGCATGCAAAGTTTGAAAATTGCCACGAAGTTGCAGTAGACAGGTTCCCACACCCTATAAGGATTAAGGCTTTCACACATATCTATATTTATGGTACAGCCTTCTCAATAAGTTTTGAAGTAGAAGGCCAAGATTTAAAGTAGAAGGCAGGGGGTCCTCCCCCATCAGGGGTACAGGGGCAAAGCCCCCCCCCCCACGCGGCAAGGGGGTCAGGGGTGCTCCCCCATCAGGGGTACCAGGGGGCAAAGCCCCCCCCCATACGCACACACATGAGGCCGAAACGGATTTGGAGCTTTCCAGAGGGTCAAAGATGGGCTCTTATGGCCCTTTCAGATGGCAAGAAAATGCATGAATTTTATGCTAATTTTTCAATGATTTCAAGAATTCAGTCTTTGAAATTTCATACTGACTGAAAACATAGACACTTTCATTTTCAGATGAGTTCTCCTAATTGGCATTACCTGGGGCCAGTTGTTCAAAGCATCGTTAGCTTAACGAGCTCGTTAGTGGTCATATTGTTAACTCTTCTAGCAAGTACAATATCGTAAATTTTGGTATTTTTGCTGGAAAAATGTGAGCAGCTTTTGCTCACATTTTTTCAGCAAAAATTTCAGCATATTTGCCATATTTAATGATCAAAGTTTTAACGATACGTTAACTAACGACGTCGTTAGTTTTGAACAACCTGCCCCTGGATTTTAATTTTTCATGATCCACATAGAATTCCCTTTGTTTAGTAAGCTGTAACATATGATTGTGGCATTCCTGGACATTTTCAGGTTTCAGCAAATTTGACTGTGACCACCTAGCAATTTTATGTTGAGTAGGCATGATTGTGGCTTTACCTGGACATATTCATTTTTCAGCATTGTGAACTCAACTTCTGAACTGTGACCGATCTAGTGTCTGGCAAGGATCCAAAAAAGCTCTAAACGAATAGTGCAGACACAGATCAGACTGCTCAGGACCAGCTCAATTTGATTTGCATTTTTTTTATTCTTATTTTATTTGAAACAGTTGAAACCTTAACCCAAATTTCCAGTCCAGCCCATTTTGTTTCTTCAATAAAACCAGGGCCCATGTTGATAAGCAAAATTTTGTAAAAAGTTTTAAAGAAGTATCACAGTGATGTACTGATATGTTTTGAAGCTTAATGACAAGTACTTTTGTGTTTTGTTTCAATAACATATTTGCCATAAAATGCTAACAACTGAACAGCTGCACCAAGATGGGACAGAACTAGAAATTTTGACTTTGAATAAAAGAAAAAATAAAACTTGTTGTTTTTATTATTTATCAACCAGAAATATGAGGGTCAAACATATTTCTAATGTTGAAACATTGTCAGTTCAACATAGCAGTTTAAATGAGGGTCGGTCTGAAAGCCCCAAGACACCAAAAGACACCCCAAGACACCTTTTTTATTACACATTTATTATTATTATACCCTAAATCGCCTTTATTATTAATCATTTATTATTTTTATACATATATTATGATATAATAGAAGCAATTTTCGGCAAAAGATTTGCATTCGGCCATGTTTAGAATACCACATATCTATATACAGATATAAGGTTTTGAATAACACTTATAATTTTAATTGCTCATTATCGCCCCGTCATGTTAGCCTAAGGATAAATTTTTATCCTTAGTTTCCAGCTGGCACCGCGCACATGTTCATGGTTGTCAAACAATTTGCGACTCTTGGAGGTGTGACTAGGACTTGCTTCCAAAGAAATGGTCAAACATTTAATTGGCAGCCATTTACCAGCCTTTTTTTTCTCTCTCTTTTTATGCCCCCAACTTTAAAAAAGTTGGGGGGCATATTGCTTCTGGCTTGTCCGTCCGTTCGTCCGTTAGTCCGTTAGTCCGTTCGTACGTCACGCTTTCTTGTGCATAGCATATCTTTAGAACCGTGTATGCTAGTGTTTTGAAATTTCATATATGGGTTCCTGATGAAAAAATAGTTGACCCGTATTTTTTTTCTTATCCAAATTATCTCCCCTTCTTGAATTATTTCCCCTTTAATTAAATAACATAGAATTCTCGTTAGCAAGATATCTCAAAAAGTATTTGAGCTACAGCCTTGATATTTGGTATAGTGATTGGGACTAAGGAGGAGATTACCTGATTAAATTTTCAACCAATTCTATAAAATTTTGTTAGAGTTATGGCCCTTTGTAATTTTTTGCCACTCAATTGTGTTGCTTTCTGGTGCATAGCATATCTTTAGAACCGTGTATGCTAGTGTTTTGAAATTTCATATATGGGTTCCTCATGAAAAAATAGTTGACCCGTATTTTTTTTCTTGTCCAAATTATCTCCCCTTCTTGAATTATTTCCCCTTTAATTAAATAACATAGAATTCTCGTTAGCAAGATATCTCAAAAAGTATTTGAGCTACAGCCTTGATATTTGGTATAGTGATTGGGACTAAGGAGGAGACTACCTGATTTAATTTTCAACCAATTCGATAAAATTTTGTTAGAGTTATGGCCCTTTGTAATTTTTTGCTACTCAATTGTGTTGCTTTCTGGTGCATAGCATATCTTCAGAACCGTGTATGCTAGTGTTTTGAAATTTCATATATGAGTTCCTCATGAAAAAATAGTTGACCCGTATTTTTTTTCTTGTCCAAATTATCTCCCCTTCTTGAATTATTTCCCCTTTAATTAAAAAACATAGAATTCTCGTTAAGAGTTTCATTGATGATACTTGGTACATGCTTGGAACTAGGAGTGAAATTTTTATGCAGGCATCCATGTTTGACCTTGACCTAGATTTCATGGTTTGGTGACTTTGCGCCTCCACAGGCGCGACATAGCCTTCGGGGGAATTCTTGTTGTATGTTTTTGAGTCTTTAACAATATTTGTTGAATATTTTGCCATCTAAGGACAAGCAAAGGTTGGGGGCATTGTGTTTTACAAACACCATTTCTAGTTCTTCTTTTATTTTTTTTCTCTTTTTTTTTTCTCTCTTTTTTTTCTCTTTTTTTTCTCTTTTTTTTTCTTTTTTTTTTTTCTTATTTTTTTCTCTGTTTTTTTTTCATCACAAAAACACACCTATAGAATTTTGATCCCCTTAAACCCGACGTTCATATGGTAAAAAAGGGGTTTCAGGGGTATTTATTAAAATTCTAACTTCTGCTTATAACATAGATTGTGGTTATTTATTAGAACCGCCACACTGAGGTGGTTCTAACGAGTACACACAATCTATGTATTGACCATAATTTGAAAAACTATCAGCGTTTTTTTTTGTGTGGAACATTCCAATTTGTTCGTGGGAAAAAAAAAATCAATATATTTGAATAGGCGTGTTTTCATTATACATTTTTTTTTTATTCTTTTTTAGTTCTAGTTATCATTAAAATAATTACAGTGCATGACACATTTTATATAAATAAGTAATGTATATTCAAACATCAAATATATCACATAATTAATTTGATGATTTTAACAACTACAAAATTTAAAAAAATATAACACGTGTAAAACCAAAACAGGAAAGTAAAGTAAATGGCAAAATCAGTTCACTGTTCCATAAAAAAGCAGTAAAAGAGTAAAATAAGTGAAGTTCGTGTACATACAAAAGACAACTAAATGGTAGTAAAAATATCAACACGTGCCTATCACATTTGTAGAAAAAAGTTGTAAAATTATAGCCTAATTTGAAGACTGCATATACATTAAATAACTATATAAGACAAAATTATATTTACACAATATACATGTTATACTCAATGGCATGGGTTGCATGATGCTTCCACGAAGAGCTGAAACCACCCGGCACACGAGTACTGGTAACCCACATAGAGGATCTAAGCCTGCTCAGGCAATGCGGGTCAGCCCGCCAATGCTTATAAACCCTATTGTTTATTAGGCGCAACGACTTGAGATGACATGTCATCTCAATGTCGTGTAAAAGTCCCACAAAACTGGAAGTAACATCTCCAAAATGACCTTTACAGTATTGACTGGGATGTCAAACTTCAAATCACACCAACAAAATCAATGACATGTACTATTATCTCCAGAACAATGTTGGAATGCAGCTGTAGATTGGATATAGGCAACACAGACAATGTTTACCACGCGATGTGCTTCATTTTGTATACATTCAAAAGTAAAAGCTCTGCTCCTGACGAGGAAAAGCAATGGTAAAACCATGCCGTTTAACACAGCTTTTACTCAAGAATCAACGCTTGCTTGAAGCTCTCTCATTGGGCGGGCGTTTGCGCTGACATGCCTTTGTGGCCTTTGTCTGTGCCTTTGCCACAACTGAAAATTTTCCGTCACTCGACTCTGTGTTTTTCGTTTTCTTTTTTTAGTGTCTTTAAGGAAACTCATAAACAATTCCTTCCTTTCGGCTTCAGATTTACACCGCCACAGAGAGTCTGTCACACGATACTGGGATTCCGCTTTTGTTAGACAGTAATTCCCATCATTGTGCAGTGCACTCCGGTAATCTAGGAAGTGGAGCTCTGTAACGGTGTAAATCTTTTCTATAAGTTCCCTTGCTTCCTGCGGCTTCCAATCTACAGCCAATTTAAGAATATTGTTGATGGACTCTGCATTATTATTTGTCCAGTTACGCTTTTTAGAGTCAACTCTACATGGTTCGAAAACATACTGCTTGAGTCGGTCCTTTAAATGTTTTTTCAAAGTAGTTTTCGAACCGCGGGTATTCTTCATGCAGAGACTCTTTGAGATCCTCTGACCTTGATTCAAAATCAATGGTGCAGTTGGCATCAGTGATGCCATCTTCACCAAAGATTTTGTTCATTATACTTTCCCTTAAGAGTTTCTCCATCCCAACATTATTCTGGAGATAGTGTTTTACGTTGTCTTTCAAGTGTTTTGTACAAAGCAAACGCGTTGCTGACGGGAAAACGTGGTCAATTGCTTTAGTCAATGCCTTTTCGTCATCTGTACCAAATTCCATATTCTGTGACATACGTAACTCAACAGCCCCTACTTCATTATCTATTTCAGTTGCGATATGCTCAAGGAACGACTTGTAAGTTTTGAAAGTAGCATCTTTGTGTAACATCACTGGTCCCATAAAAATTGGATGTTCCTCAAGTTCTTCAATTTTATCACCATTTTCGCTCTTTGTGGGCTTTCTGATTATTCTTTGGTTTTTGTACACTAAGGTTGTTACATAATAGTTCCCTAGTTCCGGTCTATCCCAATTTGTTGTTTTTTAGCATTATTAATAAAGTGTTTTAAATCCAGGATCTGTTCGTCTGTGTAAAGTATAATGTTTGGCACCTGGTCTTTGTTGTGAATAATAATAAATTTCATCGGCAATATTCACTCTGTTTGCTCGTGATTGCTTCTCTTTTTTCTTCTCTTCATACTTTATGTTCTTAATAACCCTAAAGTCCCTTGCACAGTTCAGTGAGTCGTCTCTTCTGAGATCCGCGTATATCTCCCTTGGTTTCTTAAGGTTTACATTTTCTTTAATTTTATCAAGAGTTTTTGGATTTGTTCTCAGGAAATTGTTCTCCTTAGGTTGGTTGCCTTGATACTCATAAACAGCAACATTTGACAAGGAATCGTTGGCGGCCTTGTAAACAAATGTCACACGTTTCTGAAAGTTTGGATCTTCCTTCAGTGTGGCATAGTATCTAGACAATACAACGACATTTTCAGGCCGTGGCTGTGGGTCTAAAGGCACCAAAGACGTATTGCCGTTGTTACGTTTACGGACACATAGTTCTTTTTTCAGTTCACAGTAGGCCAGACTATCATCAACGAGGTAGTAATGCGATTTCACTGTATTCCCCTTTTGGGTCGCCCATATCAGACAATCATAAAAAAAAAACACATTTTTTGTTTTGCCTCACACGTTCAGCGTTACGTTCATTATCTACCAACATGAAACAGTCACTTTTGTTTCCCGGCGGAACGTCGCTATGTACGTAGCTTTTCTCTTTGATCAGCTTATATATATCTTCAGCTTTATGCCAGCGGCCTTGTGGTAATGGTTTAACATTTTCTGGAACCGGAATAGTTTGTGACTTTTCATTTATTATAGAATCATTAGGTTAACTATCCACGGAGCTATTGTGGTATGTGTTGATGGTCGGAGAGCTATTTTGAATTTGTTCACTGATATTTTTGGGGTCATCAAAGGATGCTTCTGGGTATTCCTTGTTCGTCTTGTTTTCAGACGGTTCTTCTTCTGTATGGGTTTGTGTGGTCATTGGTGTTATTCTTACATCATTCCCTAAGATGTCCTTAATTAAAAATGAATTCTTTGGCGTACTAATTTCTGCCGGCAAAAATAGTCCCAGCTTGTTTCCTGGCGTGGCGAGTTGTTGCCTTTTTATTTCAACAATAGGCGTGTGTACTGTCTGTTGTTTCTTTGCGTAAGTGGTATCCGTTTGTGTCGATAGTTCTTGTTGTTTCAGAACCGGAACAAAGTGGTTGCCAGTCCAGTCCATTTCTACAAGCCCCGATGGGCGGAGGCCGATAGACTCTGAAGCCATTTAATCAGGCTCTACATAGTCATTCGGATTGTGAATTTGTAGGATTGAACTACATTACGTTATATGATTATTTGATCGCTTGGCGAGGTAATTAATATATTCAGCAGGACAAGCTTCTGAAAAAAAAAATTTAACCTCCCTTTCGGTAATCATCTCACTTGGTGGTTTATCACTACTGGTTTCAGACAAATGAATACATAATCAAAACTCAAATTTCCTTAATTAAACTAAATTAAACCATTCTAAAGTCATTTCTGGTTTTAAGGGCAACATCTCCGTCCTTGCAATACCTGATAGACTGTTAGGATCCGTGCAATGGGGACACCATCAGTACCTGACTGTCAGACATAAGTCCCGTCATGACATACCTACTTGCCGAGACACTAAACCAAATCTGTTCTTTCTTCTTGAATTGCAAATCTAAAACACGCGCATTGCTGCTACAAACGGCCTGTAGCATATTCTGTAGCAACAATGCGCTGAGGAAAAAAAAAGAAGAAAGTGTCGCATTTGAGAATGTCTTCCCCGTGGATCCAGCATTCATCCAGTCTAAGCAGAATATAGCGGTCGGAGATGTGTGGGTCACATCTGCAGTTTTTGATTATAATTACCTGTCTCATTCTATTTAATCCATAGAGATATTCATAAGGCGAAGACCCTAACACGATCGTAAAACAGTCTTCACATGTATATGTCGCCGGTGGAAATACTGAACACACTTAAGTCATCTTCAGACAAATCTTGGCATCGTGCATGAAACCATTGTTTGCACGCATCACACTGAATGCCAGAAGCGCAGTTTTGGCGACAAGAGCCGCATGGCCAAAACGCGGTTCTTTTGGATACAGTGATTTTACGTTTTTTAGCAGGCATTTTTTCAAATGTAACTGACAAAGATTCGTCTTAAGCAACAGAAACAATGATGACCAACAAAGAAAAAATCCAGTTCATATATCTGGAGACGTTGGAAGCGGTTCAATTAACAATTCAAATAACACTTTTGTCTAATTGGGACTTACGTTTCAACTTTACCGATAGATACAAAGCATCAAACAATTACCGCCTGAAAATGTTTGCCATGTACCGGTATTAAAAATGATTAACAGGCTAATCGAACTTGTTCGTTAATCTTTAATTGATTAAATTAACTGATGATTGACCTAATCAGAGAAAATGAGTTAACGTCCAATTTATTCTTCCTTCATGCAATTAATCGTCAACATGAGTGAATGAACTCGTTGTTTCTGTGTCATTTCTTTAAATTATATGCCAAATTAATTAATTCATCAAGCCCAGTAGTATAATTATTACCTTTGCTGTAACTTCACCAGAGTTCATTAATTAGTGACGTTATTGTATTAGTGATTATTAAAACACAGATGATACCTTAATTTATTATTTTGTCATTGACTTTAACCTATAACAATTAGAACGGCCTGATCTTTGTCTTCGCTACTGTGTTAGCAGTTTTTTTACAGATGTAAAGACATGATGGAAATTATTTCGATTTGTCGGTTTGATTGATTTGGGGGTTTCACATTCCCGTCAACACCGTAACGGTCAATTCGGAGACGTTTCTTTCTTTTGTTGGACTTTTACCCGACTTTGACATGAAATGATATCTCAAGCCCTGTCGCCCAATCTACCTTTTTAATGCTATAACGGATTAATTGATTTTTTTTTTTTTTGGTTGAATATGTATAGGTAACTCAGTAGGGTATAATTTCATATCAACATCAAAATACATCTTCAGTCATTGATAATAGTGCATTTCAAACATCGCGAAAGCTTAACTATATAATTTGGACTTCTTAATCCCACAATTTCATATAATGAAACTGGGGTTTACAATGTTGGGTAATTGTACCGATTCCTGACCATAGCCTTTACTTCTATTTTACAGGGTTATACATTATTTTTATAGAAGTGAAGGCAATGATTTTTTCAGTCCACATGAAGCCCCCCCCCCCCCCCTCTAACACATAAGTTGTGGTTACTCGTCTTGGTGTCCTAATGAGTGCCCACAATCGATGTTTGGAGCAGAAATATACAAAAATATCGTATTTTTTCTTCTGAAAATTGGTATTCTATTTTTTTTTAACGAATTTATTTTTTAGGTAAAGTTTTCAATAATTCTGTAATAATAAAGTAAAAATAAATAAGAACATTAGAAATAACATCAAAGATTAATTATTCTATCAGTCGTCGACATTTTGCCGTATCATCTTTGTAGAGACACACTTGAGACTATTCATTAGGTGTGAATATTATTATCAGACCAAAAGGATTAAGCGAACAATAACGTAATCAGTAACAAGTGGCCGTTTGCATGCATAGGTATCAGCAGGTATTAGTAACTGACGGACATTAATGAGATAATTAAACTATATACTTGTATTCGGTACCTTTCATCCTAAGATCGGAAAAACATGGATGGATAGGTTACTTGACATTATTTTTTTACTAATTACGAACAAAAAAAAATACAAAATGATAAAATGTACCCTAAGATACATGTACAAGGTTTTGGTTTTTAACTTTGAAGCAAAACAACTATTTGATAAATCACAAACTCAAAACTATAGAACAGATAATACCATTTTATCTATATAACTTATCATCTTTTCATGTTATAAATGTCGGAGATGGTATGACAATTAACAATAAAGACAATAGATAAGTAAGTGTCTTGGGGTATTTATTACATTGCCGAATTGCATTCGATGACAGTTACCAGAGTATATACAGTGCTTTATGTGACTGTTTTAGGTCGCAAACAGCGTCTCAATTGTGTTTATTATTAATTTTAAATAGTTTTAGGTATTGAAAAGCCTTCTAAAACTCTTTAGGAAATAAATAAACAAAAAATTTTGGTGTCTTGAGGTGTCTTGTGGTGTCTTGGGGTGTCTTGGGGCTTTCAGACTGACCGGTTTAAATGCTAATGTCATCATCACTATCTTCTTCATCATTATCATTGTGTGTCACAACACAAGGAAATTTCGCTACCCTTCAAATGATTCCACATACTTAGCTCACAGTATTCCGGGAGTGACTTAAGTGTAATCAGTAAACGTTCAACCGACCAGACCCTGTCCAGTGCAATAGTATCATCGCACCGTAATGCACCTATCTGTAATTTCAGCTCTAAACCCGGTCGTGTTTCAGTTGACTGATTTTCAGTCATAAGCGTAAACTTGCGTTGCTTACCTCTAGCACCGAGCCTTTTTACTTATGAGTCACAGCACAAGGAAATCTTGCTATCTTAATCTAAAAGTGCATAGGTATCAACGTGACGTGTGCCATAATGTACTGTTACTGGCACAAATCTAAGACTAACTTTACCTGTAGTCTTGTCCAAAGTGGCACAACCATGACTCTGACCAGCATTGTCTGCAGCCTGTGAAATCTTAACGCGAAGCAATGTGTGGTGGTGTTTATCATTGCAACTGGGAATATCACAACAAAAACCTTTTCTGCAATTCTTTGCAAAGTGTTTAAATTTTAGGCAATTCATGCACATTTTGTATTTTCTGACAATAGCTAATTGCTGGCTTAATTCCATTAATTTGAACTTATTACAATCAATTAACTTGTGTGGTTTTTTGCAATGCACACATGATAAGGTACTTACCTTTTTGACCTTATTTGCATTATTAAATCACACAAAATCACGCTCTCGTCTCCTAGCGAGATTTCGAGTTTGGGGGGCGGGGGGGGGGGGGGGGGGGGGGGTTACGTGATCATCTTATATGGGTCGCCAACGTTACTTCATAGTTAAACAAGTTAAAGTCGTTGTAATTATTTACGTTTTTCTTGAAGTTTTGCCGACCAAATAAGATAAATAGTGAAGTGATAATTCCGAATATTGTTATATTCCTATTTGCTTGATGTTATTTAAATAAAATATTGATTTTCTAACGATGGGACAGTGGCTGAAATTGATGAGCTGTTTGGCACTTATTGCACAACAACAACAACAACAACAACAACGAGTGATTGAAACTGTGGTCGTGTAAACAATATTGCATTCTGAAAGTGTGATTGCCATGGAGATGATCGTGTATTCACTTACGATCTTTTGACGTGACTTTTTTTAAGTTTCTATCGGTCATGTAAACAATGCATTCCGTAAATGTGATGTTCATGGAGATGATCGTGTATTCACTTAAGATCTTTTGACATGACTTTTATGAATTTTCTATTGGTCTATAACTGGAAAATTATGGGTCAGAATGACTTCTGTTGTGCTCCAGGTTGTAGCCATGAACGCTCAAAGGGAGCAGTTTGCTCATTCTACAGGATTCCAGAAAAGCCTGAATTGTACAGAAAGGCAGGGCTTTCAAAAGTATCACGGTTAATAAAGGTTGAGAGCCCAATTTTCTCAATGTGCGTATTCCATTTCGTCCACGAACGGTTTGGCCTCGGCTCGAAGAGACTCGCTAGGCAGTCCGTCCAAATAAGTTTTTACCTTTTGTTAATTGCTGTCCATGTTATTTGGGAAATAGTCAAAGGTACCATATTCCCAAGATGAACTCCCATCATCTATTTCTGACTGTGCTATCTATTTCTGACTGTGCTATTTCATTTTCCAAGCACAAAATGTCTAACTGTCCTTGCACTTCACTTTGCTGTGCACATAATTCTTGGCATTTTCTTTCTAGTTCTTGTGTACTTTTTTTAAGTGTTCTAACTTGAGTTGTGCTCTCTTCAAACGTAACAAAGTCCTTGATTTATAGCTTGAATGGGACTTTTGGCTTGCACAATCTGAAGAATGTTCCATAATTTTACTCACAATCCCGTCTAATTTTTCTTTGTTGTTAATGAATGACTATTATTTTAAACCTTTCATTTTTGTTAAAATATTGATCGTTACACAACATGCCGAATTTCCAATTAGCATGGAGTAATCCATTAAAACGTGTATTTACTACATCCTTTATCACAAGCACTGTTGATGATTCACGTCGAACCTTTGTCAACTACACA
This sequence comes from Lucinisca nassula, assembly GCA_963580285.1. Taxonomy (NCBI): domain Eukaryota; kingdom Metazoa; phylum Mollusca; class Bivalvia; order Lucinida; family Lucinidae; genus Lucinisca; species Lucinisca nassula. Next base: position 153,555,067 of record OY757016.1, read on the forward strand.
TTCACTAACTCAACATTGATAATATAATGTTATTAATCAAGTAATTTCGTATTGTCCCAGTTACAGGTCCGAGGTCTGCTGTATTGGCACGAGGCCGAAGGCCGAGGCCAATACAGCTGACCGAGGACCTGTAACTTGGCCAATACGAAATTACTTGAGTAATGACAATTTTATTAATTGACGCAATTAAAAACATGATTTATGATTTTTGAATATTGGTTGACTTGGCATAATACAGGATAATCAATTAATAATGTATCATATTTCTTTCAATAGCTGAATCTTCATTCAATAACTGTAGCAGTTTGACACAAACTGCTTAAAATATGGGGACAGAACAACAGCATTACACGCGTTGCTTCACCATTTTATACAGATAAAAGGCTCTACGTGTCTTCGACAACATCAAAACATCTCTGACGCTGACGGAACGTATTCACGATGACGACGGTTATCTGCAAGTTACAAATGCACAATTATAACATAGTAATAACAAATATTCAAGTACATATAATGCTCTACAATATCCAAGCAGGCGTTCAACGCCGAATCATCGTTGAGTCAAGGTTTCGTGTCGTGATGGATATCAATAAACATTATAGTGAAAAGTATGCATAATTCTCTCGTACTGAAGGTGTGTCATTTAACACTATCGTTCATTTCTACAGAAATCATATTCAGCTATTATTGAGTCAAGGGTTTATAATGTGAGAAAACATATAAAGGAATAACATTATCATTATACAGATAAAGCATTCAGCCAAAATGAGTTTGTGTTTCAGTTTATGTCCCACCAACAGCTAGAGTCATACAGAGACGAGTCCTTGGTTCAAAGGCTCATCCCAAAGTCTAGGAATAACATTATCATTATACAGATAAAGCATTCAGCCAAAATGAGTTTGTGTTTCAGTTTACGTCCCACCAACAGCTAGAGTCATACAGAGACAGGTCCTTGGTTCAAAGGCTCACCCCAAAGTCTTGAGAAGCCAGGAAATCTTACCTAAGACCGCCTGCTTAAGAGGAGAGCAGCATAACCACTTCACCATGGAGGCTTCTATTCAGCCAATATGAATCCAGGCAAAACAATAATAATTATAATAACAAGTAAATAAGTCAAACTTACTGAATGATGCAGGAATTCCCCATTTCAATACACGAAAATACGAAATGAGAAGTGTTTTCTCTACGTGGAACGCTTTACTTCTGGCGGTAAGGGTGGGCTGTTTTACGTCCCTAGGTTCAGAAATGCATACGTAAAATTGAATAATTATGGAATCGACCAATGCAAATTCAGGATTCTGTCCATAGAAGCGAGCATAAAAATAGATTTGCCAAATTTGGGAAATGCTGAACATGCAATTTTGTACGCCACAGAACTAGCAATCTACATGATATGTCAGGTGTGATGTGAACTTAAATATGTAGGCGGAAAATGAAAACTTAGCTATCAACATTCGAACCAGACTCCAACATTCAGTAACAATGCCATTCGTTTTGGAGAGTTTTCAAAGAATTGCTATAACTGCCTGAGTGTGTCTTCAACCTGCTTGATATATGTAATGTTTTCATTTGAGTATGATCATGCCGAAGCCAGACAACGGCTGATGCAATGTATGTTTATTGAAACTGGATTGTAAGCTTTAAGCCTTGTAGCCACACCACTTCTTGAACCTGTCATCACAGTGCAAGCCCTACCATGTTTCTTTGTTCATGCTCATATATCTCAATTTCTGTTTTCAACAGATTGTGTATTGCCTCAGAATTAGCAGATGAAAAAGATTCCAAAACATTTTAAACAGACAGAAATTTTGATGATGAGTTTTAAAACTGAATGAAGGTCATTAGCTGAAATGTCTGTCATTTCATCTTTCAGTATACCAAACCACTGAGTCCCTTACCATTTTCAGTCTCTTCTTTCATTACCTGACCAATTGTCAGAACAATTTCTCTTATAGTACCCTCACCTCTATGATTAAAGTGCCTTTGTTCTTTCACTTTGAGCGGTCATAAAGTCAATGATGGTTAAAAAAATTTCTGTCGGGAATAAACTCTTTCATTAACAAGTAGGCTACAGAAAATGCTTTAACAAGAACATCTGTTCCCAGTGTTTTCTTCTTGTGAAAAGACGAGACCACAGTCTACTTAGCTCACTCTGAATGGTGTCTTTATGCCTGTCGGATTTCATGTGTGTGTCAGTAGCATTTATCTTGAACCTTCCTGATGGGATTTCAGAAAATTTCTCTGATTTATTTTGAATATTTTAGTTCCATGTTTCTTGCAAATAAGACAGTCCATGCCCTCTCCCTCTAAATAAACTAGCCACCATGTTTCTATCTTTACCCATTCATGGAGAATTGTTTTGGGTTTGATTCTCTCTGCTTCTCTGAGATTTTAGAACATTTATCATGACATATGTAGTAATTATGAACACACTTTGCTTTAAAATATTGATCTATCAGAATTAAAGTATCTTCACTTGTCGGAGAAAATGTTTCATGTGAATCGTTAGCAGATCTATCAGGTTGATCCCTGGAAATATTAGGAATCTGGTCATTTGATTCTTCTGTGGGTGCTTGAACTGGCGTGGATGCAACCGCCTCAGGAATAGGATCACTGGTTTGGGTTGACAGTTCATCTGAGTGAGTGTCCACTTCAGAAGCAGGTTCATGTTCTGATGAATCTGAAAAAAAAATATATATATTTACTCCATTATGTTAACATGCCTATATGTGAGGTACAGAAGCTGTCTCTACCTCACATAGGCATCTCAGGCTACTGCAATTACCTTTTAGTCACTAAGATGTGTTGACTATGATTTTATAGAGTGAAGTGGAACAATTTGCAGCCAATTGGCACTTTTCATTAATGTGGTCGTAACAAGAATTTCCGAGATGATGGCATAGCACCTGCTGGGCCTCAATTCAAGGGAGCCCCAATCTGATGGTGACAAGATGTACAGACTTCAGTGACAACTCTGCAAAATTTATATGTACATCTTCATCTAGTCACGCCTAAGCCTTCACTGTTCATTCTACATGTGCGAGATGTGAGGGCTCTTGCACAGTCACACCTGAGCCTTCACTGTTTATAGCCCCGCTTTGAAAAAGTGGGGGCTATTTTGGATTTGGCTTGTCCGGAATTCCGTCTGTCTGTAATTTGTCCGGAATTCCGTCTGTCTGTCTGTCTGTAATATTTGATAGTGGGTACCTTGTTACCGCAACTCCTCTTACAGTTCTAGGTCAATCCTTTTGAAACTTTACAGGTGTTTTCATATAGGTCTGAAGATGTGCATATTCTTTTTTCATTATCCTAAAATATTTTTTTTCACTTATTTCACCTTTTTTAACTTAGACTATTTTTGAGATCTACTAATGTTAAAATGTATAGGGAGTAGCTACCTTGTTACCGCAACTCCTCTTACAGTTCTAGGTCAATCCTTTTGAAACTTTACAGGTGTTTTCATATAGGTCTGAAGATATGCATATTCTTTTTTCATTATCCTTAAATAATTTTTTTCACTTATTTCACCTTTTTTAACTTAGACAATTTTGGAGATCTACTAATGTTAAAATGTATAGGGAGTAGCTACCTTGTTACCGCAACTCCTCTTACAGTTCTAGGTCAATCCTTTTGAAACTTTACAGGTGTTTTCATATAGGTCTGAAGATGTGCATATTCTTTTTTCATCATCCTTAAATAATTTTTTTCACTTATTTCACTTTTTTTAACTTAGACAATTTTTGAGATCTACTAATGTTAAAATGTATAGGGAGTAGCTACCTTGTGACCACAACTCCTCTTACAGTTCTAGGTCAATCCTTTTGAAACTTTACAGGTGTTTTCATATAGGTCTGAAGATGTGCATATTCTTTTTTCATTATCCTTAAATAATTTTTTTCACTTATTTCACCTTTTTTAACTTAGACAATTTTTGAGATCTACTAATGTTAAAATGTATAGGGAGTTGCTACCTTGTGATCGCAACTCCTCTTACAGTTCTAGTCAATCCTTTTGAAATTTAACAGGTGTTTTCATATAGGTCTGAAGATGTGCATGTGCTTTTTTCATTATCCAAAACCTATTTTTTAACTTAGACTGTTTTTCAGATCTAATAACGCGAAAAGTCTATAAGGCGTAGGTACCTTGTTAGGGATTTAACCCTCTCACAAGTCTTTACCTTTAATTCATGAGTCTTTCTCCTCTGACAGGGCTATAGCGGGGCTATAGTCAGATCCTCTGACAGTTCTAGTTACACTTGATGTGCACAATCTCATGCTCGCTCATTTAGCTTGGTATACTGGAGTTCTGACCGTACGGTTAAGACAGAAGAAAGAAAAATTCTTCTGTTACCGAGGCTCCGTTTTTGGATTTACATCTATCTATTGTAGATGGTTTGTTTCGTGCAAAATTTATGATAAACGTGATGATTTTGATTTTGAGATTGTTAATTTTCCGTTTTTTGATGGTGATGTTCCTTGTGCGCCATCCTATGGCGTTTATATTTCGCAATTAATTCGATTTACCAGAGTGTGTAGTCATGTAACTGACTTCAACACTCGTAATAAATTGTTAATGGCTAAACTTCTTAATCAGGGTTATCGGTACCATGAATTATACTCGAAGCCTTTTCAAAATTTTATAGACGTCATTTTGATTTAATTTCAAAATCCAATATTGGACTTAAATCTCTTCTGCAACCAGGACTATCTGAACCCGAATTTTATGGTGACTTAGTATATAAATTCAGAAAAATATATAACCGCAATGACTTCAGCACCCAATTTCGTAAAATCATTCTTCGATATAAAAAGATTGGGTACAACATGGATGTTATACGACAGACTGCATGCATGGTAGTTAACCCAATCAAGGTTGGCAACTTTGCTTCCCTCTTTAATTGCACGCCGGTGGATCAGGCCTCAGATTCTATAACGGCTCCAACGTAAAGGCTTATTGAAAATTAGAGAGATCTAATTCAAGGTAATGTTGTTTGGTGCCTGATGCTCTGTTTATGATCGGGCCCATCAGAGTCTAACTGTTGGTGTTCTTTTGCTCCAGCATTTCAGTGGTTTCTTGCTGTCGAGTCCTCACCGTTGTCTCACCTCTGTGGTTCTTTGATTTTTTGTGTTCACGGAGATGTTGCACTGATGAGTTAGGAGGCCTTCATGCGGACTGAACAAATTATTTGTCTAAATCGCGACGGAAGTAAGGGCGAGGATTGTGGCCACGTAAAATCGATTTAAGCCCCCCCACCCCCCAGTGAAAATCTTTCCACTGACCGTTCCAAGGCGGTTCTTCTGTGGCGATTTATTTATGTTGTTGTTTGTTACTTACTGTGTGTATCACTTGTGTCTTTTAATTTTGGATGGCCATATGGCCATTTTGTGGGAAAGTAACTGTCCTTATGGCCTTCCTTTGTTTAGGTTTCCATTATGGTCTAGTCGCTTAATGTTTGTATTTCTTTCCCTTTGGTGTCTTTGATGGGTGGAGTAAGTTAATTGTATCGATTCCTGATCTTTGTCTTACTTCTACTTTGAATCATCGATGATCCACAATATTGATATGGCACTGGATTCTTTCTTTGTGACTTTGTTTCTGTCATGGGTCTGAAACATTGCCTTTGCGCAACTAAGTCAAAGCGCGTCTTCCGGTGAGTTATCCTGTCCGTCGACAGGCCTTTTTAGTCAGTCCCCCATCCCAGCTGACTGAACCGGGTCGCCAGGCCGGTTTTAATAATGATTTATCTTTTACAACATAGACAGCCATTGTTAAAACAGAAAAGGCGATATAAAACGATTTTACAAGCATTAAACTGTTACTCTATTATGAGCAGGACCAATTTTAACACATTTCTTTGTATTAGACAATTAGACTTCAAACTTTAACCTTACCCTCTTAATTAAAATGTCGCATCTCGGTCCTCACCGATGCTTCATCTCTGTGGTTGTTTGATTATTTGTGTTCACGGAGATGTTGCACTGATGAGTTAGAAGGCCTTCATGCGGACTGAACAAATTATTTGTCTAAATCGCAGCGGAAGTAAGGGCGAGGATTGTGGCCACGTAAAATCGATTTAAGCCCCCCCCAGTGGAAATCTTCCACTGACCGTTCCAAGGCGGCTCTTCTGTGGCGATTTATTTATGTTGTTGTTTGTTACTTAATGTGTGTATCACTTGTGTCTTTTAATTTTGGATGGCCATATGGCCAATTTGTGGGAAAGTAACTGTCCTTATGGCCTTCCTTTGTTTAGGTTTCCATTATGGTCTGGTCGCTTAATGTTTGTATTTCTTTCCCTTTGGTGTCTTTTATGGGTGGAGTAAAGTAGAAGTAAAACAAAGATCAGGAATTGATACAATTAACTTACTCCACCCATAAAAGACACGGGTCAATGGGAACTGGCATTATTATGATACGCAGTTCAGGAAGATCAGGCAGTCCATGCTTATGCCATGGGATGTCATACAGCACGAACTCTATTTTAGAGCCTTGAATCAAAGACCTTTCTTTCGGGGCAAACAAGATTCCCGAAACTCAGGTTCCATCCAGCCCCGGAAATTCTGCTTTAAATTTAACAGGGGCGAGCATTGCACAGGATGCTCATTCCAGCACGCATGTAGTTTTGCGTAGGCTCAAATCACGCAATCTTCAAATGTTTCAAGCTTAAAGATCAGGGACCACGGGGACAATATGATAGACAACAGCAGACTAGGTCAAAGTAGAAGTAAAACAAAGATCAGGAATTGATACAATTAACTTACTCCACCCATAAAAGTCCTGGACGTTCACTGATTACATGTGGTGTAACTGAATCTGGAGTCTCAGACACAGGAAACTCTTGGGACGCTTTGGCTGTTCTGGATTTCTTGGTCATTGGCTTATGCGACTCCTCAAAATCATTTTGACCCTTTGTCAAACTTTTTTTCGAAACGATGCTCATCTTCCAGTACTGGACTTTCATTGGTAACATGTGGTGTAACTGAATCTGGGGTCTCATACAAAGGCAACTGTTGGGAGGCTTTGGCTGTTCTGATCTGCCACATGATGCTCATCTTCCAGTCCTGGACTTTCACTGGTAACATGTGGTGTAACTGAATCTGGAACCTCAGACAAAGGCAACTCTTGGTATGCTTTTGCTGATCTAGATTTCTTGGTCATTGGCTTATGTGGCTCTTCCGAATCACCTTGACCCTGTGACAATCTTTTGACAGCATAATACTCATCTCCCAGTCCTGGACTTTCACTGGTAACTTGTGGTGTAATTGAATCTGGGGTCTCAGACACAGGTAACTCTTGGGACGCTTTGGCTATTCTGGATTTCTTGGTCATTGGCTTATGTGTCCCCTCAAAATCATTTTGACCCTGTGTCAAACTTTTTGCCGCACGGTGCTCATCTTCCAGTCCTGAATTGTCACTGGTAACATGTGGTGTAACTGAAACTGTAGCCTTAGACTCAGGCAACTCTAGGGACGCTTTGGCTGTTCTGGATTTCTTGATCATTGGCTTATGTGACTCCTCCAAATCATCTTTACCCTGTGTCAAACTTTTTGCCATATGATGCTCATCTTCTAGTACTGGACTTTCACTGGTAACATGTGGTGTAACTGAATCTGGAGCCTCAGACAAAGGCAACTGTTGGGAGGCTTTGGCTGTTCTGGATTTCTTGATCATTGGCTTATGTGACTCATCCAAATCATCTTTACTCTGTGTCAAACATTTTGCCATATGATGCTCATCTTCCAGTCCTGGACTTTCAATGGTCACATGTGGTGTAACTGAATCTGGAGCCTCAGACAAAGGCAACTCTTGGTAAGCTTTTGCTGATCTGGATTTCTTGGACAATGGCGGATGTGGTTCTTCCAAATCATCTTGACCCTGTGACAATCTTTTAACAGCATGATACCGGCCCCGATAGCTCAGTTGGTAGAGTGTCCGCTCCGGGGAACGGGAGGTCTGGGGTTCGACCCCGGGCCGCGACATACCAAAGTCGTAAAAAATGGTACTAGCTGCTCCTCGTTTGGCACTCAGATTTACGGGGTAGAGCTAGGACTGGTCGATCCAGTGTCAGGATAATGTGACTGGGTGTGGTATCATGTAATGTGTCTGGGACATGATACTTCAGTGAGGCAGCACTATAAACGTGAGCATTGAGCTCCCTGTCGCAACCAGACACCGTCGTGATATGACTGAAAAATTGTTGAAAGCGACGTTAAACCCGAATTCACACACACACACACACACACATTAACAGCATGATACTCATCTTCCAGTCCTGGACTTTTACTGGTATCATTTGGTGTAACTGAATCTGGGGTCCCAGACACAGGAAACTCTTTGGACATTTTGGCTTTTCTGGATTTCTTGGTCATTGGCTTATTTGACTCCTCAAAATCATTTTGACCCTTTGTCAAACCTTTTGCCGCACGATGCTCATCTTCCAGTCCTGAATTGTCACTGGTAACATGTGGTGTAACTGAATCTGGAGCCTCAGACAAAGGCAAATCTTTGTACACTTTTGCTGATCTGGATTTCTTGGTCATTGGCTTATGTGGTTCTTCCAAATCATCTTGACCCTGTGACAATCTTTTGACAGCATAATACTCATCTTCCAGTCCTGGACTTTCACTGGTAACATGTGGTGTAACTGAATCTGGGGAACCAGACACAGGAAACTCTCGGGAAGCTTTGGCTTTTCAGGATTTCTTGGTCATTGGATTATGTGACTCCTCAAAATCATTTGGACACTGTGTCAAACTTTTTGCCGCATGATGCTCATCTTTCATTCCTGCATTGTCACTGGTGACAAATGGTGTAACTGAATCTGGAGCCTTAGACTCAGGCAACTCTAGGGACACTTTGGCTGTTCTGGATTTCTTGGTCATTGGCTTATGTGACTCCTCCAAATCATCTTTACTCTGTGTCAAACTTTTTGCCACATGATGCTCATCTTCCAGTCCTGGACTTTCACTGGTAACATGTGGTGTAACTGAATCTGGGGTCTCAGACAAAGGAAACTTTTTGACCGATCTGTGTTTCTTTGCCAAAGGCAACAGTTGGGAGTCCTGGAAATCTTGCTTAGAACGTTTGGCAGTAGGATACTCATCTTCTTGAAGGACAGTGCTGCCATCCTCTGTAAATATATACAGTGAACCCTCTTTATAATGACAGTCGTTACAACAGCAAAATTCTTTATAATGTCAATGTCATTTGCACGAAACTATTGATTTGTTCTAAATTTGGATTCTTTATAACAGCAAATTCAGTTTAATGTCAAAATGAATATATATATATTTATATATGAACACAAAATCAAAGAACCACAGAGGTGAGACAACGGTGAGGACTCGACAGCAAGAAACCACTGAAATGCTGGAGCAAAAGAAAACCAACAGTTAGACTCCGATGGGCCCGACCAGAGACAGAGCATCAGGCACCAACCAACATTACCTTGAATTAGATCTCTCCAATTCTCAATAAGCCTTAGTTTATGGTACCGATAACCCTGATTAAGGAGTTTAGCCGTTAATAATTTATTACGAGTGTTGAAGTCAGTTACATGACTACACACTCTAGCAAATCGAATTAATTGCGAAATATAAACGCCATAGGATGGCGCACGAGGAACATCACCATCCAAAAAAGGAAAATTTACAATCTTAAAATCAAAATCATAAATTTTGCACGAAACAAATCCATCTACAATAGATAGATGTAAATCCAAAAACGGGGCCTCGGTATCAGAAGAATTTGCTTTATTTAACTGAAGTTCTAGGGGGTAAATCTGACTGATCAAACCATCAAAATAGGTATTATCAATATTTAATAAATCATCTAAATATCTAGAAGTAGAGCTAAAAGCTTCAATAATTTCAGATTGGTTATCAATGGAAAGCGACAAAATGAAGTCTTTTTCATAACAATACAAGAACAGATCAGCCACAAGAGGTGCGCAATTAGTACCCATCGGAATACCCACAATTTGTCTAAATAACTTAGTACCGAATCTAATATAAATATTGTCAAGTAGAAAGGTGAGGGCATCACTGCCTTTCTGACATGACCAAAGTGTATAATTCTTATGCTCTTTAGAAGTGAAAAATGCATTTCTGACATTACATGCAAGATAGAGAGAATCTTCTCTAAGCCTTTCCAGGAACCGTGGTGCGAGGCAGACCGTCCATGCTAATAAACCCTATTGGTTTCATTGGGCGACATGGCTTGAGATGTCATTTCATCTCAATGTCGGGTAAAAGTCCCACAAAATTGGAAGCAACGTCTCCAAAATGACCTTGACTGTGTTGACGGGGACGTTAAACCTCAGATCAAACAAACAGACATACATACATACCCGCACGCACACCCGCTCACGCACACACACACACACACCCATAGCAAAGATTAACACAAGTAAAACTTCCCTGAATTTAACAAACAGGTTAATGGGCACCCACAGCCGTCTTGATGGCTAATCTGACGGAAAGGTAAAAGCGCTGCTGGCCCTGCCGATTGACGTGTACTCCATCCTCTCTAAACATCTCCCGTGTCGACCCAAATATTCCTCTATGGCGCCAAATTCTTATCCTTTGCTCATGTTCGACCATCGTTGATAAGTAACGCATGACGTTGTTGCAACGTTGTTCATATCTATGAGGAGAAATATTTCTTGGGCGTTTTCTAGCAAAAATTTCACCTATGAATACTTGTTTAATCTGAAAGTCTTGAATTAGTTTCATAGCCATTGCTTCCATTCTACTCGCTATTGTCAACGACTGAACTAATTCTTCCTTGTTGTCCACATCATTACCTCCCACCTGAACAATCACAATGTCTGGCTTAAAATGCCTCAAGACAGGAGCCATCACTTGCTCAAATCGAAAGCTATCCAAAACTGCCCAACCGCCTGACCACCGGAATTGTACATGACATTGAGATTAATCAACGTTTCTTTTGAACTCCCTCTGATGAATATCCTTGATGTCTCTATCAAGCCATTTAACAAAGCTATGTCCAGTTACTGCCACTTTCGGTAATGCCATGTGTAGACTCAGACTAAAAAGAACTGAGAGAATACCTTAGCTTCCACACTCCAGAACTTGAACTTGGATTAAAACAGGAATTCTTAATTTATTCACTTAACGTCAAAGGACGGGTTACAGTTTAGCCATATTTGTGCCTACGATGGATCTGGATGAAACTCATATGCAATATAGTCCAACATATGCGCGTTCATATGACAACAATATTTAATTAACCATGACATATGCAGTCATGTGACTTCCGTTTTTCTACAGGAGGGGTATTGTCAGTATTTGGTGATTTGCCACAGTATTATGATGTTTTTTAACAATTAACCGCGTAAAAGCATACTAATCTACATGTCCATATCATAATCTATGTTTCTTGTATCCCGTGACACAATATTATGTACAGTATGTGCATAAGAAATTTATAATGTGTTTAAGTTATATGTATTTAGTATAATATGTTAGAAGTGCTTATTAATACGGAATGTACCTTCGATTCTGAAATATATATTTAAAAATGTTGGCAGAAAGACAACAACAGTACAATATATCATTACAATATACAGCAGATTTGATTGGATTTTGGTGACCTTTACCTCATTTTTCAAGGTCACAGCAACCCCAAAACAGTCATTTTTAGGCCAAAAAATGATTGTCTGTACTCTATCTCTATAACGAATCGATTAATTTTAATCAAACTTGGAACAATATATCATTACAACATACCGGAAATTTGATCAGATTTTGGTGACCTTGACATTTTTTTCAAGGTCACAGGCCCCCAAAAACAGTCAATTTTGGGCCAACAATAGCTTGTCTGCACTCTATCTCATTAAAGAATGACCAATTTTCGTCAAACTTGGTACAATATATCAATATAACATACCGCAGATCGGGTTAGATTTTGGTGACTTTGACCTTTTTCAAGGTCACGGGCCCTCAAAGACAATCAATTTTGGGCCAAAAATGGCTTGTCTGCACTCATTAATAAATTGCTTAATTTTAGTCAAACTTAGTACAATATAACATTACAACATGGCGCAGATTTGATTATCTTTTGTCGACCATGACCTTCTTTCAAGGTCACAGGCTCCCAAAAACAGACGATTTTAGGACAAAAAAAGGCTTGGCTGCACAATTTCTTATAAACAAATGGATTAATTGCATTCAAACTTGGTATAATATACCATTACAACATACCGCAGATTTGATTAGATTTTGGTGACTTTGACTTTTTTTCAAGGTCACTGCCCCCCACCCCCCACCCCCCAAAAGTCAATTTTGGGCCGAAAATGGCTAAAGATAACCCTTTCTACAATTTATTTAACGTCACTGCAGCTGGTTTCTCGGAATGTGTGGCGGCCGTAAAAAGTCTTCCTGCCCTACGGGATCATTGATTGAATTTTGAAAATATTTTAGGGTCACTGATGAAGCCCAATTGGCAAAAACTAGCTAGTGTGACCCAGAAAACATGTACACTCTATATTTTCCAGTTCTGTTGTGTATTCCTTGCTTCGAAAGGATAACCCTTTCTGCAACTTATTGTCTGCACTCTAAGGCCAAGGTCTCCCGAAACCTGTTCTTTAAGGGCCAATAATGGCTTATCTGTAACCTATAACATTTAAGAATTTATGAATGTTGGTCAAAATCGGTACAATATTTAATTGCAGTATACCAAATTTGTCTGGTGATCTGAGCTTTTTAATGACTGTTTGTTTTTTAAGGTCATAGGCTTCAACAAAAACTCTCAGCTTTTGACCAAAAATGGCTGGTTTGCAGCTTACATTTTGTTGACGTTAATCTCGTTATTAAAGTCAAATGGGTGTTTAAGATACATTTATGTTGAGGGGACATTGTTTTCATCTGAAAACATTTTTATTTATACCAGCATTCAGGGTATGTCTGCAGAAAATATGAAATGTTTCATACCCTGTAAACGATGTAAGACAGAAACTGGTAATGGAAGGTAAACATGAATGTATGTCATACAAGTAACATGCACAGCATGTGACAGCACTTACATGATAGTCCTTTAATTCATCAATGAAAAGCATTCCCGTTTGCCCAGCAAGGAATGACGGTCATGCTCATACAGATGGCTAGCCGCTGTCCTTCTGTATATGACGACTATATTGACTTTTTCCTGTGCGAGTATGCACAGTACTTTGATTACATTGATTTTCTCACCTTATTTTATCTATAAAAGTTTATTTTTCAACATCCTCCACATCGTTAACCGCCAAAACATCAGCATTTTTGAAAGCATTATTGTTTCCGAAATAAAAAGGTGTGTAGTTTTCTCTGGTTAAAGACACATTTTTTGATTACATAACATCCTAATGACCGTTTATTAAAGAAACCAGCATTAAGATAAAATACACTTGGGGTATTCAGTCTGTCATACAGGTAGGGGACCAAGAGAGGGTAATAAATTACCTACGGATCTGACGTTGACAAATGACATCTATTCATTTACACCTAATTTGCATGGAAGAAACAACAGCACTTTTTCCGATTTTATATTTGGTAGCCATTACCAGTATTTATAATCATTACAGAAAATGCCAATTCAAATATATTGGTAAATTTTTTCACCAAAAATGATTTTTTTTTCAGATAAAATCCTGATAACTTTATTATTTCTGCTCTGAACATATATTGTGGGTACTCATTAGAACCACCTCGGTGAAGCGCCCTGACGAGTACCCGCAATTTGGTTTTAAAGTGTGACTGCTCGTTAGAACTGCTTCCATGAGGCGGTTCTAATGAGGACACACAATATATGTTTTTGAGGAAAAAGGAACATACCATAAACCCCACTTTCTATAGAGAAAATGTGGGTTTAAGGGGGTATACATTATTTTCCTTATTTCTGCTCCAAGTCATAGGTTTTGGGTGCTCGTAAGAATCGTCTCACTGAGTCATAGGTTGTGGGTACTCGTTTGAACCGCCTCATTGAACCGCCTCAATGAGGCGGTTCTAACGAGCACCCACAACCTATGTTTGCTTTATAAATAAGAAAAATAAATTTAATTGTGTTTGTTATTTTTGTTTTAAACTTGAAAAGGTGAAAACATAAAATCTATTTTTTTTCTCTCTTTTCTGATATGATTGTGTCTAAAACAAAGAACATTTTATAGTTCCATCTTGACTGAAACTATAAAATGCTAATGGTTTAGACATTATATTATTTGTGTGTCACATACTTTCAACCAAAATAAATAAATAAATGAATAAATAAACAAATTAATAAAGGTAAATTGTTTGATTAAATTTTGAGGTTAATCAATTCATTTACCTTGTTTGTTTACTTCTTTGCACTTTTGAGTAAAGGAAACAATGGATAACAGTGCATTACTTTACTTTATTTTAAAATAAAAAAAAAGAAGTAATTTAAAACAATATTTTGTTGGAAACAGTAAATTATACTATCACTCAAGTACCCTTATTGAGCCCCCTATTAAACAAGAAATTTGCTCATAATCACCTCATAATCACTTAGATAAGATAAGCCTTTGATGTGCACTATGGTTCGAAGGAAATGTTTATTGGAGATCATTTGACAGGCCACCCGTTTTATATAAGGAAAAAAATGTGTCTTTAACAATGTGGACGACCATGCAATTTTTCTTTGAACACCACAGGGGTCTTCCCTTTTTCCATAGGTACAATGTTACACATGACCAGTAGTGCATGTATTCAACCGGAAATTTTGTTACAAAAACACATGCGGATGAAAAAGTAAATATTTGTCCAACAAACAAGAGATATTTGGTCACCTAATGAGTGTATTTTGATCAGTTTTTGTTGACTTCAAGAATTAGCTCTTTCAGTAGGCACTTTGCAATAGAAAACTGTAACCCGTCCTTTTATATCAATACAACAGTACAGTTAAATATACATGGAGCTAAACACTTTGTACTATTCTAAATCAGGTAACCAGGTATAGTGTAAGTCAATATTATCTGCCGACTAGAAGTAGAGTATAGCAAAGTTCAGCTAATATACCTTTCATGACAAATGTGGACACTTATCATAAATGTCGCCATGCATATACTTCATGGCTTTTATATAATGAAATAATTTACATATACATTTTCAAGTATTTTTGGTTTATTTTGTATTTTTTGCTAAAATCTGATGTTGTGCTAATCACAACTGGCACACAGATTGCATTTTCAAAGCCTTTTTATGCCCCCCGCCATGAAGTGGGGATGGGCATATAGTTTTGCCCCAGTCTGTACCTACACGCGTATGAACGTTCCTACATGTGTCACACTTTGTAGGACTATTCTTGTCTCTGCAACTCCTCCTTTAGTATTCCATGCAGGGCTTTGAAACTTGCAACATACTTCAGGCGTGCATTGAACATGTGCATAAAGGAAACAGGATTCTGATCCACCCCTTATTGCAGAATTATGTCCCATTGAAAGACTTAAACATTTTAGCCAGATATGTAGTATATTGGGTTAAATAGTATTCTATCTTCAGCAATATACGTCACTGGATGAAATCAAAGCAATTAAAGGCGATTAAAAGAAAGTGAAGGAATGCTATTGGATACATGATGCATGCAAAAGAAGTAGGACCTGCAAATCCCTACTTTAATCTTTTCAAACATTTTGAAAAAACTGTTTCTAAATCTCTTTTCAGCTCACCTGGGCCGAAGGCTGATCCCAATCATTTCTCATCTGTAGCATGCCTCTGGTGGGGCATTGATGACATAAACTTTTTTGTGAAATCGCTCAAAAACTTTGGTTGCTATGGCTATCACAAGGTCCCATAGACTTACAATGGGAAAATGCTTGTCATCACCGTAGCGCCTTCAGTTTTGATCGGATTTTTCTGAAACTTATATGTGAGGTGGCTGGGGATAAAAACTCGATGAGTTCGAAAACCAGCCAAGTCGGCCCATTTATCATAGAGTTACGTCCCTTTGATTGCTAAAAATGCCTATTTTTTACCTTGTCATCACCGTACCCCCTTCAGTTTTGATCAGATCTTTCTGAAACTTATATGTAAGGTTGCTGGGGATAAAACCTCTGATGAGTTTGAAAACCGGCCAAGTCGCCCCTTTTACTATATAGTTATGTCCCTTTGATGGCTGAAAATGTCGATTTTTCACCTTGTCATCACCGTAGCCCCTCAGTTTTGATCGTATCTTATGAAACTTATATGTAAGGTGACTGGGGATAAAATCTTGGATGAGTTCGAAAACAGGCCAAGTCAGCCCATTTAGTAACAGCCCTGTGATTGCTAAAAATGCCAAATTTTGACCTTGTCGTCACCGTAGCCCCGTCAGTTTTGATCGGATCTTTCTGAAACTTATATGTTAGGTGGCTGGGAATAAAACCTTGGATGAGTTTGAATACTGGCCAAGTCAGCACATTTCACATAAAGTTACGTGCCTTTGATTGCTAAAAAATGCCTATTTTCGACCTTTTTAGCACTGCTGCCCCTTCAGTTTTGATCGGATTTTCATGAAACTTACAAACAAATAAGTCAGGCAGAAAAGCTCGGAGGAGTTTGAAAACTCGTGAGGTTTGCCTAGTTGTCACAGAGTAACATCCCTTTGATTGCAGCAGTTAATTGCTTATTTTTGAACTTGTCATCATCATAGCCCCATCAGTTTATACCGGATCTTCTTAGCAAGTCTAGCCCCCGCCCATAGGGGCTTGAAGAGTAAATGGGCTGCATGATGCTTCCATGCAGAGCTTAATCCGGCCCGCACACTCGTACTGGTAAACCGCTTAGAGGATCTAAGCCTGTCCAGGAACCGCGGTGCGAGGCGGACCGTCCATGCTAATAAACCCTATTGGTTTCATTGGGCGATAGGGCTTGAGATGTCATTTCATCTCAATGTCGGGTAAAAGTGCCACAAAATTGGAAGCAATGTCTCCAAAATGACCTTTACAGTTTTGACCGGGATGTTAAACCTCAAATCAACAACAACTTAGCAAGTCAGGAATAAAAGCTTGAATGAGTTTGAAAACTGGTGAGGTCAGCCTATTTATCATAGAGTTACATTCTACTTGATTTGTAGAAATTGCTTACCCTGTCATCACCATGTCCTTCCATTAATCCTTCAGTAAAGGTTGGGACTTCCTGAAACTTTGAATCTGTTAGCTCAGGCGAGCGATACAGGACCAAGCTCAGCTTGGTCCACTTGTTTTTCTGTGTGTGCGTTACCTATAACATAGTACAGAATACCAATGTCCCAATGTGGTTACTCTTGTGTGGAAGAGTAGGAGGGGCTAGAAGAAACTGATTATATCTATCGGAACGTGCCTATCATTGGCTGTTCTAGATTAACATTCAGCCGTATACATACCCAAGTTCTAAAAGACTAAAATGCCTGTCAAATATTCATTGCAAATTGCAAAATAATACTCTGTGTCTCATGGCATGTAAATTTGCCTGTTTACTAAAGCAGTGTTATTGTTGGTTTTTGTATTTTACAAATGAATGTACTACCTTAATGTACCTAAGTATTGGGACAAATAGGCCAAAGCAAAGAGTGCAGACCCAGATCAGACTGTTCCTGAAGGGTCTACACTGTTTGCCATTCCATTTGTACCTTTTGGAGTCCTGGCAGACATCACGTGAACAAATCCGTGAAATGAAGACCCACCTATACCCCACTTTATATTGAGAAAACTTGGGTTTACGGGGGTATACATTACTTTTCTTATTTTGGCTCCAAGACATAGGTTGTGGGTACTCGTTAGAACCGCCTCAATGAGGCGGTTCTAACGAGCACCCACAACCTATGTTTGCAGTATTTTGAAGAAAAATATCACGGATTTTCATTAGAAATGTAGCTATTTTGGAGATGTGAAAAAATGCACTATGTCGCACTGGTGTGTTATCGTAATGGAATTGTGAACCAAATTTGTTAAAATTTTAGGAGAATTACAGCAAGTCCTCGGGGTGCCTGAATTTTTAGGATTATCCCATGTCAATAGGGGTCAACTCTTTTTATAGTACATGCATTTAGGTCATGTTTCCCACTTGACTCATTTTAAGCTGAAAAGAATCTTCCTCACTATAATGGTAAGTAAGTAAGTAAGTAAGTAAAGACTTTATTTAAAGAGGGTGACAACATTTAGCACATACAATTGAAAAACATGTAATAGCTAATCTTCCATGAGGCCCTCAGTATTTACATATCTACACAATGAACAATGAACAAGATAATAGATGATGAACAGTTCAAATTGAGATTATGTGCCTGTTGGAGATCAGATGGTAGGGGTTCATTTTGAAATTTTGGTGTGTCTGTTTAGAAAATGAGTAAACCTTTCGCACATGGCAAAGGCTCTGAGGAGGTGCCTCAGAATGTGGCCTCTGATACGGGCCTGCCAGTCCCGTTTTGGAATGAGTTAAGCCAATGACCTTTCTTGACTTATAGAAGCCAGAAAATGGTCTTGATTAGTTCCCATAAGAAAGAGATGGTGAATGGAACATCTTCAGGGCAGGCAAATTCAAAAAAGTATTTTTGTCTCCCATATCAATACCCAACTGCTCTGAGGGGGAAAAAATCCTTCCGTTAAGAACACACCCCTTTCTGAGAGGAGTTCAGGTTATAGGAAAGTAAACGGTGTCACGAAAGTTGTCTCCCTTTGAAAAGTTGTCAGAAAATATGTCTTCAATGGCTAGAACTATACCATGAGTATTTTTTACTTGTTTTCAAATCTCTTGGAATGTTTACAATACCTTTAGTTGTTGATATGTTTGGGATTATCTTTTTTATTATATAACCCTTAAGATGTCAAGAAAAACTACATCTGAAAATGTTGTCTGCTTATGTCATCTGCTTGAATATTATTTTTTGCAAACTTTTTGATGTTATCATATGGGCCCCGTCAAGCGATTTTGGTACTTATCGCCTATGCGAGCAGCGAAGGTTCAGGCGAGCCTGCGCATTCGCGCAGTCTCGCCAGAACCTTCGCTGCTCGCTCATACAAGCACTGAATCAAGAGGAACCCTCAGACAGAAAGCCATATCCCTGGCCCCTGTGAATGGCTGGGCATGCGCAGTTAAAATTTGTCATGACGGAATGCTAGAAGACCCAAATTCGCTTGGCGGGGCTCATATAGTACCATGTTTCACTGTACTGTCTCCAGAAAACTTTAAATCAAATTTTATTTAGAACCTGCCGCAACTGTTGTCTTTCAGTGAAGTTAAACCTTGTTCTGCTGAATATTCAAAAATGTCACACGCACTACCGATTATCAACCAATCAGATTACTTGATGCAAATTATTGCAACACATTCACAATCTGAATGGCAAACAATGTAGATCCTGATCAGATGGCTTCGTCAGAAGCCATCTGATCTGGATCTACATTGTTTCAAAGATAAGGCATATCCGGGATCAGCAGGACAAGGGTTAATGAGAATATGATCAAATGTATTCAGTTTAAGGAGAATTGAAACACCAGAAGGGAGGCCACTCTTGCATGAAATGATTTTCCACCTTAATCACAGGGTCTACTCATACAGAATTTTCTTTAGAGAGAATAATAACTTCCCTTTAACAAACGTTATCCTGGTGTCCCTTAAAAAGTGACATTAGCAAATAGAAAGTGTAGACCAAGACCAGATGCAGCATCTGATTAGTGACCATACTGATTGCTAAAAATACAGGACTTCTGTAAAACTTGCAACAATTAAACAAACCAGATACCCCTTACGTTGGAAATGTATCTGTATAATGCAGAAATAGGGGGTCCAGTGATAAGGGGAATAGATACACTCTCAGGGGAGGCAACTTTTGCAGGAGTATTTTTGTCTCCCATGTCAATAGGGGTCAACTCTCAAAAAGGAAAGAATTTGCTCCTCAGGAGCAAATTCTTTCCTTTAAGAGTAGACTCCTTTTTCAGTGAGACAGGGCTTATAGAAAAGCAAACAAGATGTCCCGAAAGTTGTCTCCCTTTGAAAAATGGAGGAAAAATCTGCCAGGTGTATCACTTCCCCGAAAAGGGAAGAATTTTCTCCCCAGGAGCAAATCCTTTCCTTTAAGAGTTGATCTTTTTCTGAGAGGTTTCAGTTTAAATGAAGAAGAAATCACAGTTGTCCTCCTTGTTAAAAAGGCTGTAGATTGACTAGCTGTATACATTCTCCTTAAAATTTTCAGTTTTAATATTGATGTGTTGTTGTTGCTTCCAGTCTGTTCATAGTTGATTAACTGGAAAAAGCATTTAATAAACCTTAATCCAATTTTGATGTGTTGTTATCATTACAGTCATGCATTTACGGAAAAAAATCATAGAGACAGAAAGGTATTCAGTGTGTGTGTGAGTGAGTGTGAATTCGGGTTTAGTCGCTTTCAACAATTTTTCAGTCATATCACGACGGTGTCTGGTTGTGACAGGGAGCTCAATGCTCACGTTTATAGTGCTGCCTCACTGAAGTATCATGTCCCAGACACATTACATGATACCACACCCAGTAACATTATCCTGACACTGGATCAACCAGTCCTAGCTCTTCCCCGTAAATCTGAGTGCCAAGCGAGGAGCAGCTAGTACCATTTTCTAACGACTTTGGTATGTCGCGGCCCGGGATCGAACCCGAGACCTCCCGTTCCCCGTAGCGGACACTCTACCAACTGAGCTATCGGGGCCGGTGAAAGGTATGCAGTACCATTACCCTGAATCATTCAGACACCTATAAACTCCTTACCATTTGAACAAGTACAATATACTATCGGCCATTGAGTCTAACCAGAAATATTTTCAGAGGAAAACTAGCAATGCCCCTCCACCATAAATATAATTTAAATACCCATTGGCCCTTGAAAACCAAGTCTAGATGACCAAAATCTACGTTGAAAATATATATATGGTACAATACATCTGAATATAATTCAGGAATCATAATTGGACAATCCATTTTGGGGACAAAAATGACAGTTTTCTAAAAGCAAAATAAACAGTCACCAAAATCTAATTATATCTTGGTTAGGTTGCAGTGATTTATTTCAATCAAGTTTGACCAAAATTCATCAATTCATTCATGAGATGGGCTACAGAGAAGCCAATTTTTGGCCCAAACATCACGAAAACATGCCTATATAATTTTGACCCCCTTGAACCCACTTTTCTATAGTAAAACTGGGTTTTAAAGGTGTGAACCTTATTTTTCTTATTTCTGCTCTAAAATATAGATTGTGGGTACTCGTTAGAACCGCCTCGATTAGGCGGTTCTAATGAGTACCCACAATCTATATTTTGAGCAGAAATAAGAAAAATATTACAATTTTTCATCCTAAAATTTTCATTTTTTCAGCGATAAATTGTACAATGTATTTGTAAAGGCATGTTTTTGTAAAGATTGACTGTTTAAGAGGGTAAATAAGAACAAGGCTATCAAAACCTAATGACTGTTTTCCTTTACCCTAGTGCTGAAACCAAGCCAGTTTGGTCAGAATCCATATATAGGTTCAAGCGATTTGTTTTGTTTGTTGGTCTGATCGAGGTTTAACATCCCCGTTAACACTAGTAAGGTCATTTTGGAGAGGCTGCTTCCAGTTTTGTGGGACCTTTACCAGACATTGAGATGAAATGACTTCTCAAGCCCTGTCGTCCAATGAAACCAAAACGCCCCCGTCCATAGGGGCTTGAAGAAATATATGGGCTGCACGATGCTTCCACGCAGAGCTGAATCCGGCCCGCACACTGGTACTGGTAAACGACTTAGAGGATCTAAGCCTGTCCAGGAACCGCGGTGCGAGGCGGACCGTACATGCTAATAAACCCTATTGGTTTCATTGGGTGACAGGGCTTGAGATGTCATTTCATCTCAATGTCGGGTAAAAGTCCCACAAAATTGGAAGCAACGTCTCCAAAATGACCTTTACATTGTTGACGGGGACGTTAAACCTCAAATCAAACAAACAAACCAATGAAACCAAAAGGCTTATATACATTGGACGGTCTGACTAACACCACTTTGCCTAGACAGACTTAGTCCTTCTAAGCCGTTTACCATTACTCATGTGTGGTGAGTTTCAGCTCTGCCTGGTACACCATGCAGCCCAATCTACTTCTCCAACCCCTGATGGGCTGGGGCGAAATATAATACTTCAAACAGGCTTTGCAAATACCAGTTACACCAATGCAAATCTGCGCAAAAACATGCCCCCCCCCCCTCGCTTTGGTGGGGGGCATAAATGAGCCAGCGCATGACAATACCTACAGTTAGACCGGTGTGACCAGCAGAGACTTAAATCAACCAGCGCACCCATCCAATGCGGCAAGACCGTTTGCTTATGTCTCATTGCATAGATATTAGCCTATAATAGGTACATTTGATCTGCAAAGACTGATCAGACTGCACAAATATGTAGGCTGATCTGAGTCTTCATTGGTTGCTCAAGCATTCTTGTAGATTTTGTCATGCGCTAACTCAAATAATACTTAGATGAGTGGCAGTGTAGACCGAGATGGGATGCCACATTTTGCAGTTTGTCTCATCTGGGTTTACACTGTTCAGGCCTATCTGTCCAAACAGATATGGTTATTACGGTATTCTGAGAATGCAGGCAGATTTTTGTATTTATTGATCGAGGACACATCTGAAGACATAATTAACCTTGATGCAGCTCAAATATCCTTTAGTTATCAGGACCCTTGTTGAAATCTAACCACAGTCCAGTTTTTTGAAAACTAACCATGGTCCATTTGGTCAAAACTATTGCCATGTCCAGCCGTTCTCATAATCACGGTGCAGCTGTTCAAAACTAACCATTATCCAGCTGTTCAAAACCAACAATAGTCCACTTGTTGAAAACTATCCATGGTCCAGCTGTTCAAAAACTATCCATGGTCCAGCTGTTTAAAAAATATCCATGGTCCAGCTGTTCAAAAACTATCCATGGTCCAGCTGTTCAAAAACTCCATGGTCCAGCTGTTCAAAAACTAACCATGGTCCAGCTGTCCAAAACTAACCATAGTCCAGTTGTTTAAAACCATGGTCCAGCTTTTCTAAACTATGGTCCAGCTGTTCAAATCTGACCATGGTCCAGTTGTTGAATGCTATCCATGGTTCTAAACTAACCATGCTACAGCTGTTCTAAACTAACCTTGGTCCATTTGTTGAAAACAAGCCATGGTGCAGCTGTTCAAAACTAACTATGGTCTAGTTGTTGAAAACTAACCATGGTCCAGCTGTTGAAAACTTACCAGGTCCAGCTGTTCTAAACTAACTATGCTACGGCTATTCTACACTAACCATAGTCCAGTTGTTAAAAATTAACCATGGTACAGCTGTTCTAAACTAACCATAGTCTAGTTGTTAAAAGCTAACCATACTACAGCTGTTCTAAACTACCCATTGTCCAGTTGTTAAAAAGTAGCCATGGTCTTACTGTCGAAAACTAGCCAAGGTACAGCTGTTTTAAACAAGCCCTGCTTCAGCTGTTCTAAACTAACCCTGGTCCAGTTGTTGAAAACTAACCATGATCCAGCTGTTCAAAACTAACCATGGCCCAGCTGTTCTAAACTAACCATAGTCTAGATGTTGAAAACTAACCATAATCCAGCTGTTGAAAACTAACCATGGTACAGCTGTTGAAAACTAACCTTGGTCCAGCTGTTGAAAACTAACCTTGGTCCAGTTGTTTAAAACTAAACTTGGTCAAGCTGTTCAAAACTAACCTTGGTCCAGCTGTTCAAAACTAACCATGGTCCAGCTGTTCAAAACTAACCATAGTCTAGTTGTTTAAAACCATGGTCCAGCTTTTCTAAACTATGGTCCAGCTGTTCAAATCTGACCATGGTACAGTTGTTGAATGCTATCCATGGTTCTAAACTAACCATGCTACAGCTGTTCTAAACTAACCTTGGTCCATATGTTGAAAACAAGCCATGGTGCAACTGTTCAAAACTAACTATGGTCTAGTTGTTGAAAACTAACCATGGTCCAGCTGTTGAAAACTTACCAGGTCCAGCTGTTCTAAACTAACTATGCTACGGCTATTCTAAATTAACCACAGTCCAGTTGTTAAAAATTAACCATGGTACAGCTGTTCTAAACTAACCATAGTCTAGTTGTTAAAAGCTAACCATACTACAGCTGTTCTAAACTACCCATAGTCCAGTTGTTAAAAAGTAACCATGGTCTTACTGTCGAAAACTAGCCAAGGTCCAGCTGTTTTAAACTAGCCCCGCTTCAGCTGTTCTAAACTAACCATGGTCCAGTTGTTGAAAACTAAACATGATCCAGCTGTTCAAAACTAACCATGATCCAGCTGTTCAAAACTAACCATGGCCCAGCTGTTGAAAACTAACCATGGTCCAGCTGTTCTAAACTAACCTTAGTCTAGATGTTGAAAACCAACCATAATCCAGCTGTTGAAAACTTACCATGCTACAGCTGTTCAAAACTTACCTTGGTCCAGCTGTTCAAAACTAACCATGGTCCAGCTGTTCAAAACTATCCTTAGTCCAGCTGTTCAAAACTAACCTTGGTCCAGCTGTTCAAAACTAACCATGGTACAGCTGTTGAAAACTAACCTTGTTCCAGCTGTTCAAAACTAACCTTGGTCCAGCTGTTCAAAACTAACCTTGGTACAGCTGTTCAAAACTAACCTTGGTACAGCTGTTGAAAACTAACCTTGGTTCAGCTGTTGAAAACTAACCATGGTACAGCTGTTGAAAACTAACCTTGGTCCAGCTGTTGAAAACTAATCTTGGTCCAGCTGTTCAAAACTAAGCTTAGTCAAGCTGTTCAAAACTAACCTTGGTACAGCTGTTCAAAACTAACCTTGGTACAGCTGTTCAACACTAACCATGGTCCAGCTGTTCTAAACTAACCAGGGTCATGTTGTTGAAAACAAATCATGGTCTTGCTGTTCAAAATTAACCATGGTCTAGTTGTACAAAACTAACCTGATGATGGTCCAGTTGTTCAAAACTAACCATGGTCCCATTGCTCAAATCTAATCATGGTCCAGTTGTTCAAACGAACCATGCCATTAGTTAAAGCACGGACGACCCTCAATATAATGACAGAGTTTGTTCCCTTATATTTTACTGTTATGAAGAATATGCTGTTTTATCACATGACGTCGCGTCTGAGAGTGTAAAAACGCCATGTAATATTTTCGACTAGTGGATTAAATATGCAAATTAGCCAGATACGTCCCGTAACGTTACATGTACGACGTCCTTAATGACGTCCCGTTTACTAAAGGCGGAATATTGATATTTTTGTAAACAATTATGAATAAAATGCATTTTAAATGTCATATGATAAATAGAATCTTGCATTCGTGCTCATGTATTATTGAATTTATTTAACTCGTTGAGGAAAAGGAATAGAATGCTCGGCAAAGCCTCGCGTTTTATCCCTTTTCCTCAACTCGTTTAATAAATTCAATAATACATGAACACTCATGTAAGATCCTCTATATAAGGAATCCCAATAAGGAGAAGTACATGTATACGACAAAGTAAAGGGCTCTTTACCTTAATTCCTCCAAGAAACTAGAGGCCTTTTGGACCAAAGATTGCTTACCTGGAAAATCTTGCCCCGATAAAGAAAAGATTTCTCTTACTGTCGATCTGCAGTTTGGTTCAGCAGAAGAAGTTCAGTGAAATACTAAGATTGTGGTTCCATCAAAAACATCTTGGATAATGCACATGGAATGATTTGATCTATTAATTGCTATGGTATCAAGTTTTGTGTCAACTGGCTCTTTGGTTCAGCAGATGAAGTTTTCAAGATGGCACTGATCTGAACAATTTTAGCTACTTACGGTGGCTGCAGTGGCTGGCTCTGATTCTTCCTACCAATTTTGGAGTCATTTAATCCATTGTATACTAGTGGACTCTTCCATTGCTATATGTTGGACCAGTCCATTTAAATTTTTATTCACCCGTTTGAAAAATGGTCGTATTATGTTATGCCCCCAGGCATCCGTCCGTGCGTTCGTCGGTCCATGCATCCATCTGTCCGTCCGCCTGTAAACTTTTCGTTTCCGGATAACTCCTACAGTTTACATCCGATCAAGCTGAAACTTCATACATAGTTAGACCATGATGTGGGGCAGCGCATATTGTTTCGAGGTTACGGTCCACCAAATATTAATAGAGTTATGCCCCTTTGAAATTTTATGTAAACTTTTCGTTTCCCAAGTTGGCATCCGATCAAGCTGAAACTTCATACATAGTTAGACCATGATGTGGGGCAGCGCATATTGTTTCAAGGTTATGCTCCACCAAATTATTAATAGAGTTACTGCCCTTTAAAAATTTTGTAAACTTTTCGTTTCCCGATAACTCCTCCTACAGTTTACATCCGATCAAGCTGAAACTTCATACATAGTTAGACCATGATATGAGGCAGTGCATATTGTTTCGAGGTTATGGACCACCAAATAATAATAGAGTTATGCCCCTTTGATTTTTTTTTTATGTAAATTTTTCATTTCCGGATGACTCCAACATTTTACATCTGATTTAGCTGAAACTTCATGTATAATTAAACCATGATGTGGTGCTGCGCATATTGTTTCGAGGTTGTGATCCACCAAATAATAATAGAGTTACGCCCCTTGGAAAAATTGTGTAAACATTTTGTTTCCGGATAACTCCTCCTAAATTTTAGATCCGATGATTTTGAAACTTTACATACAGTAAGACCATGATATGGAACAGTGCATATTATTTTGAGGTTACGGTCTGCCAAATATTACCAGAGTTATACCCCTTTCCAGATTTTTCTTAACATTCCGTTTCCGGATAACTCCGCTTACATTTTACATCTGATGAAGCTGAAACTTTACATATAGTAAGACCATGATGTGGAACAGTGCATATTATTTTGAGGTTACAGTACACCAAATATTACCAGACTTATTCCCCTTTCACATATTTTTCTAAACATACTTTGTTTGGACAATGCCTCCCAGATTTCACATCTGATGAAGCTGAAACTTTACGTATAGTTAGACTATGGTTTGGAGCAGCGCATATTATTTCAAGGTCACAGTCCACCACTTATTGCCAGAGTTATGCCTATATTATTTTGAGGTTATTGTCTACCAAATATTACCGATCATGAAAATTTTTTGAAGACAGGTAGTTTGAGACATTGAGGGTTATTAACCCACTGTATACTAGTGGACTCTTCCATTGGTATATGTTGGACAAGATCATTTGTCATATAAGGGTTGCCGGGTCTATTTTTTTCGTTTTTAGTCTATTTTTTGACGGAAAATTCTGTTAGCAAATAGTGCAGGCCCTGATCAGACGCCGTGTTTGGGGGCTTCAGATCTGGGCCTGCACTGTTTGTCAAGATACCCGTTTAGGGGTTTCCCGCATACAATGGGTTAATAGTGCCAGGTAAGAATATATGGAGCACATATTGTTCCTTTATTAGGTTA
This sequence comes from Lucinisca nassula, assembly GCA_963580285.1. Classification (NCBI taxonomy): domain Eukaryota; kingdom Metazoa; phylum Mollusca; class Bivalvia; order Lucinida; family Lucinidae; genus Lucinisca; species Lucinisca nassula. The sequence continues at coordinate 153,582,481 of OY757016.1, forward strand.
CATTCCACAAACCCAAACTTGAACAACAGTCAGTATATATATGCTCCATCTTACTAATTGCCATGGGCGTATAATGCCCCGCTTCCGGAGCTCTTGTTGTCATATAAGGGATGCCAGGTCTATTTTTTCATTTTTATTCTATTTTTGAAGGAAATTCTGCCAGCAAATAGTGCAGGCCTTGATCAGACTGGCATCTGATCTGGGCCTGCACTGTTTGCTATGGTACCCCTTTAGAGGCTTCCCGCATACAATGAGTTAATTGGCCTTTAGATTCTGGAACAGTTCAAAATAGATTTTCGAGATGGCTACCATGGAAGCCATCATGGATGTCAGTTCAGAATGATTTAAGCTATTTTTATCTACAGGTCTCCCCAAAACTTTCCAAGTTTCGAGTCAATTGGTTCAGGAGGAGAATTTAAAATAGATTTCCAAGATGGCCACCATGGTGGCCATTTTGGATTTAAGATTTCAGCTATTTTATGATGTCCCCCTACCAAAGGGGAGGGGGACATTGTTTTGATGTGAATCTCATCAGCGCATGCGTATCCGTATGCATGCAAGTAAGACAACTGGATGGATTTTAATCAAATTTGCATGGGTATAACATTGGGACAGGATGAAGAACTGATTAGGTTTTAGTGAATTTGACCTTATTTTCAAGGTCACAGCCATGCTAAATGGGTTAAAATTAGACCAAACTTAGTTGGCATATGCGTCGGCGTGACATTTTTTCTTATGTGTAAGATATCTCATGAACTACAGGGTGGATCAAATTTGCATGGATATAACATTGGGATAGGATGAAGAACTATTTAGGTTTGGGTGACCATGCTATTATTTTTAAGGTCATAGCCGTGCTAAATAGGCCAGATTTAGGCAGCCCAGGTGAAGCAGTGCGAGTCAGGGCATCCATGCTTATAAACCCTATTGGTTTCATTGGGCCACAGGGTTTGAGATGTCATTTCATCTCAATATCAGGTAAAAGTCCCACGAAATTGGAAGCAACATCTCCAAAATGACCTATAGTGTTGATGGGGACGCTAAACCTCAAATCAAACAAACAAAACTTGATCTTAAACTTACAACAATATTTCCTACCAATTTCTGAGTCAGCTGGCCTTTCAGTTCAGGAGGAGAAGCTCAGAAAAGATCGGTCATGAGACAAGAGTTGACTTTCATCTCTCTTTAGCTTACCTATAGGATAAAGAATGTGCATGCCATTAGCAAAGAGTCTGATCAGACAGTACTGATGCCCTGGCTGATCCAAGTCTTCACTTGTCACATAAACCTTATTGTAGGCTTTGGGTGAGGACTGTAGCCTTGTAAAATCGATTTAAGCACACCCCCTCCTAGTAAAAAAACTTTTATGCTCCCCAAAGGGAGAGCATATAGTCACCGCTTTGTCCGTCACTGACCATCCATGGGTCCTTTTGTCCATTCACGCCAACTTTGAGGGTTTAGGGGCTAAAACATTGGTCCAGGACAGGTTTAGGGGCTATTTCATATTAGGGGCTACTAGCCCCAATTTAGTTCACCGTCACATAGGTGAGCTTTTGGGATCACTTTTTGTCCTTTTTGCATGCGTGCGTAAGCAATTTCTTCAAACGACATCTCCTCCTAAACCACTGATCGGATTTTGACCAAACTTCACAGGAATGATCCCTTTGGCTTTACATAGACTTATATAGAGATAATCTTTGAAAATCTTCTTCTCTGAAACAGCAAGGCCAAGGTCTTTGATATTTGGTGTGAAGCTTGATCAAGTGGACCTCTATCAAGAATGTTTAAATTATAGCCCTGAGGCCAAAAATGCCCCCACTCCAGGGCCATTTGGTTTTACATAGGCTTATGTAGGGAATATCTTTAAAAAAATCTTCTCTGAAACCGCAAGGCCCAGGTCTTTTATATTTGGTGCGTAGCTTCATCTAGTGGACCTTTGCCAAGATTGTTCAAATTATAGCCTTTGTTGATTTTGATATGAAGCTTCACCTTTTTAGACCTCCCTCAACATTATGCACAATATAGCCCTGGGGTCAATAATGGCCCTCCCTGGGGCCCACTTGTTACTCTATGGATCAGGGGAGCGATCCAGGGCCATCATGGCCCTCTTGTGAAAATGAGCCAGTGGTATAAGAGGGGTAGCCCAAGCTGAAATAAAGTAATTTTTGAAATAGCTGCTTATCTCGTGGACAGTCAAATGTCCAATAATGTCCAATTTCTAGGGCTATTTTTGTCAGTCTTAGGGACTTTTTTAAGTTTTAAGGCTAAAAAGCGCCTAAATTTAGACTTTTAAGCCCATAATCCATGTTGGACAGTGTTGGACACAAAATAGTGCATAATCTTAGCCAAAAGCGCATAATTTTGGACAAAATTAGAGCATAATCCCCGACAATTACTAGCCCACAAACTTATAGCCCCTAAACCCTCGATGTTGGTCTGTCCGTCACACTTTTGTCCGGAGCATATCTCTTAAATTTAAAAGGTAGTTAAAGGCATTTATAACGGTCCTCCGTGGCCTAATGGATAAGAGCGCTGACTCTTAGTCATTAGGTCTCTCACCGCCGTGGGTTCGAGCCTCGCTCGGGTCACGTGTGAGACGCCAAGTTCTGCAACGGAAGGTCAGGTGGTTTTTCTCCGGGTACTCCGGTTTTCGCCCACCTATGATTAACGATCGGCTCGATATGAGTGAAATAATCTTGAAAGGGCCGTAAAACCCAAACCAAAAAAAAAAAAAGGCATTTATTCTGTAACAGTATAACACACCGTGTGTCATAATTGTTTTATTGCCCCCTGTGATATACTGACTATAGCAGATGAAAGGCGGCCCTTAATAGGGTGATTAGTAGCTCTTGTTGTATCCCCTGACTGAGGCACTTAAGAGGAAAATCAATAATGTACACCAGTCAACAGTAAGTAATTTATTGATTTTCACCAAGGAGGCCCCTTACCTGTTGAAGACAGAGGACTTCTTTAGTCAGCTCTGAGGGCTACATAATATTATGTAATAAAATGATAGTCCTCAATAATCAAGAATAAATGCCTTTAAGTGAAACTTGATATACTGACAGAGGGCCATGAGGGGAATCGCAGAATGCAAGAACCATAACCCTGTCACCAGTATTTATGGAGTTACTTCCCTTCTTGACTATTTTAATGAAAAGCGTGTTTACTGATCGTTCCAAGGCCGTTCTTCTGTCCTGGTTTATTATTGTTATAGTTCTCTTTTTATGTATATCTTATTACTTTGGATAGCTGTTTGGTCATTTTGTGGGAAAGTAACTTTACACCTGGGATGTTTTCATTGTACATGTAGTGATGTCAAGTTATGTTCGTTTCTTTCCCTTTGCTGTCTTGGATGGGAGGTGTATGGTAATTGTATTGATTCCTGATCATTGCATTCACTTCCATTTTGTTATGCACTTGCTAAAATTATTTTGAAAAAAAAAGTTGGTATATGAAACAGTCATTTAAGCCAATTTGCACAAAAGCAATTTTCCATCTTTTCAGTCATCCAGGCATGCTGTACAAACAAAGAAATTTAACCCATATACAGTAATGCCAATCAGGACAATGGCTGTCTGCTGGTTACTTCAAAAGTCATTGTTGCAAACAATGTGGACGCAGATCAGACGGCTCCTCTAGCTGTCTGATTTGGATCCACGCTGTTTGCCTGCATGCAAAAATATTTTTAAAAAGTTTGCAAGAAGATTTAGCAGACGACAGAAGCAGACAACATTTTCAAATGCAGCTTTTCTCTGCAAGTTAACCCTTTTTGTACCAAATGGAATCTTCCTCCTCATATAAAGCAGGAGTCCATTTCATAATTTAGGGTTGTCAGGTTGTGTTTCCTTCAAAATTAATTTGGAAAAAGGCTGATTTTCTTGCAAAGAGTGTAAGCTCTGATCTGGGCATGCTCTGTTTGCCAGATACCCCTTTAAGGGTTTCTGGTACTAAATGGGTTAAGGGTAAAAAGCTGTTCCAATTTCAAATCAACAGAGGTAATTCTTGTGGCACGTGTGAACAAAAATGATGGGCCTCATTTGGGTATAGCAATAAAAATCATGAGGTGAAGTTACTGTTTTTAATGTTGAAAAACAAAAACAAAGGATAGTATACATATATATTACGCATCTTCAGCAACCATCATGAGGATATATTTGTGTGATGTTCAAAGGCTCAAATCAGCTTACACAGTCATGCATTTGCATTTACTTTCGTATCTGTGTTTATGTCTTGGATATGGTTTAAACCATAATATGCCTATCACAACAATTGCCGTCTACTTTGTCATCTGCCGGTTACTTTAGAAGTCATTTTTCGAAACAGTGGGAACCCAGATCAGACTGCTCCTCTAGGAGCAGTCTGATCAGGGTCCACACTGTTTTCCTGTATACAAAAATATTTTTTCAAGAATTCGCAAAATGATTCAGCAGTCAACATAAGCAGACAACATTTTCAGATGTAGTTTTTCACAGCGTCTTAAGGGTTAAAATGTTAAAGGTTTACAACAAAGGACACAGAATGAGCAAACTGATCTGAGCCATTTTTGCGCTACTTATGTCATTAGTTGCATGAATACATGGTGACATCATTTTTATGACACAATGCTTTCCACTGAATAATAGTGCCGTTTTATGATTAACTTTTGTTATTGACTAATCATGTGACTGCTGGTTCCCAATGGGCCAGTTGTTCAAACCTAACAATGTCGTTAGTTAACATATTGTTAAAACTTTGATCATTTATTATTGCAAATATGCTAATATTTTTGCTGAAAAAATGTGAGCAGCTTTTGCATTTGCAAAAGCAGCTCACATTTTTTCAGCAAAAATACCAAAATTTTAAATGTTACTGTAAACTTGCTAGAACAGTTAGCAATATGACCACTCACGAGCTTGTTAAGCTAACAATGCTTTGAACGACTAGCCTCTGATGTTCTTACATAAAATGGTGTTATCATGCGTTACATATCATTTTTCAATGCTATATTTTGTTCACTGGCATTTTTAATTCTCACCAGTTACAACTAAAATCTCCAGAATATCCAGAATTGGTCATTCAACCTTCAGACAGTTACAGAAAATGCTGTAGAAATATTTGCTTGAATATTTCTAAATGATATGCAAATGGTTAAACAATGAAAGCTACATGTGTAACAAAAACACCTTAATTATTATCAGGACTACCAACATACCCCTTTTCCTGGAACGGTTGCCTAATGGTAAGAGCGCTGACTCTCAATCATTAGGTCTCTCAATGCTGTGGTTCACGCCTCGCTTGTGCGGCATATGAGACACCAAGTTCTGCAACGGAAATTCAGGTGTTTTTTCTCTAGGTACACACACCTGTTTTCACCCACATCTGAACAATGATTGGCTCGAAATAAGTGAAATAATCTTGAAAGGGCCATACCCCCCCCCCCCCCCCCCCCACAAGAAAAAAAATAACAGTTAGCAAAAAACTTGTAGGTGCAATGTGATGCCAATAACCGAGGGTTTCTTGGTCTTAATCCTTTCAACTATGTAGACCAATACAGATACCTATGCAAACAGTGTAGATCCAGATCAGATAGTTCATTATGAGCCATCTCATCAGGATCTACACTGTGATTCTGTTAATGATTTTGACCAAAACCCTATTTACAAGAATGGATGTGCTCAATGATGGAAGAGTCCACTTCAGAAACTCATGAGTGAAAGAGTTAACTCTTATCCTGCTGAATAATTAAGTTAGCCACACCCATTCTGACTTCAAACCAATCTGATTACTTGATGTTATTTATTCCTACAAATTCACAAACTGAATGCCAAACAGTGTAGATCCAGATCAGATGGCTTCTTCAGAAGCCATCTGATCTGGATCTCCACTGTTTGCAGGTGTAGGGGTTATTTTGAACAGGGGGATAAGGGTTAAGTTATAATGTGTACATGCAAACAGCAGTGATTCTGAGAAAATGCTTGTATGAGTACTCAGGTTCTTGATCTGTAATGCTAATTTCTCTTAGGCTGCATGGTTTTCAACAGAACTGAGACTGACAGAGAAACTGTTGCTTTGGTTTGGTTTTGAGAAGTCACTATTTATAAAAATACAAAATATGGGTGTCTATGGCTGGTACAAATAAATGAGACAGAAAATGAAACACTCTCAGCTGATCATTATCATACTAACAAAAATATCACAGATTATAAAATACGCAAAGCCCAGATAAGAAGGAGTAACAAGGATTATTGACCCTCACCCCCTTTTCTGAAAACAGTAAAGATCCAGATCAGCTGGCTTCTTCAGAAGCCAGCTGATCAGGATCTTAACCGTGTTCCATTCTACTTTTGCATTCATGGTGAAATTGTCATCAAGCAACACAAGTGGCTTATTAAGATTACACACCTGTGCGACATAGTGCATTTTTTCACATCTCCAAAATGGCTACTTTTCTGATGAAAATTTGTTATATTTTTCTGATTTATACTGCAAACATAGGTTATAGGTGCTCATTAGAACAGCCTCAATGAGGTGGTTCTAACAAATACCCACAACCTATGTCTTGGATCAGAAGTAAAAAAAAAATAATGTATACCCCATAACCCCCAGTTTTCTGTATATAAAGTGGGGTTTAAGGGGTGTTCATTTCACAGACATTTTAGGTCACATGATGTGAAAATGGCGAGGATCAAGCGATAATTTTCCTTATTTCTCGTTAGAATTTTGACATATTTTGAGGAAATTCTCACAATTAAGGGGAACGGGAACACCTGACAGATTTTTGCGCCATTTTTGAAAGGGAGACAGCTTTTGAGACTTTCTGTTTGCTTTTCTAAATGTGCTTTCCCACTGACAAAGGGGTCTACCCTTAAAGGAAAGAATTTGCTCCTCAGGAGCAAATTCTTTCGTTTATGAGTTGACTCCTATTGATGTGGGAGACAAAATTACTTTTGCAGGAGTTGCCTCCCCTGAAGATGTTCCCATTCCCCTTAAGTACCCTCAACATATGTTTAAATGGAGAAATAAGATAAAATATCCTTAGTACACCTCCTTATCTGTAGCTATGAATACATAACAGTAACAAAATTATATTAGTAAAATAAAAAAGTCTTTTTCATGGAAAATATGAAACTTTCTGGCATCATACAGTCCTCCTTTAGCTTCCATCCAATTTTGTCTCTGTAAAGTCTATTGATCACACTTTGCTCTTGTCTGTGGCTGTGTTCAGTGAATGATTCCTATACATTTCACACTTGGCTAAATGCTGGAAAAAAGATAGAAATATGAATTACATCTTGAAAGCAGGGTATCTAGCATACAGTCAAATGGCTTGAACTTGAAAAGCTGTTTGAGATTGGGGTACTATTATGATCCTAAGTAATGGGACAGTTAGGCCAAAGTCAGGGTTTACACTGTTTGCCATTCTATCTGCACATTTTGAACTCCTTGCTGGATCATGAAACAAATTTGTTTAAACTTAAGGAGAATTACACCAAGTCTTCAAGGTATCCGAATTTTTTAGGATTTTACGGCAGTTAAAGAAACTGTGAGTCAATCACAGGTCAGGAGGCAAAAATGTGCCTATTAAGGGTATATTTCAAATTAAAGGTATGTTGTGTGTAATTATAATCACATAATCACGGCGATTGTAACAAGTATACACAACATACATTCTAAAGGTTTGATAAAAATTCTCCCTAAACTATCCCAAATGTGTTTATAAAGGTGTTATGGGAAAATTTTCAAAGGGACTCAAAAACAAATTCATTTGTATAGGAGTTTAACTATTTAGACCATGACTATTTAGAGAATGGCCGTAGAAAAGATTTCATGATCAATCTCTACGAAAGAGTGTTGCCCACCCCGGTAGGTACCGAACCCATGTTCTCCCGATCACCAGTCAGACGCACATCCTACAGAGTTACCGAGGCCCACATGAACAAATTGAAAACAGCCACAAGTAATGAGCCATCAGTGATTGACTCATTAATTTTTCACTGTACATTTTTTTTTTGGTTTGGGTTTTACGGCCCTTTCAAGATTATTTCACTCATATCGAGCTGATCGTTAATCCAAGGTGGGCGAAAACCGGAGTACCCGGAGAAAAACCACCTGACCTTCCGTTGCAGAACTTGGAGTCTCACACGTGGCCCGAGCGAGGCTCGAACCCACGGCGGTGAGAGACCTAATGACTAAGAGTCAGCGCTCTTATCCACTAGGCCACGGAGGCCCGTTTTCACTGTACATGTGAACAGTGTAAACTCTATCAAGACTGCTGCTCATGGACATTCTTTGTATTTCTTACTATAGTGCCCCTGAAGAAATATATGGGCTGCTTCCACTCAGAGCTGAAACCGACCACACATGAGTACTGGTAAACCGTTTAGAGGATCTAAGCCTGCCCAGGCAAAGTGGTGCGAGTCTGACCGTCCGTGCTTATAAACCCTATTGGTTTCATTTGGCGACAGGGCTTGAGATGTTATTTCATCTCAATGTCGGGTAAAAGTCCCACAAAATTGAAAGCAATGTCTCCAAAATGCCCTATACAGTGTTGATGGGGACGTTAAACCTCAAATCAAACAAACAAATCAAACAATTTCTTTGCTGTTCACATTCAAGATCAGAAAACAGTCTTTGAGGTTTGTAAGACCGAAACTAGCATGTTCAGCTTTTATCCCTTATCCTGCTGAATAAATTAATTAAGCCAAACCAATTCCCGACTATCCACCAATCAAGTTACTTGATATAAAGTGTTGGTTCAGTTCACAAACTGTATGACAAACAGTGAAGATCCTGATCAGATGGCTTCTGTAATGCGTACATCATGTACGTGATGATAGGATCAGAGAAAAAACTCCCTAATTATCCTAATGGAGAGCTCAATGGGAAGAATTCTCTAGGTTTGAATTAGCCATGGTAAACAAACCAGCCATGTAGGAGTTATAGATGTTTCACTGTATTAACCCATTGTATACTAGTGGACTCTTCCATTGCTATATGTTGGACAAGTCCATTTGTCATTTAAGGGGTGTCAGGCTTTTTACATCGTTCCATTTTTGACAGAAAATCCTGTTAACAAATGGTGCAGGCTCTGATAAGATGCCGCGTTCTGCGGTGTCTGATCTGGGCTTGCACTGTTTGCCAAGGTACCCCTTAAGGGTTTTCCTGCATGCAATGAGTTGAGCAGTCCATTCATAAGGCTGCTAATGGGAGTCACACAAAATGACTGTTTTGTATCCAAATAGAATATAGGTACTGTGTCATATTATCTTACATGTATTCCACATGTACAACAAAGATATGGAGACCAGCTTGCAGGTGGATCTGTGCAGTCTAATCAGTGCCTTTAAGTTGTTCACTGTTTTGATAGTGCAATTATTGGGATTTTGTGTCATATACAAAACCAAGCTAAAACTAAGCAGCCTAGCTTTGAGTCTTTCTGTCCCTTTGGTGTCTTTGGTGGGGTGTGTGGGTTAATTGTATCCATTCCTGATCATTGCCTTCACTTCTATTTTACCTGATGGGGCATTTTGGTGGTGTGGTAAAGCACTCCAGAATCGAGAGGTGGCAAGTTCAACCCCCGCAAGCACCAAGTCTTGTATCCTTGAGAGACTTTATCCGGATTGCTTAAGTATTGGTTCTCAGGAAGTTCTGCTAAAATGTGTCATTAGGGCATTAGAAATAATCGAAGATAGATAGATGTGGCTCATAAAGTAAAATAAACATTTGGGAAGTACCCCTAAGTATTGGGACAGATAGGCCTCAGCAAACAGTAAAGACTGGGATCAGACTGCTCCTGCAGGAGCAGTCTGATCAGGGTCTACACACGTTTGCCATTCTGTCTATACTTTTTGGACTCATGCTGGATCGTGAAACAAACTTGTCAAAGGAGAATTACGGCAAGTCTTTAAGGTATCCCAATTTTGAAGAGGGTATGACACGATAATGGAATATCTGAAACTGTGTTATAACGAGAAGAATTATAACCAGTAGCATTATTACCAGACTTCACTGTAATCTGATACCCACCTCTGAGAATTTATTTGTACGGCTAAAGAACTGCGTTGGCATTGTGTGGACTGATGGCCCCCTGGAGCCGTAGTCAGCTGCACTGGTTTTGTACATAGGGTGCTGGGGTTTAGCCCCATAACCTTGGAACCATGCTGGAATTATGAACAAGTGAACAATGACATGCAGGCCAAAAATAGATTAATTGCTTAAATGAAAACTTAACTGCACCGTTTTACTGTTCTAGCAAGTGTAATAACTGATACACATACTTTTGCTGAAAAACTGAGCAGCAATTTTTTTCAGCACAAATATATATTATGTATTATATACCGTAATGATCCTAAGTATCAGGACAGACAGACCTGAGCAAACAGTGCAGACCCAGATCAGACTGCCCCTGAAGCAGTCTGATCAGAGTCTACACTGTTTGCCATTCCATCTGCACCTTTTGGACTCCTTGTTTGATCATGAAACAAATTTGTTCAAACTTTAGGAGAATTACAGCAAGTCCTCAAGGTGTCCAAATTTTAAGGATTTTTAAGGCATTTGCTATATTAAATGATTAAAGCTTTAACGATATGTTAAGCTGACTATCAGCCAATCAGATTACATGATATAATATTTTCCATCAAATTAACGAACTGGATAACAAACAGTGTAGATCCTGATCAGATAGCTCTGATCTGCATGTGCACTGTTTGCAAAGGTAGATAAGGGTTAACTCACGGCATCCTTACCATATTTACCGTATATACTCGGACAGGCAGGCCTGAGCAAACAGTGTAGACCCAGATGAGATGCGGCAGAATGTTGCATCTCATCAGGGTCTAAAATGTTTGCCACTCATCCCACTAAATTTTAGTAGAAGTATGGCATGGAGTTGAAGTGTCAGAATATTGAGGGGAAATATGGTTCTTTTGAACAGCTAGGCCAACATCAAGTTAACAAGTCCATGCAGTAACCACCCCTCTAAACCCCTAACTATAAAGAGAAAAGTGGGGCTTGTAGAAGACTTTGATGCTGCAGTCTTCATATTTATTCCATGGGGCGAAGCAAATTCCTGACTGCTATTCCTGCATTATGCATGAAGAAACGTACAATATATACTACTCAAAGTTTGATAGGGATCACTTTTTATATACCAAATTTTGCACTGAAAATTTAAAATATCTTGACAGAATTTATACTCGGTATATTGATAAATATCTTAAGCAGAAACTTATGTGCAGTTCAGTACTCATAAAAGTGCACACTTCTCACACTTCGCAAATGAATTCATGCACCCCCAAAATCTTGCCTAGCACTGCTTTCTAGCAGACCAATCAAACTTGTCAGTGTTCCTTTACCAAGCGTAAAAAGGACTTCATTTGATTTGTGAAATACTAAAATGCCTAGGGGACAATTAAGAAACCGTCTGAGCCCCGAAGAAATGAATAGTGGCGTCGGAATGTTGGAATCCGGCGTCTCTCAACGTCGTGTTGCTGGGATTCTGAATGTGTCTCAGAGCGTGGTTTCCCAAATGTGGAGTCGGTGTCTTACCCATGTAAATCCTTCACACAGACACGACGGGGTCGAGAAAGGGCTACAACGCAACGTCAGGTCCGTTTCTTGTTCATTCAGTCTCGACGTCAACGGTTCCTGAACGCTACCCATTTGCATTACGAGCTTAGGAACGGAACTGGAGTACGAATTTCTACACTAACTGTCAGAAACTGGCTCCTCGAGTTCGGACTTAATGCCATGAGGCCTGCCTCACGTATTCCGTTGACGAGACAGCACGTGCTAGGCCGGTTGGACTTTGCCAGAACTCACGTCAGGTGGACGGTTCGTGACTTGACGCCAGTACTGTTTACTGAGGAGTCCAGATTCTGTCTAGACTTCACTTATAAACGTCAATTAGTGTGGCGAATGTCTAAAGAGCCATTCGATGATTTGAATGTGGCAGAGCATGATCGCTATGGAAAGGGGTCAGTCATGGTTTTGGATGGGATAAGCGTGAACGGTAAAACTGACTTGTGCGTCGTTGAAAACAGACGTTTATGGCAGTGAGGTACTGTAATGAGATTCTTGATGAGTTTCTCAGACCAAATGCATATGCTATCGGCCCGGACTTTATTCTGATGGGCGATAATGCCCGACCCAACCTTGCCAACATCACTGATTCCTATCTGGAACGGGAGACAATCGTTCGTATGGACTGGCCTGCTCGGTCACCGGACTTAAATCCGAGTGAGCATGCGCGGGACATGCTACAGCGTGCTGTTTGAGCCCGACCTGTACATCCGAGGCCTTTAAAGGAGCTCAAAGATGCATTGGTTGCTGAATGAAAGCTGATTCCACAAAACTGGATACAGACTCGGATTACGAGCATGCGCAGGCGATGTTGTACTGTAATTGATACCCGTGGACGCCATACATGTTATTAGGCACGTTTGTCTAAACAAATTTGGAAATTTGTAAAAAATCAGTTGTCCAAATCCCTTCGTGTTACGGCAAATGTTGGGGGTGCCAAGACGGTTGTTGTTGTCACGCTTGAATGCAGTGCCAGTTGACAAAATTAATCACTATGTTTTGTGGAGGATACGTTTTCTATCATTACGTATCAAATTTGGATTCAGCTGATTAATTCATCCAAAAATTATTTTGCATTAAAAAAGTGATCCCTATCAAACTTTGAGTAGTATACCTCACATATAAAATTTCCTATCTCCTGACCTCACAATTATTTATCATATATATTTTCTTATTGAGAAAAAATCAGACTTCCAGCAGATGGTTCACACGAAATATCAAGCCGGATTTCTTTTATGAAAACAAAACAGAATATATGAAAACGTTGTCTTCTCAAGTTTTTCTTGGTGCTTTAACCCTTAAGATGCCAAGAAAAACTGCATCTGAGAATGTCATGTATTTATATCATCTGCTGAATCTTCTTGCCAACTTTTTAAAAATATTTTTGCATACAGGCAAACAGTGTGGATCCAGATCAGACTGCTCCTAAAGGAGCAGTCTGATCTGGGGCCACACTGTTTGCAAAAATAATTTTTTAAAGTAAGCAGCAGATGCCAAAGCTAGGGCTGGCTAATCAGACCTGAAATGATAATCAATTATCAGTCCTTTTATTGTGAAGGATAATCGATTAGTAATCACTAAAGATTTTTCTCATAATTTTACCTTTCTGGGTCCTCTTACCATGTTATACATTGCCGTGTGTATAAGGACAGACAGGCCTGAGAAAACAGTTTAGACCCAGATGAGACACAGCAGACTGTGACAGTGTTATCTCATCAGGGTCTGCACTATTTGCCACTCATCCAGCTGTTTTAGACACAGCATTGGTAGGAAATTACCAAATCAGTAACAATAATCATTTTAGTGGAATTTATCAATTGATTAATCGATTATCCGATTGATTTTGCTAGCCTTTAAGGCAAAGCAGGCAAAAATTGTTGTAATTGGCATCTTATGGGTTAAGGATAAACTGGTTTTGTTTGTTTGATTTGAGGTTTAATGTCCCCATAAACACTGTATAGATCATTTTGGAGACGTTGCTTCCAATTTTGTGGGACTTTTACCCGCCACCGAGATGAAATGACATCTCAAGCACTGTCACCCAATGAAACCAATAGGGTTTACAAGCATGGACGGTCTGACTCGCACTGCTTTGCCTGGGCAGGCTTAGATCCTCTAAGCAGTTTACCAGTACTCGTGTGCAATCGGTTTCAGCTCTGCATGGCAGCATCATGCAGCCCATCTATTTCTTCAAGCCCCAATGGCCGGGGGCTGTAAGGATAAATTGGTATGGCAGTTATTCCACACACCTGGGTTATCAAATCTGTTTGGTATATTCTTGGTCTTGTAAAATTCTGATGTTTTAGCATCTCTCTGTACACCACCTTCAAGCATTTCTTCACCTTCCTGCAAAATAAACATATTCATCAGGGGCCAGTTGTTGAAAGCCTCATTAGCTTAACAAGCTTGTTAGTGGTCAAACTGTTAACTATTCTAGCAAGTTTAATACCTAAAATTTTGCTATTTTTGCTGAAAAAAAAAATGTGAGCAGCTTTTGCATATGCAAAAGCTGCTCACACTTTTTCAGTAAAAAATATTAGTATATTTGCCATATTACATGTAAATGATAAAAGAGTTAACAATTCATTAATTAACGATGGTGCTAGTTTTGAACAACTGGCCCCAGGTTGACAAGTGTATGAAATGACTACTCTTGTAAACCCTACTTTATAAAGTGAAATGTACAGTCAGTTGTGATCATTTGTTTCAACTTCAGTGAACTTCAAAATCTTGCAATTTTATCCTGCTGAGCACAATAATCCCTACAAATGCAAACAGTGTAGATCCAGATCAATTCTGAAGAAGCCATCCAATCAGGATCTACAATGTTTGTCATGCAGTTTGTGAACTGAATGAATATACTTTATCAACCACCAGTAATTTGATTGGTGGAAAGTCTGGAATGGGTGTGGCTAAATTAATTTATTCAGCAGGACAAGGGTTAAATAGTGTCAATTATACTTATTGTAAAACATTAGCCTCTGCTTTAATAGATAAGAGTGTGTGCACTTATTACTGAATACTGTAATTTACATCAGTCAGTTTTGGATACATATGAAAGAATGCCCTATGTCACTATAAGGTTGGCACAATTAAATAGAATATTCTTCCTTATATATGGCAGGAGTCCTTTAAGGAATTTAGGGGTGGCAGGTCGTGTTACTATGAAATTTATTTGGAAAATAGCTGAACTTTTTGCAAATAGTGTAGGCCCTGATCACCCGCTGCGTTCTGCGGCGTGTGATATGGACCTGCACTGTTTGCCAGAGTACCTGTTTTGGGGTTTCTGGTACAAAATGGGTTAATATGATAATTAATTGATATTATAAAAGAAGGTCAAAGAGGACTGCTCACGACAGGCCTCCTACGATGGCCACTCAAGCTCATCATGCATTTCACCAGCACTACATCTGTTAGGCCATCGCCTACAGGTCCATCGTACAGCCATCCTCTGAACCTGCTCAACCTGTTGAACCTGAGTTTTAACATGGGGATGCCAAACAGGTGATGCATACTCAAGTTGAGGTCGAACCAAGGTTTCGTATGCAACATGCAAAAGCCAAATTGCGTCTAAGAATCCCTAATGACCTAGTTGCCTTAGATGTAATCCCTAATGACCTAGTTGCCTTAGATGTAATCTCAGAGATTATCTGTGCCGGCAGGGCATGGCCTAGACCGACTCTGAAATCCTCCATAGTGGCAGTATCAATGGCCTTAGTAGGAAGTAGATTCCTTCCCAGATGGTCTGTGGGAAGAAGGAATTCTTGTAGACTGACAATGTGGGAGTCGGTTGGTCGAGCCTATTCTGACCTCTGGTGCTTTTGTCACTTGGTCGAACAACATCAGTGTCTATTTCCACCAATCCATGCTGGATCTTGTACAAAGTTGCAAGGTTGGCAAAAAGCCGGTCAATATGAGTATTGACCGGACCGGTGGTTAAAACCGGTTTTAACCGGTCATTACTGGTCGATTGGTGGTCGATTGGTGGTCGATTAAATCACTGGAGTATATACCTCTGTCCTGATGCTAAACTGGTCTCAAAAGCTTTCCCCCTACATCATGTACATGATGTTAGACTATGTTTTCATCACTGAAGAAGACAAAATAGTTTTTATTAATAACAGCAATTATTTGAGGTGTATTTTAAAAGTATCTGCAACACCTGTAAATTGCTGTCAAAACAGACTAACCCATGCCACTGAAGTGGGTGTGGCAAAGATCTGATTGTTAAATTGACCAATTACATGTCCCTAATAGGGGTATTATAAACTGACACCAGGCTTTATCATAATGTGTGAAATTTGGATTTATATGCAATATGGACAGTATCTTATCATCAAGCTATTACTGAAGGTGTCAAAAATGAATGAAACCTAAAGACCCAATTTGGAACTTCTTCACTTATCACTATTTTGGAAGATAACACTTACCACTATTTTGGAAGATAACAAAAAAAAAAAACAAGAGGGCCCACAGGGCCCTGGTTCGCTCACCTGTGTGTCACTGTCTTGAGTACATTCTAGTTTTGGCCATCTTGTTCATCAGCAGAGTGATTTTAGCTTATTTGATAGCAAGTAACCTATGCAACATTCCTGTGAAGTTTGGATCAAATTGGCCTTATGGTTTAGGAGGGGTTCACATTAGAGTCAATCGCAGGATCAATCCCAGGCTTCTCCAGACTTTCGGATGAGTCTTTAAACCGAGGTCCCGTCTCCGTATGACCTAAGCTGTTGGTGGGACATAAAACTAAAACTCACTCACTCACTCACATTTGAGTCAAATTTACAATGTCTTTCTATTTTTAGCTCTGGTGGCCATTTGTTCATCGGAGTGGGATTGTTTTAGCCTTTTTGGTAGAGGGTCATCTAAGCAACATTACTTCGAAGTTTGAATGAAATTGGCCCAAGGGTACAGAAGGAATTGTTGTTTGAAGGTTTTTTTTATTTTTAGCTCTGGCAGCCATCTTGTTCATTGGAGTGGAATGAGTTTTAACTATTTTGGTAGGGAGTCACCTAGGCAACATTCCTGTGAAGTTTTAAATCCAAATGGCCCAAAAATTATGACAAAACTAGAAATGTGTCCAGACGACACAGATGCCCCCGCCAAGGGCCCCGCCTCACCCCGAAAATCCATGTTGCAACAAAATTTTCTAAGTGTGTGACCTCGTCATCAGGAACATTTGTGAGAAGTTATATTGAAATTGGTGACAAAATGTAAGCGCTAGAGCAATGACAAAGTTTTTCTAAAAATAGCCATAGTGACCTTGACCTTGAAAGTCGAACTCGCTCGAGGTATTGTCATAAGGAACATTTGTGAGAAGTTATTTTGAAACCAGTGAAGAAATGCAGGCGCTAGAGCGATGACAAAGTTTTCTAAAAATAGCCACAGTCACCTTGACCTTGAAAGTGGAACTCGCTGGAGATATTGTCATAAGGAACATTTGTGTGAAGTTATATTGAAATCGGTGAAGAAATGTAAGCGCTAGAGCGCTGACAAAGTTTTTCTAAAAATAGAAACAGTGACCTTGACCTTGAGGTCATGACCTTGAAAGTCAAACTCCCTCGAGATATTGTCATAAGGAACATTTGTGTGAAGTTATATTGAAATCAGTGAAGAAATATAGACGCTAGAGCTATGTTGTGCGAGGGGATAATTAAAAATTTTTAAGTCTGTGACCTTGACCTTGAGCTCATGGGCATGGGTGGGGGTATCGCTGAATAAAATGTACAGGTATCTAACATCATACCAAATATCAACTCAATCCATCGCCCGATTTGGAAAATATCAACTCTTAAAATATCTAATTAAAAATTGTCTAATTCTGTGAACTTGACCTTGAGGTCATAGCCATGGGTGGGGGTATTGCTGAATAAAACATTGTACCTATATCTATCATCATATGAACCAAAGCCATCATAAAAGTTCAGGTTCTACCAGGTACAAATACCTTAACAAGAGTCTTTAACATGGAAAATTTCTAAGTCCATGACCTTGACCTTGAGGCCATAGGCATGGGTGACGGTATAGCTGAATAAAACTTTGGACCTATATCTATAATCGTACCAAATATGAACCAATTCCATCAAATGGTTTGGAAAATATGAGTTCTAAAAGTTCAGGCTCTACCTGTTACAAAAACTTTAACCTGAGTCTTTAACATTGAAAATTTCTAAGTCTGTGACCTTGACCTTGAGGTCACAGGCATGGGTGGGGGTATTGCTTAATAAAACTTTGGACCTATATCTATCATCATACCAAAGATGAACCAGTTCCATCGAATGGTTAGGAAAATATGAGTTCTAAAAGTTCAGGCTCTAGCTGTTACAAAAACTTTAACCTGAGGTTACAGGATCACGTACGTACGTACGTACGTACGTACGTACGTACACACACACGTACAGACGGACGTACACATGTACGCACGTACGGAAAACCGAAAAACTATATGCCCCCGGCATCATATGATGCGGGGGCATAAAAATCTGCTGATCTACTTTTTGATTTGACATGACCCATATTTAACTTAACTGAGATATTGTCCAGATGATCATTCTGAGCAAGTTTTATGATGATTTGAATAAAACTGTGGCCTCTTAGAGTGTTCAAAACGTTTTTCTATAATTTGATCTGCTGACCTACTTTTTGACCCGACATGACCCATATGTGAACTTGACCCACATATTGTCAAGATGATCATTCTGAGCAAGTTTGATGATGATTGGACCAAAACTTGGGTCTCGGGTGTGTCCACAAGGTTTTTCAACACTCTGACCTACTTACTGACCAGATATGACCCATATTTGAAATTAACTGAGATATTGTCAAATGATCATTTTGAGCAAATTTAATGATGAACGGACGAAAACTGTGGCCTCTAGTGTGTTCAGAGGGTTTTTCTATGATTTTATCTACTGACCTACTTTTTGGACAGACATGACCCATATTCGTTCTTGATTCAGTTATTGTCAAGATGATCATTCTGGGCAAGTTTTATGATGATCAGACCTAAACTGTGGCCTCTAGTGTGTTCAGAAGGTTTTTTCTATGATTTGACCTACTGACCTATTTTTGACCTGACATAACCCATATTCAAACTTGACCCAGATATTGTCAAGACTCATTCTGAGCAAGTTTGATGATGATTGGACCAAAACTGTGGCCTCTAGTGTGTTCACAATGTTTTTCTCTGATTTGACCTACGGACCTACTTTTTGACCTGCCATGACCCATATTCAAATGTGACAAAGATATTATCAAGATGATCATTCTGAGCAAGTTTGATGATGATCAGACCCAAACTGTGGCCTCTAGTGTGTTCACAAGGGTTTTCTCTGATTTGAACTATTGGCCTACTTTTTGAACCGACATGACCCATATTCGAACTTGACTCAGATATTGTCAAGATGATCATTCTGGGCAAGTTTGATGATGATTGGACCAAAACTGTGGCCTCTAGTGTGTTCACAAGGTTTTTCTATGATTTGACCTACTGACCTACTTTTTAACCTGACATGACCCATATTCGAACGTGACCAAGATATTATCAAGATGATCATTCTGAGCAAGTTTGATGATGATTGGACATAAATTGTGGCCTCTAGTGTGTTCAGTAGGTTTTTCTATGATTTGGCCTACTGACCTACTTTTTGACCCGACAACACCCATATTCAAACTTGACTGAGATATTGTCAAGATGATCATTCTGGGAAAGTTTGATGATGATCGGACCAAAACTGTGGCCTCTAGCGTCTTCACAAGGTTTTTTTCTGATTTGACCTACTGACCTACTTTTTGACCCGACAAGACCCATATTCGAACTTGAGATATTTTGTGGTGGTACAAAATGTGTGCAAGTTTAGTCAAAATCAAATCATAAATGAAACGGCCATCATGCAGACAAGACCAAAATAGGCAATTTTTGCCCTTTCAGGGGCCGTAACTCCGTAACACATGATGGGATATGGCTGGTTCAAGAAAGGAACCCAGATCTCATGGTGGTACAAGTTGTGTGCAAGTCTGGTTAAAATCAAATCATAAATGAAGATGCTATCGTGCGGACAAAACCAAAATAGGCAATTTTTGCCCTTTCAGGGGCGGTAACTCCGTAACACATGATGGGATATGGCTGTTTCAAGAAAGGAACCTAGATCTCATGGTGGTACAAGTTGTGTGCAAGTCTGGTTAAAATCAAATCATAAATGAAGATGCTATCGTGTGGACAAGACCAAAATAGGCAATTTTTGCCCTTTCGGGGGATGTAACTCCGTAACACATTATGGGATATGGTTGGTTCAAGAAAGGAACTCAGATCTCATGTTGGTACAAGTTGTGTGCAAGTCTGGTTAAAATCAAATCATAAATTAAGATGCTATCGTGCGGACAAGACCAAAATAGGCAATTTTTGCCCTTTCAGGGGCCGTAACTCCGTAACACATGATGGGATATGGCTGGTTCAATAAAGGAACCCAGATCTCATGGTGGTACAAGTTGTGTGCAAGTCTGGTTAAAATCAAATCATAAATGAAGATGCTATCGTGCGGACAAGACCAAAATAGGCAATTTTTGCCCTTTCAGGGGCCGTAACTCTGTAACACATGATGGGATATGGCTGGTTCAAGACACAAACCCAGATCTCATGGTGGTACAAGTTGTGTGCAAGTCTGGTTAAAATCAAATCATAAATGAAGATGCTATCGTGCGGACAAGACCAAAATAGGCAATTTTTGCCTTTCAGGGGCCGTAACTCCATATCACATGACGGGATATGGCTGGTTCAAGAAAGGAACCGAGATCTCATGGTGGTACAAGTTGTGTGCAAGTCTGGTTAAAATCAAATCATAAATGAAGATGCTATCGTGCGGACAAGAAATTGTTTACGCACGGACGGACGGACGCACGCACGCACGGACGACGGACAAAATGTGATCACAAAAGCTCACCTTGTCACTACGTGACAGGTGAGCTAAAAAGGCAATTTTTGCCGTTTCAGGGGCCGTAACTCCATAACACATGATGGGATATGGCTGGTTCAAGAAAGGAACCTAGATGGCATGGTGGTACAAGTTGTGTGCAAGTCTGGTTAAAATCAAATCATAAATGAAGATGCTATCCTGTGGACAAGACCAAAATAGGCAATTTTTGCCGTTTCAGGGGCCGTAACTCCGTAACACATGATGGGATATGGCCGGTTCAAGAAAGGAACCCAGACCTCATGGTGGTACAAGTTGTGTGCAAGTTTGGTTAAAATCAAATCATAAATGAAGATGCTATCGTGCGGACAAGACCAAAATAGGCAATTTTTGCCATTTCAGGGGCCGTAACTCCGTAACAAATGATGGGATATGGCTGGTTCAAGAAAGGAACCCAGATCTCATGGCGGTACAAGTTGTGTGCAAGTCTGGTTAAAATCAAATCATAAATGAAGATGCTATCGTGCGGACAAGAAATTGTTTACGCACGGACGGACGGACGCACGCACGGACGACGGACAAAATGTGATCACAAAAGCTCACCTTGTCACTACGTGACAGGTGAGCTAAAAACAGTGCAAGGTGTAAGTTAGTGCTAAGGTCTTAAGACAAATGAGTCATAGACAAAAATGCCTAGGGCTAAAAAAGCCAGAAAGTATTGCTAAGAGGCCACTTGAAGAAATAACATCTGAACCGAAACTCTATCAAATGATCAGCCTCCAGCAGAGCAAAACTTCAAAATAGTTTCAGTAGCTTTGCTTTTTTAACACTAAAATTATTAAGTTGGCTACTCAATATTTCAATCGACCAGTATTGACCACTTTGGGAGTATTAACCGGGACGGTTTTAACCGGTAAAAACCACCGGTTAAAACCGCCCCTGGTTTTAACCGCCCAACCTTGCAAAGTTGTCAGTCTGTCTACTCTTTTTTTTCTGTATTGTAATTGTTCCCAGCCGAGATCTAAAACCAGCTTGAGACACAACCTGGTGTCCTATCATAGTCATTGTTGTGAACAAAATGTGCTGCTTGTCGTTGGACTTTCTCCAGTTTGGTGACATTTTCACTAGATGAGGTTTCCCATGCCAGAGAAGGATATTCCATGATAGGCCTGACAAGTGCTGTGTAGGCTGTTCTTTTCACCTCCTTCATGCACTCACTGAGGTTACGTCTCAAGAATCCTGGGTTTCGGATACTTTGGCTGCCGCTGTGTCAACTTGAGTATGACAGGAGATGTTCATCGGGGTACTTTCCACTGTCTACTACTTCCAGTGTGTGTCCATGGAGCTTGTAATTTGATTTCCTCTCAAAGCGCTTATTGTGGTTGATCCTGATAAACTGGCATAAGGAGAATAGCATTATTTGCCATAGCTTCTCCAATTCTTCTATTTTTTCAGAAGCTGACTTCTACTTAATGATGCTGAGTGATTATATCACCAGCACAAAGAGGTTTGTACGTAAGTAAACTAATTCTTCCCCCTTCCCCCAGCCCAACCCATTCCTAATTGTACATAGTCCAAAGCCCCATTTACTTCTCCCACTTCGCTATTTTATTTCATAAAAAATACAGTGTGCTACCGTTGTCTCAGGCTTTGAAATCTCAGGCAGAGGCTTGGGTTGGACTAGGTTTTGTGCGTTGTTGCGTTGGTTCTGATTTGTGTACTTGGATTTCGGCACCCTTTGTCTCGGGCTGCTGATGTCTCAGACTGGGTGTTCAAGTCACTTGGAGTTGTGAGACAGCGGGAGTTTGCTGTATATATATGTATATATCATTGCATATTGTACATTGTTTTGGGAGCAGTCGGTGGTTATGCGTCATGTGTAATTTTGTGCCCAATCAGACCACTTTTTTTTTTTTTTTTTTTTTATTATTATTATTATTGGTACAGTCAGACAGGGGTTTGCAGGGATATATACTATATATTTTTCCATGTTCTTCTCGAGGAATTCCAAAGCAGGTACTGGTTGGAACAGGCAAGGCCATTGTGCAGGCTAGCCTGTGCAAATATAATGCCACCTGTTGCCGAAGTGGTGAACGTTTTGTGATGGAAAAATTGTGGTGTTGTTCTTGTTTCTGCTCGGAATATGGATTGTGGGTACTCGTTAGGGCCGTGTCTCTGCGGCGGTTCTGGCGGGTGCCCGGGGTCTGTGTTTTAGGGTGGGGATATGAGGAATAAGGTGTACCCCTGGAAGCCACAGTTTCACTATGTGGGGGGGGGGGGGGGGGGTTCTGGAGTGTATGTGCGGGTTCTCGTGTTGTGATTCAAATGGTTATCTGCGGACTGCCTTGGAACATGGATGTGAAACTATCCAATTTGTTTTTAAGGCTTAATGTGTTTATTATTAATATATATATTTATGTATATGTATATATGTATGTGTGTGTGTGTATGTATGTTTATGTATGTATTTTTCCTCTTGGGTGTGTTGTGTTATCTGAACTAAGTTTCAGTATCTGCATCCCACAGCCATTAACTTATCTATAATATAAGTATAATATTTTTGTGCGTCACAGCCCCAAACGTACACAGTTCAATTTCCTTTTTTTTTTATCTCAGGAGTGGGGGGGGTTGACATGGCATATTTTGGACTTAACAAGCCGTGTAGTTCATGTATTTTAACTTTCATTCAGTGTTTTTTTTTTTTTTGTTTTTTTTTTTTGTTTTGTTTTGTTTTGTTTTTTCCCTCAACTACATGAATTATTCAATTCATTAGTTCTACATTCATGCCACCATTAACTCTTTCAGCAATAATCCCAGTTTTTGGGATAAATATATATACATAAATGTCTAATTGGAACTGTTACTTATTTTGTGGATGCAGCTTGCTGTGAACAGTAATTCATGTTGCATGTGTAAGAGAATATTTATGACAGGAATGTATTATGTGATGAAGAGTGTGTGTCATAAAAGCATAGAGTAAATGAGTACGCGATGTTTGTGTCTGATTGCCAATAGGTTTCAATACTTTCATTCCAATTGTATATAGGTAGTTATTAGACAGGGGGTGTGGGGGTGAATTACACCACTGTAGAATGTTCTTAATACATGTTGGTAGTGATTGCGTAAATTAAGAGACTTCAAGAACTGTGATAATTCATATTCAAACTGTGATATTAGTGTTTGCTGTGATATTACCAGTACCAAATTAAACGTAACTGTCATTAACTGTGATTCACAAACTTTTTGGTGCTTGGAGTACCAAGTTTCTCCATGCCAAGTGAAGTAACTACATGTGTGAACAGAAGATTATATTTTCCTAGTGGATGGGTTAAGTCGGCTCTGACATTTTGCCTGTTAATGGATTCCAATAAATTAGATGCTGTGCAATGGCAAGGATATAAATGTAAACAGATTGTTCAGGAACTTACTATAAATGCATCATTAATAGTAAAATTTTACGCGCACCACCAAAACGCGAATAGGGGAGTGATAGTTCTACTAAGAGAAGATACTGAGAGAATAACTACCGAGAGACAACTACAGCCGATTGGGGCTTAGCAACAACCAACCAACCAACCTTCTAGGTGCTCTTGTACTTTGGTGAACAGATGGCGCAGAATGCAGTGTCTGATCAGTGCCTGCACTATTTGCTACCAGAAATTTACGTCAAACATATCATAAGAGCAAAAAAATACACCGTTCACCCCTTATATGACAAATGGTCTTGTCCAACATAGCAATTGAAGTGTCCACTAGTTAGAAACGATGTCGTTACGCAAATGGTTCCCCAATAAATTGGCCATTTGACGTAACGAAGGGATTCATACTACGACAGTGTAGCAAAATTTTTCTGACAGTTCTTTTACAGTTATAGCGATCTGCCTTAAGTGTTACCTTAGTACTATTCGCTGACACAAATTTCGACCGGTTGTCAGAACTATCAACGTAGTTTCATAGATTTCTGTGTTTTGGAATCATAAACTGACCATTGGCAGCCATATTGAGATGATAAACGCATGTCACGAATGACACAAATGTGTTCATTATAAAATGCGGTACCAGTACCGAACCCGGTACCAGACCGAGCCCGTACTCTCAAAAGCATACAACCGATTCGGGGAAGGGCATTCCACTGGACTTGTGTCAGAGGAAAAAAAGAATACTTATAAAAAGTTCTTTGGTGTGTGGACTTGGCGGTAAGCCACAGAGTGGCAATAACTGGACACACATGGGTATTGGGCTGAATGTATCCTGGCATAGGAATTGCCTAAAGTCCATGAACTATATGGTAGACCAAGCAGAGATGCGCATCAGCAAGTCTCTCTTCTGGGATCTCCAACCAAATCTTTCAAGCATGGCTGTAATACGACCTTGTGTCATAGTCACTGGTGGTCCAGGGAGCAGCCCTCCTTTTGATTTTTCTTTTCTAACTGGAGTATTTAGGTTTGGGTAAAATGGTTCCACACAGGGACAGCATACTCCAGTTGGGGCCTTACCAGATTGTTGTATGCAGTATGTCTCACCCTTGGTTATTTGGTTTTGATGTTCCTTCCCAGAAATCCAGTGCATTTCCAGTAAACATGTCTATGTGAGAGTTCCAGGACAGGCCATCGGATATGTCCACCCTCACGTACCTAGCACTGGTGACCACCTCCAGGACCTGCCCATGCAGGTGACACATGGCGTTTATTGGTCTCCTGCAAGTAGTCAGCCTTACCATATGGCACTTCGAGGGGCTGAACTCCATGTCCCACGTGGACTCCCACGCAGACAGGGTGTTCCAAGGCAGTTCTTCTATGGCGGTTTATTTATGTTTTTTTTTTTTTTACTTACTGTGTGTATCACTTGTGTCTTTTTATTTTGGATGGCCATTTGGCCATTTTGAGGGTAAGTAACTGTCCTTATGGCCTTCCATTGTTTAGGTTTCCATTATGGTCTGGTCGCTTTATGTTTGTGTTTCTTTTCCTTTGGTGTTTTTGATGGGTGGAGTACGTTAATTGTATCGATTCCTGATCTTTGATTTACTTCTACTTTAGATCATTTTGTAGCAACTTGTCACGGTCCACCCCTTCTATGGTGAGGTAAACGGACCTGTGATGCTAACTGTTCAGGTAAGTCAACAGGATCGGGCACAGTACAGAGCCCTGGTGCACTCCTGATGTAACTGGGACCGAACCTGATTCCTCATCCTCAAGGTTTGCCGTCTGTGACCGATTACCTAAGAAGGCGCGGATCAAACCCAGTGCCTTCCCTCTTATTCCGTACTGGTGGAGTTTCCTAAGGAGATTCGAGTGATTCACTTTATCAAAGGCCTTTAAAAAATCCAGCAGTATCAAAATAGAAGTGAAGGCAATGATTAGGAATCGATACAATTAATCCACAGCTCCCATCAGAGACACCAAAGGGAAAGAAACATGAAACAACAGACCCTAATGGAAACATCTCTAATGGTATGGGAGAAGAAGGTTCCTTTGTATAGAATAGAATACTGTTTATTTTCCAACCAAGGACCCTTGCGGGCAATAATTTAATACATGCAATATTATTTGGCTATCAAAACATATATGAATACTATCACAAGAGCAGAAAATCTTCTGGACAACAAAATATCAGTTCTTGCAGTGGGGATGTGAAATGCCAAAGACTGGGACCAAAAAAAAAGTAGCCGTGTTTCCGCTAACCTGACCGTCCCTGCTTCAGACTCCACCACCACATCGACTCTACTATTTTATCATTAAAATAACAAAATTAAAACACCGACCCTCCCATTTTCAATTTCCGACCCTAACCAGTATCGTCTTTGCATTTTCCCACAGAAATTTCGCATTTTAAGTACATTTTTGTAGGTTTTTGGGATTTAGTACCTTCCAAATTACAGCGCTGACATTTTTGAGCAACTAAAATGAATTATGATATACAGTGCAAGTCTCAATTTAGAAAAACAAAAACACCAAAAAAAAAAAAAAAAAAAAAATACAGGACCGTCCCAGTATTTTCCAGGAGAAAAAAATAAAATAAAATGATAAAAAAATTCTCCTACCTACCGACAAAATATTTTTTTAGCATGTTTGTAGAAACACAGCTATTTTATTTACGCTTGATGATATCTGCAGCTCGTTACTGGCGGGATGCGGGTGGGTGGGTGGGATTTTTAAGAGGAAATCTGTTGGAAAGCTGGCAACGGTCTAAAGAGACCTTTGAACAATAGTATCTGTTGGAATGCTGGCAAAGATCTAAAGAGACCTTTGAACAATAGTATTACCCAACTCTTCCTCTTTTTCTTGAGAGCCTCCCAGCTTAAGTTTTACAGTTTTCCAGTCAAACTTCCAGTTTCAAAGCAGTAATTGCTCGTTACAAATCTAGCTGCCCTATTCTGATTTTTGTTTTCAATTTCTTCATGAAGGGCCACTCTCTGGGGGCCCAGAAAAACTAACATATTCCAAAATCGGGAGAACTGGTCCTTCATATGTGGCTTCTTTTACATCCTGGGAGCACTTTTAAAGATTACGCCCCGAGAAACTAAGAGTTATATTTGTCTTTGTACACATGTTGCTAATACGAGTATTGCATTTCCGTCATGTATGAGGGTCACGCCAAGGTATTTAATGGCATCCACATATCTCGTGGACCGTTCTCTCTGAAGTGAAAGAATTAAAAATTTTCTTTTTTTGTTTACCCAGTTATCTGCATAATATTTGCGTAACAAAGTAATATCTCAAACCCCATTCTCTTGTCCAACACCCTAATTTATCTATATCCCTCCGAATTTTCAATTAGTCATCGGTCTTTCTAAATTCATGATCGCAAACACAGCCATCTGCGAACAGTCTTATTTCGGAGTCGTTTTCATCGGAAATATCATAACTGTTCAAAGAGAACAACAACTGACCAAGAACGAATCCTTGTGGGACACCAGACAAAACATGAGTCCACCATTGGGTTTCACCGTTAACAACAACTCGTTGTTTGCTGTAGTACAGAAAGGAATCTATACATTTGTGTCTTCCCGCCAATGTCATAACAAAATAATTTACTTTTAAGCAGTTCATGAGAGACGTTGTCAAAGGCCCTTTCGACATCTGGAATAAATGTACCCATCTGTCGTCCTTTATCTAAGATTTTTTACCCAGTCATTTATAACCGTGATCAGCTGAGTTTCACAAATGTGCATTTTCCTAAATGCATGTTGCGTATCTGAAAAAGATGGTGCTAAGCAAGTGAGCAATAATATTTGGGCAACAAAATATGTTCAAGCAACTATCATGACACAGGCGATTATTCCGATCAACAGCTCTATATCATTTCTGCATAATACAGGCGATTGTTCCCATCAACAGATTTATCTCATTTCTGCATAGTATATTGCATCATACAGACAGAAATATCATACCCCATGTTCTTTCCCAACACCCTAATCTATCTATATCCCCCTGAAGTTCCGCCTCGATAGATAGATAGATAGATAGATAGATAGATAGATAGATAGATAGATAGATAGATAGATAGATAGATAGATAGATAGATAGATAGATAGACAGAGATAGATAGATAGATAGATAGATAGATAGATAGATAGATAGATAGATAGATAGATAGATAGATAGATAGATACTATCATCAGTATACAAAGAGAACAACAATGGACCAAGAACTGTCCCTTGCGTTACACCAGGCAAAACTGAAGACTATCCTAAAGTTTCACCGTTAACCACAACTCTTTTTTTTTGTAACAAAGAATGGAATCTAGCCATTTTGAGAGGCTGCCTATAAGAAAATAATTCACTTTTATGTAGTCGTGAGTGGATATATCCAGAATAAATGTGTTCACAAATCCTCCTTTGGCCATGAGCTTGTACACTCTACGGTTTTTATATATAATAGATACAGTATTGCATGAAGGTTTCTTTCTGAAAATATAGAGAATAGGGATCAGAGGTTATATAGTCTATTTATGAGAATTTCCATTCGAGAGTTAAATGTAAAATACCATGACAGGGCCAGTAGAAGTAATACTGGGTATGCTATGAACAATACAGGGAATACTTATAGGTATAAAGACTGTTCCAAAATTACATGGATCTAAAAGTAGTCGTTTTCATTATTCTGTTGGTTTAATCATTTATTATTATTGTCAACAGCAGAAACTGAATAACAAAACACTTAATTTAGTCAAGGTAGCTGGTGATAAATGTTGACAACGATTTCAAATAAACAAACACGTTTGGAATGTATGGGCCGGTACACATATTTGAGAGTGACTGAATTCGCAAATGGCCAATATCTGGTAGCTGAAAATATTTTAAGCTTACAAGCAAACAGGGCATTATTTTCAATAAAACAAAATAATTTTGATAGTACTATCAAAACATCTGCAGTTCTTCATATTTTTATTCACTTATAGGCTCTACTACCCTTTATAAGTGTGAGATATGGGCAGGATTTAAAATAAGTTATCAAAACAAGTCCATCTTTTAAATGTAATTTTTAATGAATTTAATAAAAAAAAAAAAATCCAGACTCACCAAGTATCTTCAAGGAGTGCATTCAAAAGCTACTAATTTTGAAAATGAGGTGTCAGTTACTATGAAATAAATATCTATGTGAACTTGCCAGCAAATTATGTAAGCGAAAAATATTCCTGCATGGTTGCTGCTATTTCCGCTAGATATATATCACCGCCAGTATATTTAGTATACATGTATTTGGGTATCGTGGTGTTATCTACTATCTGCCGCGCGATATTTGTATTCAGAATCAGAGTATATTACTGGCTAGACGTCAAATGAAATTCATTCATCAGGACAGGAGATATGTAAAATTACGTATAGTCCCTAGCCCTCACCAAAGAGGTAAACCTAGCTACAATATCTTCTACACCTTCAGTTGAGGAAAGTATCGAATTTGGAAGTATATTCCAATCTCTAATGGATCGAGGGAAGAAGGATCCTATGTTACTGTCAGTTCTTGCAGTAGGGGTAAGAAATAAAAATAAGAGATTATTTCTACAACGCCTAAGTTGGGGAATATTGTAATCGGTTACAATGGTGGCTGCACCCTTTAGACCTGTGTTAAAATTATAAGCCTGCTGTCTCTTCTCCTTTTCATAAAAGATTCCAATCTTCATTTTTTGTAGTATTTCAGTCATACTCGAAGTTATGAAGAGCGGTAATTGCCAGTAAGGAATCTAGCAGCTGTATGCTGATTTTTTTTTTACAATTTCGTTGCGAAGGACCAATCTGTGGGGTCTCTAACACAACTACCATAACCCAAGACTGGGCAAACAAATCCTTTATATGCTGCCTCTTTTACATTCTAAAGCCACTGATAAAGTCGCAAGAAACGAAGTGTTCTATTAGCCAATGTACACGTTTCTTATAAATGCATTCTGTCTCAAGTTATGTGTGGTTGTCATGCCAAAGTATTTAACGGAATCCCCATTTCGAGGATCGTTCCATATCGGTCTTGTTCTTAGTTATCTGCATAATATGTTGCATGTAACGGACTGAATCTTATACCTTATTTACTTGCTGAGCATCCTAATATATCTATATATTTCTTAAGAGAAGTAAGTCAACTGCATTTCTACTGTATCTCTAATTTCTCGTTAGCAATTGCAATAAATGCGAACAGTCTTACTTCTGGTTTGAATGTCACTGGAAATGTCATTAATATACAAGGAAAATAACTATGGACCGAAAACAGCCCCTAATGGGACCAAGAGGCAGACTAAAGTGGAACTCACTCCGAAGGTACACCATTAACAAAAACTCATGGTTTTCTCAAGCGCAGTAAACAAAGCATTTAGGAAACGGTACACATGAGCAGGATTATCAATGACGGGGTAAAAATCTTGTGACAAAGGGGGAGGGGCACATTTTTTTCCGGACTTCGAGAAGGCTTTTTACACCCCCTGCTGAAGGTCATGGATCCAAATTATTTAGTTATGACATTGGGGGTAAGGCCTCAAATGAATAGATTTCTTTCTCTTCTACAGAAAACAGCGAGCTGTTGTTAGTGGTGACTCTTGGGAGTGGGCTCGTTTCGTCTTGGGTCCCACAAGGGACTGTTCCTTGTCCACTTTTTTCTCCCTGTACATTTATGATATTTCCACTGACATTGACTCAGAAATAAATTTGCTCTAGAAAGGATTATCCTTTGGAAGCAAGGAATACACCACAGAACTGGAAAAGATGGAGTGCACATGTTTTCTGGGCTAGACTAGATGCTTTCGGCCATAAGACAGTTCGCAGACGGCCGTATTTGCTATCGGAAAATTAGACATACAGAGGACTCCCTGAGACTTGAGAATGGTATCGATAGACCAGGCTGGTGGGCGCGAAGATGGGAATGACATCTCAGCCCGTTAAATGCAATATTTTGCTGATAACAAGGAAAATAACCAATAAAACCGATGCTTAGAGGGAACGCCCCTCGAGAATGTAGATTCATTAAATATCTTAGTGTGACAATCACGCACGACTTGTGATGGAAAACACATATTAACAACATGTGTATTAAGGCGAATAGAACGCTTGATTTCCTGCGGCGAAATTTTCATCGGTGTTTTCAGAATGTAAAAGAGGCAGCTTGCAAAGGACTTGTCCACACAGTCTTGGAAAATGGTAGCTGTACCTGGGGGCCACATGGAGCGGTCCTTAATGAAGAAATGAAAAAAAAATGTTCAGAATAGAGCTGCTAGATTTGTAACAAACAGTTACTGCTTTGAAACTGAGAGTATGACTTGAATACTGGGAAAATCAAGAAAAGAAACAGTAGGCTCATACTATTACACAAAGGTCTAAAAGTGCTGCCAGCGTTACAACAGCTGGCCTTGTTCCCCCAGCTAAGGGCTGAAAAAAAACATCATTCATTCGTTGACTTTTCATACCTCTACTACAAGAACTGACATTTACAGTAATCTTTCTTCCCTAGGACCATTAGAGATTGGAAGGCCCTACAATGTTCTATTATTTCCTCGACTGACGGCGCAGAACATAGTGTAGCTAACTTTACCTATTTGGTGAGAGCTAGGGACTAACTTCCCATATCACAGCTCCTGGTGTATGAATGTCATTTGACTTGTCACGAGTAAAAAATCCGATTCTGATTCATGAGGGTGTGTGAAGAGACTAGAATAAATGTGTCCAAATAAAAACGGGATAAGAACTAGAAGTGAATGGTTGTCAGCTCAGCAGTAAACTGTACTAGGCTGGAGCTGGCTTTGACACCATAGGGGAGTGAATTCCAGTATCTTATTGTTCTTGGAAAGTAAGAGTATAAGTTGAACTGTGTCCTGGAATAGGGTGCTAGGAAATTAAAATTTCTGGTTTCAGTTAAATGATGATGATCGACAACAACTATATTATGGTTGATTTTGAAAAGTATGATAACAGAGTTTTGGATTCTGTGCTGTTCCAATAGTTAAGGGTTTTCAAAATGGTAACACTGCTAGTAAAGTCAGTCGTTTACTACGTATCTAGCTGCTGCCATCTGCACTCTTTCAATCTTATATGATAGTGTCTTCTGCCAGGGGTGTCATACAGAGGAGCATTATTCAAGCTGGGGCCTTACATATGCATTGTAAGCATTTTCTTTTACTTTTTGATTCTGAGTCTTAACATTACGTTTGATAAACTTTAATGTGTTGTTTGCCTTTGATGAGATGTTTTTGATGTGCGTCTTCCAGCTCAAATCTTGACTAATTGTGATTACTAAATATTTAGCGTTTTCTGTGTTTTTAGTTCTTCATTGTGCAGTTTATATGGCAATAGAACTGTTTTTTTTCTCTTGGAGACACGAATAACTTCGCATTTTTCCGGTTTGAACTCCATGGACCAGTTTCTTCTTTTTCTCCTGTTACTGCTACTCGCTCAAAGCTGAGCTTTACGAGCAGGATTTTCTGTGTGGTAACCAGTATTTTTTTAAGCAATGTGGATGGAGTGCCTTGCTCAAGGGCACAACACTTTGGTCAGCGCGGGATCGAACCCGCAACCTCTCGATCACAAATCCGATGCGCTACCACTGCACCAAAGCCCTCCACGATTTTCCGAATTTTTCAAGTTTATGGAGATGGTTTGTAAAATTTCAGCATCTGACGGTGAGTTGATAGTGAGATAGGCAATTGTGTCGTCAGCAAATAGGCGAGCTCTACATTTTTGAGAGTTAGGTAGATCGTTTATGTATGCCAGGAATAAGCAGGGCCCAAGAACGATGGTGTTTTCCATACATGTATGACATAGCCATTTGATATATTACAAGTAAATAGAATTATATTCACTCTTAAAATCCTTATATGGATGAATTTGGAGCGTGATAGCTCAGTCGTGAGTGCACATGTTAGAGGTCCCCAATTCGATCCCCGGCGGTGGTGATAATTTTGGTGTCAGAACCCCGGTACAATCACATTGGCATTACTTGCAGAGATGAATCTCATAAAGTGCTCCGTTCTTCGGATCGGGAAGATAACTGAAGGCCCCTATGCAGGGGGGGGGGGGGGGGGATCACCTGTGCAGTAGTGTGCAGATTAAAGAACCCTACCGTAATTACACGATTACTGTGTAGTCTTTCATACTGCAAAACTAGTTTCTACACTTCCATGCATTTTCCTCTTTTCTCATCTGCCCCGATACTATCTCTTTTCCCCCTTTCTCTGGGAGACGACACAAAATGACCCACAAGGGTACATGTGACCCCCCCCCCCCCCCCCCCCCGGAAAAAAGCAATCAGCACTGCACAACTGGTGTGTCTGGTAATATACACCATCTGTTAAGGCAAAATTGGAAGAAAGAGAATGTAACAAAGGTGCCATGAAATGCCGGGGTTGTTTAGTACCAGCGGTGAAGTATTTGGAATACAATCTTCTATCTATCTATTTACTGATACTGCGTCAGTCACTTTTGACCATTACCGCAGGTAATCTTCTTTGAAACTGCTTGAATCCTGAATTTAACCTTGAAAGAAACGAGATGAGTCGTTAAATGTGAAAAAAGATGCGAGAGATAAATGTTTTATTACAGAAAAGATTAAAAATTAAGCGGAGAGAAGAGATGAAGAGGACAGGAAACGCTTATCGTGCGAGGTATAGATTTCTCGGCCGTTCGTGTTGCGCTTTAAATTTAGTGACGGAAACCAGCAAAAATTCGGAACCCAGCAACAAGTATGGCATCAACAACAAAGTGAAAGTAGTGTATATACATTTCAGAACGGTTTTAATACTCTTTAAGATAAAATCTGGAGTTTGAAATGGTTTGATCGTGAAGAAAATATATCAGTTTAATTTTCTATGACATTGTTCCCATAGGAAAATACCACTGATCGTCACAACAGGTAGATACGTGAATCACGTATTCACTGCTACATTGCGGAGATCTTTTCCATTCACTACCGTACCGACAGTAGGGAGGTTAAGGTAGTGATTTTCATTTCTATCCACTAGTAGACAACAACAACTAGTATACAATGAGTTAAAGCTGTCAAAACTGGTTCAGTGGTTGTGCCAGGATACAAAATATTCCTTTACATACCTGAATGACTTCTTGCAAACCTTCCTGCGATGTCATTTTCGGTTACAATTTAGTAAATTAATAAAACTCCACATCAACTCTTTGGCCGTATTGTAAATAGTGCGTCGCTATGGGCGTTTCTAAGGACGACTGTTTCCCGGTCCAGTTCGTTTGAAACTGTTTGTACAGTAGTCGTGTAAGGGTCTCGGGTCGTTTCGCCCGTGAGTCGTTTCGCCCATGAGTCGTTTCGCCAGTGGGTCGTTTCGCCCTGGGTCGTTTCGCCCGTGGGTCGTTTCGCCCTGATTAGGTGGGTCGTATCGCCCTTATTTTTTCAAGCCCTATTGTGATTGAGGTTATATTTGTTTTGATATGTAAAGGGATTGATGGGGGTATTGGGAGTTCCGAAAAACATGGTTTTGCCCTCTTGTGGTGCAACTGGACGACCTACTGACGGTTTCTACGTCAGGTTTGAGCAACTGAGCTACCACCTTTTAGAGAAAGATATTCGAGCTCACTGTCACGACAAGGTGTTTCTTATTTTTTCAACCCGAAACTTATAGGCATGTAATTACGTGTTCTCTTACCAGAGAGCAATACTGACATGTTTACAGGCAATTTCTGCTTTGAAACTGGGAGCATGACTGGAATACTTGGAAAATTAAAATGGGAGTCTCTCAAGAAAAGGAGGAAAGACAGTAGGCTCATCCTTTTATACAAAGGTCTAAAGAGTACTGCTAGCATTCCAACAGATGACCTTGTCCCCCCGGTTAGGCACTCTAGAAATCACCATTCATTGGCGTTTTAGACCCTTACTGCAAGAACTGATATTTATAAAGAATCGTTCTTCCCCCGAAACATTAGAGATTGGAATGCCCTCCCCGATTCGATGATTTCGACAGCTGAAGGTGCCGATGACTGTGTAACTATGTTTACCTCTTTGGTTAGAGCTAGGAACTAACTTACCATATCACAGGTCCTGGTGTATGAATGTCATTTGACGTGTCACCAGTAACAATTCTGATTCTGA
Source organism: Lucinisca nassula (assembly GCA_963580285.1). NCBI lineage: Eukaryota > Metazoa > Mollusca > Bivalvia > Lucinida > Lucinidae > Lucinisca > Lucinisca nassula. The sequence continues at coordinate 153,617,481 of OY757016.1, forward strand.
TTTACAAGTTAACCGAATTTTTATATTTTTGTGCTACGGTAGCTAGGCCTTGTAAAGAAAACTGTCCAATTATTTTTTCCTTGATAAACGTAGGTTTCTTCGTTCTTTTCGGACGGTTTCGGACCTGCACACACCTAAACATATGTTCTTGATGGTTGTTATGTCTGTCACATCGGACAGATCTTGTCAGAGGGCGTATTTTCTAACCAACTAACCTTCTTGAACCCTCTGCTATTCTCTGCTGGCTGGCCTATGCGGTACTCCATACAGGTGACGTGTCGATCAGGCGACCCGACTTTTGCGAGCTATTGTGGCAAGGCCATCGCATGATCGTATACGTGTACTGACACATACATATATAAGTAACTGACCGCTCAACATCGGGTGTGGGACATTATTTCCAGAGCCGATGTTGCAGTATCGAGCATAGGCCGATAGCAGTGAGTAAAATGATTTTTATTTATTATCTTTTATTCTTAGATGCAGCGCTATTCTTTTTTGTCAGGATCCTTATTGTGTTAATATTGCCATTTCTTTTCCCTGTACAGTACATAAGGGGGACACCTTAGTGTTGGGCAGAGAAGAAATGGAACTTAAGCGCTGGATCTATTGCTTACATGGATCGCCATCTATTGTAAGGGTAGATAATTTTGGCGATTTATGTACCGTTCATTGTAGGGGCACATAACTGCGCTAGGATTAAAAGTTACCGTGTATGACGGCGTTTGTTCATAGGGCGCGCACGTACGCATCTTTTTGCAATATAATTTGTGTAGATTCTGATCAAGCGCAGTTTAAGGTCACACACACCATCATTATCGGCGCTTCATTGCATTGAAGGTCCTGATCAGACGCAGCACTGAATTTTCGCAGTAATGTTATTGTACATTTTTTTCTCTTCTTTCGTTGGAAGACTGTTCAGATTCAATGAAAGTTTTGATGAAATAGTGCCAGGGTGCATTATCTGTAGACCCTTATCAGACGCCGCCTGCGTCTATGCGCGATATGTTTTTTATCAGTCATATGGCTCCAAGCAGATTTTCCAGTTATTTTGAGGGGAGTACATTTTGCTCACCGGTCTAGCCTGTAAGACTGGGCGAGCATACTGTTCTCCATGATGGTTGACAAAATGACATCCTTTGCTCGTCGTCGGTTGGCAAGGCGAGGGGTCTCAGCATCTACGGCTGGTTGTCATCATAATGGAGTACCCATCATTCTTAGTTTAGTCGGTGAACTTAGAGTACTCCGAGCGATACATTGTCGCTGCAGTGTTAATATGACATTGGTGCACTAATTTTTCCGTGTTTCTGCTTTGGCATGCAGATTGTGGGTACTCGTTAGAACAGCCTCACGCAGTGATACTGTTCTTACGTGTGGGCCCGGTCCGTATTCTGGGCAGAAGTAGGGAACAATGGCAAGCTTTTGCACCGTCATTTTCAGCCATATGTTTTGTTAGAAGAACATTATATTTATGGTAATGCATTGGTTGTTTGCGCAATGGCGTTCTAGGGGACATTTTCAATCATTTAAAAGTGTAATGTTTCTGTATTTTATTTGTACACGTATAAGCTCGTTTCTTACGTGGGATAGTTTTGTCTTAAATGTAATAAGATTTGGTGCACTGAGGTTATATCAGTCCCACCACGTGTATTCGGCCGCAACATCTTGACGTCAAACTGACGTTGACGTCATGACCGTTGACGTCGAATATACGTTGATATAACGCTCGCTTGCCCACTCTTAGTGATCTGTGTACGCAGGTTTCCCGTGCAATGAGGGGTGGCTTTCAATTATCGCATTTGTCAAAGGTCAAATTATCTTGAAAGTTTCACAACACCCCACTTGCGCGGGCATGGCATCACACATCAGGGAGAGAATATGGAAAGCTGAGATTAGCAGAAATTATTATGATATGTTCGTTAATTTCACACATCTACAAGGGCTTTAAGATCTACCATGGCCTGTGGCCCGTAGTAGCATCTAATGTACTACTTCGTCAAGCCAAGAGGGTAATCCATACTTGATGTTGTCATATAAACGAATCTCTAACATGAAGGACGCATCTCCAACATGAAGGACGCATCTCCAACATGAAGGACGCATACAGTCGTATGAAGGACGCATACAGGCGTCGCGTATAACTTCAGAGAGATCTCCTTAAACGTGTATAGTTCAAAAGATGAACACATATGTTCCAATCCTAAAATGGGAACATATAACGAATTAACTTATTGCTCCTAAGAGCATTATGCGCATGGCCATAAGTAACTTTTTATTTCGTAAGTGTGAGTGTGTGTTGTGTACTGTTTTATTGAAGTGACGTTGTAAATAAATATTTGTGTTAATTGGACCTTGTTCTTTCTCGATTAGACCACCCCTCGTCTATCTTTACGCACGCTGCATTTGGGTGTGTGTGAGGCTGAACTGAGCCGCAGGCCAGCTCAACCTCCCACTCACCGGAAGTCACGTGACGCTCACATAAGGTTAACAAGTCTTTGCAATAAAATGGGATTTTATGGCTGTGTGAAAATGACTGTTTATATTTAAAATGTGACATATGTTTTTTTCTCCTCAAAACATAGATTTTGGATTAGAAACGTCTAATTGTCTATGTTCTAGAATCAGAAATAAGAGAAATAAAGTATATGCGAAAACCCATTTTTCACTGTATAAAGTTGGGTTTAGAGGGGATGTTATTACATAGACTTGCTAACATGATGTTTTATTTACTTATCAATTGTTCTTTCTGTACAAATAGCGGCGTGATATAACTGGTTACATTATTATGTTAATTGTGTTGACGGGGACGTTAAACCACAATTCCAACAAACAAAATATTTTTAAACAGTGGTGTCTGAATAAAAGTTTACAAAACTGTCACTTAAAGAGTAATAATTAATATTACACCTTAAGTGCCATGTGTTAAATGTTGGTTTAACTTTTATACATACTCTACTGTAGCTCAACCTGGGTAGGAATACTTTTATACTTTCTTTTCATTTTTCCCATATTTTTATCCATAACAAAACACATATTTTACATTATAAATATATAACAAAGCATAACATTGAAATCATAGCATCACATGAACAAGTCCGTGGAATGAAGGCCCCCTAAACCCTACCTTATATGAAGAAAACTGGGGTGTACATTATTTTTGTTATTTCTGCTACAAGACAAAGGTTGTGGGTACTCGTTAGAACCGCCTCATCCTATGTTTGCAGTATAGATAAGAAAAAAAAATACCACAAATTGTCATAATAAAAATAGTCATTTTAGAGATGTGAAAACATGCACTATGGCTGTGTTATCGTACTGGTCTGTTTAATAGTTTTCATTACGAAAACATGCTTCAAATACTGGAAAATTGTACCACCAAATAAAAAAATCAAAATTGTTCTGATCAAAGATTCTTATATTTTTCATATTTCTGCTCGGGTGCTCGTTAGAAACGCATCGGCGAAGCAGTTCTAACGATCACCAACGGTCTGTGTATTTTGGGGCGGAAATATGAAAATAGTGTGTTGCATGTTCGTTGTGTGTTTTGTGGGTAGTACCCATAGTCTGCTATTTCTGCTCCAGGCATGGAATGTTGGTGGTCGTTAGAACCGCCTCGGCAAAGCGATTCTAACAAGTACCCATATATCACATACTTAACACTGTTGTTTGGATTTGTTAATATCACATACACAGTTTTCAATTTTTTTTCTTTCACTTTTTATCTCTCTATCCGAACTCTGAAACGTACCCGTCCATACATCATCCATCCGTATTCATTTGACGTGTCACCATGAACAGTTCAGATCCGTTTGTCCGTCCGTCCATCTACACAAGCATCACTTCATTCATTCATTCATTCTTTCATTCATTCATTCATTTTCGATTGTCCATCTACCAATACTCTCCATTCATTCATTTATTAACTTATCTATCTCCCTATGTTCAAAATGCCGTCCGTTCATCCGTACGTCCGTCCATCTACCAACGCACAACTCTATTCACCAATTTATTCATTTATTTATTCATCCATCTGTCAATTTACTCATCCATTCCGTTTGTTACTCCCTTAAAATATAATTGCGGCGAAACGACCCACGGGCGAAACGACTCACGGGCGAAACGACCGACCAGGTAAGGTCGAAACGATCCACCCCCAAATTCAGGGCGAAGCGACTCACGGCGAAACGACCCGGCGAAACGACCCACGGGCGAAACGACCCGGAACCCGTGTAAGTGAAATGGGCGCGTCTGGCACTGGACTGTTTTTTTTTTTTTTTTGGCTTACAGATTTTTCTCCTCCTACTACAGTGGTGTCAGGATGATTACTGTTGGAGCCAAGGGCCGGGCGGATGCAGCGGAGTCAAAAAGAAGCTGGAAATGTGATCTGATTACATGAATATGTCCTAAACATTTGAAACAAACAAGGGCGAAACCAGACTAGAATTATTGTCACGCGAAATTAAACTATTTTTTATGTCCAAGGGAGACAACTTTTTACGTAAACGAAACCTTTTTGTAATATCTCTCCTTTAATGGAGCTACTCTTAAAGGAAATAATCCGCTCCTTCTGGGAGCAAATTCTTTCCTTCAAGAGCAGTCATATCAACAATAAGAAAGACTTTAGTTCAAATCCTAGTTATCTCCCTTAGTTTTTAATGATTTACATTACGCACCTGCGTAGTGTGCGTAATGAGTGTTACACCCTTGACAAATGTCTCTTTGCAGGATGGAGGATCAAAGAAGTCCATTGTATAAACTGAAGGCTGTTGTATAAACTGGATAAGAGGATCCACCCATAGGTGGATAAGCTCATGGCTCTCTGAGCGCTCACAACAAGTTGTACTTGATGGCCAAGCGTCTGATATTCTCCTTCTGACCAACTTATTTTACAAGATTACCTGGATCTACTTGCACAGTGGGAGGCCGATTGGCAGATGTGAAGTTCAATATGGCCAAATGGCATTCAATGAGGATGTCACGACACCCTCCGGACAAGCAAATTAAGTTTGTCTATAGACTTCAAATTTTGGAGCACGTTCAATAAGCCAAATATCTTGGTTTCACCGTCACTGACGATCTTGATTGGGATCAACATATCTCAGAGATAACATCTAAAGCAACTAGGGCTTTAGGATTCCTTAGACGTAATCTGGACTTTGCACCTAGGCAGACAAAGGATGTTGCATATAAAACTTTGCTACGCCCTCAACTTGAATATGCATCACCCATTTGGCATCCCTATGTTAAAACCCAGATTCAACAGGTGGAGAAGGTGCAGTGGACAGTTGCTCGATGGACCTGCCGGCGATGGCGAAATAGAAGTAGCGTCGGTGACATGCTCAATGAACTTGAGTGACCGTCCCTAGGGGCCCGTCGTGAGCAGTCCTCCTTAACCTTCTTCTTTAAGATACACTCTGATACAGCGTATATTAATAAAGATACATGTAGGTACTTGACCCCTGTAACAGCGTCAACCCAAACAAGGGCACCAAAAGTAAACAACTCACAATGTCGAACCAGTGATGCCCTGAAATGTCGTACCAGTCCTATAGTGATGCCCTGAAAACTCTTTCTTTCCTAGAACTAGTTATGGCCTGAAATGTCGTACCAGTCCTATAGTGATGCCCTGAAAACTCTTTCTTTCCTAGAACTATTCCTCGGTGGAATAGTCTCCCCTCTTCTGCGGTGAATGCCAAGACCGCAGAGGAAGTCAAAGCCCGTATAGTGTAAGATTGGAGCGTGATAGCTCAGTGGTTAGTGCACTTGCCTCTGATGCTAGAGGTCCCGGGTTCGATCCCCGGCAGCGGCGATAAAATTTCTGTGTCCGAACACGCTCCATTGGCATCATGTCATAAAGTGCACCGTCCTTCGGATCGGGACGTTAACTGGAGCCCCCCCCCCCCCCCCCCATGCAGGGAGAACAATACCCCGTGCAGGTTAAAGACATAATTACAATTTACTGTGCAGGCTTTCATCCTGCAAACCTGGAGTGTATGTACACCTGCGGTAATGTTCAAATGTGACCGACACAGTATCAGTAGAAAGAAAAAGAAAAGAAAGAAATATTGAGACTCAGGGGTATGCGTTTTAGTATACCTCTGTTATTCACTTTGTAAATAGTTTTAAGGACTCATCCAGCGACTTCTCTTTCTTTTTTAGCTAAATTCTAAATTTAGCCACCCATTCAACTGAGGTAATGGCCAAATGTGACCGACTCAGTATAGATAGATCGATCGATCGATAGATAGATAGATAGATAGATAGATAGATAGATAGATAGATAAAAAGGAGACCGGACTCTTGCTCGTAACTATTGCCCGGTATCACTGATCTGTGTTCTATGAACATTGCTTGAACACATAGTCTGCTCAAACATCATGGCCCATTTGGATGAACATAAACTTTTGTCAGACAGACAACATGCATTTAGGAAAAGGCATAGTTGCGAAACTCAGTTGAGCACGGTTATTGATGATTGGAAAAAAATCTTGGGCAAAAATCTTGGGCAAAGGGGGGCAGGTGGACACATTTATTTTCTGGACTTCGAGACGGCTTTTGACACCCCACCTCGTGAATTTCTTAAATCCAAATTAGTTGGTTATTGAATTGTTGGGGGGGGGGGGGGGGGGGTACTCTCAAATAGATAGATTCCTTCCTTTCCAAGGCGGTTGGCTTATTTATGTTATTTTTTATGGATAGCCAGTTGGCCATTTTGTGGGAAAGTAACTGTTCTTTTGGCTTTCCGCTATCGATGTTTCCATTTGGGTCTAGTTGTTTCATGTTTGTGCCTCTTTCCCCTTGGTGTGTCTGATGGGAGCTGTGGGTAATTGTATCGATTCCTGATCATTGCCTTCACTTTTATTTTGCTATACAGAAAAAAGCGTGTTGTTGTTTATGGTGAATCTTCCGTGAGGGCGCCATCGGAGTCTAACTGTTGGTTTTCGTTTGCTTTTCAGTTGGTTTTCAGTGATTTCTTGCTGTCGAGTCCTCACCGTTATTTCATCTCTGTGGTTGTTTGATTTTTTGTGTTCACGGAGATGTTGCACTGGTGAGTTAGGAGGCCTTCAAGCGAACTGAACAAATTATTTGTCCAAATCGCGACGGAAGTAAGGGCAAGGATTGTGATGACATAAAATCGACTTAAGCCCACCCCAGGGGAATTCGTTTCACTGACCGTTCTAAGGCAGTTCTTCTGTAGCGGTTCATTTTTGTTATGGTTTGTCTTTGAGTGTTTATATCGCTCATATTATTTTGTTTTGGATAGCCAATTGACCATTTTGTGGAAGTAACTGTCCTTTTGGCTTTCCGCTATTGGTGTTTTCATTAGGGTCTATTCTTTCATGTTTGTGTTTCTTACCCTTTGGTGTCTCTGATGGTAGCTGTGGGTTAATTATATCGATTCCTGATCATTGCCTTCACGTCTATTTTATCTGGGGTCCCACAGTGGACTGTTCTTTATCCGCTGCTATTCTCACCGTACATTAATGATATTTCCCCTGACGACATAACTCGGAAATAAGACTGTTCGCAGACTACTGTGTTTGCTATCGGGTAATCAAAGATACAGAGGACTCGATGAAACTTCAGGATATAGATAGATTAGGATGGTCGGTACGAAAATGGGGCGTGATATTTCAGCCCGTTAAATGCAATATCATGCCGATAACTAGGAAGAGAACAAATAAAATTGAGTCGCCATACACCTTAGAGGGAACGGTCCACGAAAATGTGAATTCTATTAAATACCTTGGTGTGACAGTCACACACGATTTGAGTTGGAATACATACATTAACAATATGTATACAAAGGCAAATAGAACACCTGGTTTCCTGAGGCGAAATCTTCATCAGTGTCCTCAGGATGTGAAAGAGGCGGCATATAAGGGAATTGATTGTAAATTTTCTCTATTTTTGGATGGTAATGTTCCTCGTGCGGCATCCTATGGCGTTTATATTTCGCAATTCGATTTGCCAGAGTGTAACTGACTTCAACACTCGTAATAAATTGTTAAACTGCTAAACTTCTCAATCAGTGTAATCTGTATCATAAACTACGCAAAATAGAAGTGGAGGCAGTGATCAGGAATCGATACAATTAACCCACACCTCCCATCAGAGACACCATTGGGAAAGAAACACGAAAAACAGACCCTAATGGAAACATCAATAGCGGAAAGCCAAAAGGACAGTTACTTTGCCACAAAATGGCAAAGCCTTTTAAAAAATTTATAGACGTCGTTCCGATTTAATTTCAAAATTCA